>SSNP01000098.1:1648322-1674883 GCA_006937955.1 Pachypanchax playfairii
ATACAGTGGGGCAAAAAAGTATTTAGTCAGCCACCAATTGTGTAAGTTCTCCCACTTAAAAAGATCAGAGAGGCCTGTAATTTTCATCATAGGTATACCTCAACTATGAGAGACAAAATGAGGAAAAAAAATCCAGAAAATCACATTGTCTGATTTTTAAAGAATTTATTTGCAAATTATGGTGGAAAATAAGTATTTGGTCAATAACAAAAGTTAATCTCAATACTTTGTTATATAGCCTTTGTTGGCAATGACAGAGGTCAAACGTTTTCTGTAAGTCTTCACAAGGTTTTCACACACTGTTGCTGGTATTTTGGCCCATTCCTCCATGCAGATCTCCTCTAGAGCAGTGATGTTTTGGGGCTGACGCTGGGCAACACGGACTTTCAACTCCCTCCAGAGATTTTCTATGGGGTTGAGATCTGGAGACTGGCTAGGCCACTCCAGGACCTTGAAATGCTTCTTACGAAGCCACTCCTTCGTTGCCCGGGCGGTGTGTTTGGGATCATTGTCATGCTGAAAGACCCAGCCACGTCTCATTTTCAATGCCCTTGCTGATGGAAGGAGGTTTTCACTCAAAATCTTACGATACATGGCCCCATTCATTCTTTCCTTTACACGGATCAGTCGTCCTGGTCCCCTTGCAGAAAAACAGCCCCAAAGCATGATGTTTCCACCCCCATGCTTTACAGTAGGTATGGTGTTCTTTGGATCCAACTCAGCATTCTTTCCCCTCCAAACACGAGAAGTTGAGTTTCTACCAAAAAGTTCTATTTTGGTTTCATCTGACCATATGATGTTCTCCCAATCCTCTTCTGGATCATCCAAATGCTCTCTAGCAAACCGCAGACGGGCCTGGACGTGTCCTGGCTTCAGCAGGGGGACACGTCTGGCACTGCAGGATTTGAGTCCTTGGCGGCATAGTGTGTTACTGATGGTAGCCTTTGTTACTTTGGTCCCAGCTCTCTGCGGGTCATTCACTTGGTCCCTCCGTGTGGTTCTGGGATTTTTGCTCACCGTTCTTGTGATCATTTTGACCCCACGGGGTGAGATCTTGCGTGGAGCCCCAGATCGAGGGAGATTATCAGTGGTCTTGTATGTCTTCCATTTTCTAATAATTGCTCCCACAGTTGATTTCTTCACACCAAGCTGCTTACCTATTGCAGATTCAGTCTTCCCAGCCTGGTGAAGGTCTACAATTTTGTTTCTGGTGTCCTTTGACAGCTCTTTGGTCTTGGCCATAGTGGAGTTTGGAGCGTGACTGTTTGAGGTTGTGGACAGGTGTCTTTTATACTGATAACGAGTTCACACAGGTGCCATTAATACAGGTAACGAGTGGAGGACCGAGGAGCCTCTTAAAGAAGTTACAGGTCTGTGAAAGCCAGAAATCTTACTTGTTTGTAGGTGACCAAATACTTATTTTCTACCATAATTTGCAAATAAATTCTTTAAAAATCAGACAATGTGATTTTCTGGATTTTTTTTCCTCATTTTGTCTCTCATAGTTGAGGTATACCTATGATGAAAATTACAGGCCTCTCTGATCTTTTTAAGTGGGAGAACTTACACAATTGGTGGCTGACTAAATACTTTTTTGCCCCACTGTATGTAGTTGTTCCTGTGCAACGTCGCTAGTGCTTATCTCGAGTTGTCACTGGATGAGAGGCGGGGTTACACCTGGACAGGTCGCCAGTTCACCACAGAGTCACACGATGAGCCATTCACACACACACACACACACACACACACACACAAGTGTGTTTTGTTATCCTTATGGGGACCGTCCATTGACTTCCATTGATTTTAGTAACTAGATTTATACCTAACCCAAACCCTTTTCCTAACCTTAACCATTACTGATCTATAACTAACCCTAAGACTAACTAAAACTCTATTCACACCATACCTATAAACCTAACCCCTAACCCTAAAAAGGGGAGTCCCCCTCATGGGGACCAGGCTTCGGTCCCCACAAGAACCCTCGGACCCCAGAAAGATAGTAAAATTCAGGAAACGGGTCCCCAGGAGGTCAGAAATACAAACCCACATGCACACACACACACACACCAAGGGCCAATTTAGCATCAACAATGTATTTATAATGCATGTTCTCTATAAAGCATGTTTAGTCTGTGGGAGGAATCTAGAGTCCCAGGAGAAAACCTACACAAGCACAAGAAAAACATATAAAACAGTCGAGTTTCAGAGTTTCAGACATTCTTGTTGCAAAGCAACAGTGCTACCAACTGGGCCACCGTACAACCTAACACAAAACAACACCAACAAAAGTTTCAGTACTTGCCAGTGTTTTTCCATGGGACAGACATCATTTCTAAAAAAGATAAAGTATCTGGACAAAGTGTCTCAGAAGCGTCTCCATGGTACCAGCAGAAACACATATTGTTTCTCCGTGTTTTAATTGTTGGTTTGAGGTCACGGCCACTTTTTTCCCAGGTGTCAAGTGTTGAAACGTGACACCTAGAAAACACAAGTTCTAATATTCAACCTTCATTTAATTGTTTTTAGCTTTTTCTCCAACTCCCAAAAGAAATATCTGATTTCTTAGTTGCAGCTAACTTTGTCTGTCATTGTAGTTCCAGGCTGAGGCTGATTGCATATATTTGGTGTATTACAGCTGCTATAATGTGTCTCCTTTGAAACCACAGTAAGCAAAGAGAATGACCAAAAGCAGCAACATTACAAGTAAACATTTATTTGAGCTTCTTGTGTTTTAATAATAATACAATAAGTTGTAGCAGGGTGAACGGAGAGGGACTGTTTGAGAGAACATCATTAAAAGGTTTAAATATTGTAAAATAAAGATGTTTTAATGAGGCGAAGAGGCAGAAGGTTCAGTGGAGTGAGTGAAGCTCTGTGCTGTAAACCAGCTGCAACGTCTCAAACAAGACGATGTAAAAGCATCATAACAGTTTCAGTGTAAACTAATGATTTATCTGTGTGTCTTTATCCAGATGTGCTGGACAGCATGGCGAGGTTCAGCGTTCAGACGGTCTTCAACTACAGCATGTTGACTTTATCTGACCACGAGAGAGTTTTGTACGTCGGCGCGCGGGAGGCGTTGTTCGCCCTGGATCCCAATGACATCAGCAGACAGCTGCGACCACAGGTAATATACACACAGTTAAACACACAAATACACTATGGAAGCTTGTTTGGTCATTGAATGATGACAAAAACTGTATATATAGAGGAAAATATTTCAAGACAATGATTATCTCCTGATTGGCACCGTAAACATTCAGAGAATTAAATGATAAGACATCTTTTATCGACTGTGGGTTTGGATGAACACTTTATGAATAAAAAACATGTTTTTCATTTTATAGTAAATTGAGATAAACATCCATTCCAAATTCAATTAGTACATCAGCATTTAAACATTTTATTTTATCCAGTTTATCTGGAATTGTTAACCCACGTATTAGAGTTTTCTATTGTCTCTTTCTGTATTTTTCATTTTAGAACATCTTTAAGCAGAAGCTAAAAACACTATCAACTGAGTGACAACACAGTAGTTGGATGTTCTGCTATCAACTCTGCAGCTCTTAAGAAACCTTTTGCTTTATAAACTGCAAAAAAAAAACGTTTTTCTGAAAAGGTCAATAAATCATTATTATTATGAATTTCATTAGCCATTAGCTAAGAGCCTTGTGCCTCCTCATTAGCAACCTTTTTAATGCAAAAACAGCTTTTTTAACCACTTCCTCTACTTTAGCTTTAAAACATTTATAAATTTAAAAAGATGCTGTAAATTAGTTTAATTTACTCATTTTTTCCATCAGCTTAAAGGTATCAATATGTATTTCCAGGACGTTTAAGGTGCTAGCTATTAGCACTTAGAACATTTTTGCAAGTGTTTTCTACTAGATAACACCAGAGTTCTATGTAATTAGCATTATTTAGCATAATGTGTGCTGACTATTAAAGCTTAAGGGCACATGTTAGCAAAACTTGGTAAAAGTGCTGATGCTTAGCACTAAAGTCATTAGCTTTTGTAGCTAAGCTATTTTTCAAAATATCAAAGAAATTAAAATTTTTACCAAAAATTCTCAGTAAAGTAAATGAAAAGCCTAACGCACGATCTTCATTTTTTTTTTACAGCTTTTACCTATTAACCTCTTACTGTGTCTCTCTAGTTAAACAACAAAAATCAGTTGCTAATCAGACCAGATGCTTGTTAATCAGGAAGAAACAGATGCTTATGATGCTCGTATTTCTGCTGATAAATTTGAGGACAGGTGTTTTTTGGCATTTTGCTGGAGGATAATCATTTGGAAGTTAATTCATGCCGCTTTTGGCTCTAATATTTCACTTCTGTCAGCACAAAAATATCCGCTGTGAATATGAGGGAGGAAAAAGGCTCTTGCATGCAGCTGCACGCAGCTATACCCGGGCATTGGTCCTGTTTGTTAGTTTGGATGCACTCATTCAGTCAGGTTGTTTTTTTCCATTGTTCTTGTTTTAATGTGTGTTTCTTGTTTTTCCTCTAAAGCACTCTGGGGGAAACCTGTTTGTCTGTATTAATACCCTTGACTTGACCTGCAGCACACACTCCTACACATACAGAGATGCTAAACCCTCAGAGACTCAGTCTGGCTTTGCTTTGCTCCCTCAATAATTGGTCTTTGTTGTGATCAATACAGTTACAGCGATGCAATGAAGGTGTAGTGAGCAGCCCACAGCGGTTTGGGGATTTCTATCTGATTTATCGCTGTAATGAGAAGTTATTAGATGCACACATACACATATCCACACACACAGTGTGACACACAATCCAGCCGCTGGCTGTTTGAGTGAGGGTTATGGGTCTCACACTAATGATAAGACCACCTGTTGTCAGCCCCCAGCGTGCAGTATAGATAGAAGGAGCAAACAGAAAAATGACTGAGCATGGACGAGGAAATCGCTCTTCCCCTGTGTCACCATCTGCCCATCATCCTCTCCCTTTCCTCCTCCTCCTCCTCCTTCTCCTCCTCCTCCTCCTTCTTCCTTTAAATGCTTTTCTTTTATTCCTTCGCTGCTGTCTTCCTCACTGTTTGTCTTCATTACTTTCATCACTGTCCTCCTTCCCAGGATATTCTCTTGGGATGTTTTTCTCAAGATTTTTGTGCACAAGCAGCTTTCATTTTGTCTATGTGATGCTTCCCTCTGCACTGTCTGTTAGTTTATTACCTGATTTTTATAATGAATTAAAAAGTTACATCGCACTTCTCCATCTTTCTGGATTTTAAGAGCTCTCACCCACACAGAAAAATCAATAATCTGGTCTTAATTTGAGTAGCTCAGCTAATCAAATTGAAAATGTAAATGATTTTAGATTTGATTTAAAAGCTGTATCCATGTATTATTATTTCAGGAAGTTCAGCTGGAACTCTGGGTAACTTCGTAATATGATTTCTATTTTTATACAAATTGCTACTGGGCTTAAACATGGCTGACACAGTGGGAGATAGAACACCAGAGAGTTTGCTGAGACCCCGTAGCTGTACGAGAACTCTGTGTTTGTATTGCTTTCCAGTGGAAGTGGACTCATTCTGATAACAGATACTATGAACACACTAATGTGAAGAGGGTTACCTAAAGACTCTGGATTATTATTAGAAATCTGCATATAAGCTCAGCGGATGACATTTGTTTGGGTGGACGTGTCTTTGTATGCCAGCCGTTATCAGCGCTGAGAGATCCGCGTACATGATGACTTCCAGCATGAGAACTGAAACGTGTGGTTAAAAAGAAGAGTGGATTTTTAGTGGGTAATTAAAATAACCATGGGAGCAAAATTAGGTGTGAAAATAAATGCTTCATTTCAGCCAACCCCTCATTAAATTCTTAATCACATTAGTTAAAAGCAGAACCCACAGGTGATATTTCACTGCCACTAGTTTTTGTGATTCATGTGGATATTAACTCTAATAATTATAAATCCACAATGAGAGAAACTCTCTGAAAATAGACCTTTTTGACAGTTTTCTATTTTTCTAACAGGAGTTGATGAGATTAGGTGACGGATGATTTTTAAATCCCTGAATTTGTTGTGTGTGTCTAAGTTTGAAATAAAAACAGTTAGTCGTTATCTGGACCTGCTTATTCCTGTTCAGGGTCACAGAGAGCTGGTGTCTATCTCCAGCAGTCACTGGGTGAGAGGCGGGGTCACACCTGGACAGGTCACCAGTCCATCACAGGAAACATCATGAAAACAAACAACCAGTCTCTGAGGGACAGTTTAGAGTTTCCAATTAATCGATCATGTTTTTGGTCTGTGGGAGGAAACCCACGTCTGCACAGGGTGAACATACATGAAGAAAGGTCCCAGCTGAGAGTCCCAGAGATTATTCTCCTACCACAGAAAGAATACACTGTACGGGAGACACACGCATCAGTGGCAGGAACTTTACCGTACTGTGGTGGAAACAGTTAGCTGAGGGGGAACAATTCTTGATGCAACACCGGTGTTTGTGAAAAAGCTCTGTTAGATCAGAATGTGATAAGAAGGAGTAAAGTTAATGGATTTCATCGAAGGTGAAATATTTGGTTCCACCTGCAGAAGCCAACCTCGCGTGTGTTTGTTTGTTTTTTAAGTCCATTAGAAGCTCTAGTTGTTGTGCCATTTTATGACCATCTTTATTTTAAAGCACAGTCTGTTTACCATGATGTAATACTGCAACAGTCTATTGTTTAACTGCAGTTGGTTTACATCCAGTGGAAAGAAAGTCTGAATTTGTAGCAGCCTTGTGGCCCTAATGGCCATTATAATCATCTCTAATGGTGTGGAAACATCTCAGGAAACTCTGGATGTTTTTTTTTTTTTTTTTGGAGCTCTGTTCACAGAGCAAAGTCCAGCCATCTGTTACAGGGTATCTGCCATGCATAAAACACAATTCTGTTTATTACCTTTCCCTCTACACGTTTCAGAAGCACATTTCGATACGCTCTCCTGAGTCCGTCTTTGATCCGTTGGTACTGGAATATCATGTTATATCTCTTCACAAAGGCTCTTGCACTGTCCAACCTGCTAGAGTCAGTGGGTTTGATGGACCAATACTGGAACAACATCACCAGATAATGAGTTCGAGAAGCTACAGCTGCGTTACTGCATCACCTGCGTCGACACTTTTCACTGTGTTTGTACTAACAGGTGCATCTTACCTACATGGAACTACTGTTGTGCATATGAAGAGGATCAAAGCTTGTGTACAAGATTTATATTTGTATCAGAGGAAAGAAAGAAAAAAGAACCAATACCACTACTACTGAGTTTGTGGTTGTTGCTATAGTTACAGTAAAAAGCAGTGCAGAGCACTTTGCGTTCATCTCAACAGAGACAAAGCGAGGTTACTTCTTTCATCATACTGTATATTACTGCATGTCTCACAGACTGACAGCCTGCAGCACATCACATTGTCTCTGTCCTTTCTTCAGATCGACTGGCCGGCTCCTCAGGACAAGAAGAGGGAGTGCGTGGCCAAAGGGAAGAACAACCAGGTAAGGTGGATCTCAGCTGACCGCTCAGGTCATAAAGCACTGAGGAACATCAGCTCTAAGTTATGTTATTCTTCAAGCCTGTCTGGAGTTCCTGTCTGGAACGCTTCCCGTGATTACATTAGCACTGAGACAATCATTTAGACAGTGTCAGGATCAGCAGCTTTTAAAGAGGCTGCATTCAGCATGGGTTTTGTTTAGAGCAGCAAAAAGCAGATGGTGATCTAAGAGTTCAACAACAGTAAAGTGTCTCTCGTGTCTTTAGAGTCATTTTGACCTGGAGGACAGGTGCAGATGTGAAAAACTAAACACGTGATCTCACAAACATAAAGTTTAAAAGCTTATAAATCTCACTACATCACCAAACATAGAGAGAGAGTTCATCCTTTCCAGATCCACACTGTAAGATCTTCTATCTGCTTCGCCTGCATGTTGTCCATCACCATAAATAATTTATTAAAGCTCTCAGTTCTTAAAAAAAGGCTCTAAATGCACAGCAGTAACTTTTTGATGTGGAAAACAGTTGAGTGCAGCAGCAGCGGCTCCAAACAGGATTAAATAAACATACATGTTGTGAAGTTTTAGACGGAGCTGTAAAAACACGACGCTTGCTCGAAATAACTATCAAAAGCTGATGCATATTCAAACTTATTAAACCTGGCAACTTTTTTTTCTTGTATTTTAGAAAAATCTCCTTTTGTGTCTGAAAATAACATTGACTTTCTGTTTGTTTTATTTCAAACCGTATGGCGCTACATAATATGCAAGTATTGCCACAAAGTGGGGTGTATCTGCTGCTACAAAACATTTACTAGCATTTTCAGATAATGGTAAAATGTCTGGCCTGCTGCTGCAATGGCAACATTAACTAATTGAACTGAATTATTCATTCCATCATGTCTGAGCATCTGTTTCCATTTCCATTCAAAGAGTTTCATATTTCCTCGCCGTGCAGACATTAAAGGGCACTTCTCATAAAGCACAGCATAAATGATTCTGTTAATTATTCTCTGGAACTGTCACTTTCCTGCTCACTTTAGATTATTCAGATAATTTGTCACAGTATCGTCTGCTGAGTGATGCAACAGGATGCCGAACGTTCGTGCTGGTTTCAACTGATTTCATGCATGTTGGAATAAATCTGAATTTCACACTGTTTAATGCAAAGATTTCATCATTTAATACGGTCTAGAAGTTTAATACAAAGGTGTTTCCAGTTTGTGGGAATCTTAAGAGATGACAGTCGGGTAATGTGAGCTAACAGAAAACAAATTGTCTCTTACTGCTGGTTTTAAAAACAAACCCTCCTCGTACTTTTACAGACCGAGTGCTACAACTACATTCGCTTCCTTCAGAGTTATAACCACACGCACCTGTACACCTGTGGAACCTACGCCTTTCAGCCCAAATGCACCTACATTGTGAGTATTTCTATGTGTCGGATGGATGTTTTCTGGTTGGAGTCATAGTGAGTCACTGCTGACAGGTGTCGAACTGACACGTCTGACCTGAGGCTCAAAGCGCTGCGTGACAAAAGGAAAATAAATGCAATGGAAGATGAGTGTAGCACACAGGGGTTGACTCAATGTGTAAAGGTTGTTGTGTGTGTGTGTAACAATGATGTGGTGAGACGTTTTATTTATTTATTTATTTATTCATCGTTACTACGAACAGACAGAGCTTGCAGATCTGTTGTGCAGGTCATAATACAAACTGACCGTGAGCCATCTGGGTTCCTAATGTTACTGTGTGTTTGCAGAGAGCAGATGATTTTACTCTCAGCGCTGCAGTTCTGGAGGATGGGAAAGGCAAATGTCCCTATGACCCTGCCAAAGGGCACACTGGACTCATCGTGGGTACGTGTAAATATTTATATATGCTGCTGTGTACAAGTCTTGAACTCGTTTTATCTCTAATAATTTGGACTTTCCAATTAAAAATATTTGAAAGTAAAAGTTCTCCAGTATTTCTCATCCAGTTTCATTCCATCGTGTGTTTATAATCATTCTTTGAGCTGTTTGTTTTGATTTTATATTTATTTAGGAAAGAAAAATAAAAAAGATACATTACTCAAAACAATAATGTGCGCCATGTCTACTCATAACAAACATGTTAATAAAAAATTTACTTTAAATTTCATGAGCAAAAATAAAATGTCTCCATTTGTTCATCACTTGTATCTTTCAGTAACATGGGCATGTCATAGTGCTGATTAAACAAGGTGATCAACAAGTATCCAAATCAATTTCAATAATCTGAGAGAAACTGAGAGACGTTTCCTGAGGACTGAAAGTAGAAACATTTTACTCAGAAACAGTTATAAACAGTAGGAGAATATTCGTCTCCTTGGAAACAAAAAGTTGAAAGAAGAGACGTGGCTTTAGACCTTTACAGATTGCTGTTTGCAAAAGTGTTAAAAGGATACTTTATGGTCATTAAAATTTTGTCATAAAACAAAAGACAGTTTGTTTTTTCTACATCCGTTTATAAGAAACTCACAGTCACATGTTGTTCTAGAAAAACACAGACCCCAAAGCAAAAGTGTTACAGCAGAAAATCTCCATTAACTGCTCTTGTGGAAATTGCCATCAGTTTTTGAAGTCATGCAATTGCACTGAGAGTCCAATTTAACTTTTCATGCAGCGGCCACGTCACTGTGGACAGATTTACTGAGTCCTCACTCTGGAAGCCATTTTGTCTCGCTGCTAAACTGCTGAACTTCCGTCATTGTAATTGTCCACAAGTGTCAGTAAAAAAGTAATAATGTAAAGTTTGCATTTTGTACAGATAAAGAGCTGTACTCAGCAACACTCAACAACTTCCTGGGTACGGAGCCAGTCATTCTGAGGAACCTGGGCCAACAACACTACAGCATGAAGAGCGAGTACTTACCAGCATGGCTTAATGGTAAGTTAACAAGAGGGTATGAAAAAAATGACAATGAAGTGGTAAACTGGTGGGAAAAGGAAATCAAGTTATATGATATATTATGTCAAATGATTGAAATTTTTATCTCAATTAATCACATGATTGTCTAGTGAACTCCCTGTTAATCCAATTTAAAAAATAAATGCCGTTAAGGGGGGCTTAACACATTTTTAACACATATTAATTTTGACAGTCCTGATATGTATTTTTTTTACTGTTGGCAGCAAATCAAGATTTGAGAATGAATATCTAAAATTGTCTTAAAACATTCTCCGGGGTTCTCAAGAACCTGAGCAGGGCCTCGCTGTTGTGTTGTCTGAATGTCTAGCTAAGCTAGACTATGCTAGCTAAGGATTATGGTGCGTTCCAGTCATCCTCACAACTAAGAATTTCCGACATGGAAATGACGTAAGGAGCTCGTTTTGCGTTCCAGCGACCACTCGGATGCCACCAGCGAAGCTGCGTGTTGTCGCTCTGTCTCAGTACAAAGAACTTATAACCAAGTGTTCTTTACACCTACAGTAAAAACCATAAACATCAGTCAATTTTGGCAGCAAAGTTTGCAAGTTTTCATATTTATTTTAGGCTTTGCAACAACTTAATTATCTGTAACAACAATACCAACTACTTGGTGCTACTTACATTGCAAACAGAATGGAAACAGAACATGTAAAGGAGGAAAAAACAAAGATGACAAGTACTATCGGACGCAGCCATCTTTAAACGTAGGATCTCGGGGTCCTCTGAAACCTCCGATCTCATAGCTCAGAGTTCCGAGTTCATTGCATCATTTTCGGCTAACTTATCTCGGAATTCCGAGTTCCGAGGACGAGTGGAACGCATTATTATATTAACCCTCGCTAATGCTAAGTTATACATTCTGAAAGAAAAGAAAAGGAGAGGTGAGAGGAATAGTGAAAGGACATGGAGGCAGGAGGAGCATACAGATGAGTATAAGGTTTAGACTGATACATCTGTTTATTATTCATGCAGATACAGAGCTGTTATTTAAACCCAGACCTGCAATGAAGCTATGCTCACCTCAATTTAAGCGATTTCTGACCAGCAGAAAAGCATTCAATTGGTCTGGGTTTCAGCAGAGTTCTAGCATCCCATGATGGCTTTAACTGCTGCTTCAGATGCTTTTATACTGAAAAGATCCATCTATCTGGGAGGCAGTAAATCCTTGAGATTAAAGAAAAAAAACATGTATGTAGAAATGAATTTAAAGCCCCAAGCAGTTCAAGATTAAAACAGTTTGCCTTTGAAAAAGAAATATCCAAATCCTAATGAGACAGAGATATAAAGAGATTTAAAAGAGATGGCTGTGACTGAGAAAAACAAAATGGATCAATATTAGTGAGCAGTGGAGAGAAAGAAAGTGAGAAATGTCTGCTGGAGAGATGAGGTGAAGGAGAATGATGAAAGAAAATAGACAGAGAGGCGAGAAGGGGCGGCCGACGAGGAGATGGAGGTGTCAAGCCTGTGGTGTGATTCAGTCCCGCGGGCTGAGACTGTCTCTTTGTCTTCTAGTGATCTATGTCTTAACTGCTTTGTGAAAACACACCTTTAGAATCTTGTGTTTGTGTTTGTGCGCACAGAGCCGGACTTTATTGGTTCAGCCCTGGTGAGGGAGAGCAGTGGCAGTAAAGACGGGGACGACGACAAGATCTACTTCTTCTTCAGCGAGCGAGCGCTGGAGCTGGACTGTGACACAGAGCTCACGGTGGCGAGAGTGGCCCGAGTCTGCAAGGTAACACGCCGGGTTTGAAACCCGTCTCTTAGACCGGCGTCTGCACAGGTTCAAACTGTAACAGTCTTCAAGTTCGTAAACAAGCACGGGGACAGACCTGACTGTTAAATCAGGGTTTGTGCACACTTGGCAGGAAATCAGCTGTTTTGTGTTTCTCCAGCTGTGTTGGCAGCTGTTTAGAGGATGTAATGACATGAGATAACACTTGCTAACAGTTTTAAGCTTCTGCAGGTGACACTCGTATGAGCAACTGGTAAAGATTTTGCAGCTGGATGACTAAAGTAAAATCTGCTCCTTTATAATTCACAGTGGGAATAGTCGAGGTATGACCATTCTTTTTATTTAGCTGCTGTAACAATTAGGAAAACCAAAACAGATTTGAAGTTAAAATTGGGTTGCAAATTTAAGGAAATGTAGTAATAAATTTAGAAGCATCATCTCGTTATAATGAGAAAATAAAAAATAAAAAAACCATATACAGTTATCTTCAGAGAGATTAGTTAGTTAGTTAATTTTTTTCATTTTTTTTATTTTGGTGGCCTTATTTCATGGTGTCACTTCCTTCCTCGGGGGAACACGCCACCAGTTAGGCTGAACCTGAACCTCTGGGTACTTTGTCATTCACACAACACAGAACACTAGTGGTCCAGGTGAAGCTCATTGTGTAGAATACAGGTGTACTTTACAAACATTTCAGGCTTATTTGTGTGAAATCAACGTTTCTATAAATTACATGTCATTTCCAGTCGTAAAAGGTGCAGCTGACTGACGTTATAACGGATTGTTTATAGGTTGCCATGACAACAGGAAGTACGAAGATAGCATGGGGTTTTCTCTGCGTTAAAATACGGTACCACTGCACTACAGATGCATTCAGTAATATACTAAGTTAAGAACAATATGTCAAATCGATTATAATTTCAGTGTATGAATGTGTGTGAGAGTGAATGAATGTCTGAAGCGCTTCGTCCTCTGACTAAGCAAAGCGCTATTACAGGCCATTTACCATTTACCACTCATGCAGGTTTAGTATTTTACATGCTTTACTTAATTTCTCACTCCTCAGTGCAGAAATATGTTCCTCGGAAACGTTACGATCTCTTAAAAAAGCATAAAGGGACTCGCTCTGATTCTCCATCTTCTTCCTCCATTAGTCTGGATGACACTCAAATATCCCGCGCGATGTTATTGCTTATGATGTTCTTTCTCGTTATAACGAGAAAATGCCTCGTTAAAACGAGAAACTTTCTTGTAAAAACGAGAAACTTTTTCGTTATAACGAGAAACTTTCTTGTAAAAACGAGAAACTTTCTCGTTATAACGAGAAACTTTCTTGTAAAAACGAGAAACTTTCTCGTTATAACGAGGTGATGCTTCTAAATGTATTTCTCAGCTCTGGCAGTACTACGTTTCCATACAAATTAACTCAGAAAGGAAAAGAGAAATTTCTATCATCAACTACTAATGACCCTCGAGCTTTACTCCTTCTCAAGGATTTCTTTTTGTTTGGTGTACGTTAGCTTTCCCTAAACCACCGTGCAGCATTTCTCTTTTCATCATTGCATATGCACAGAAACATAATTAGCTCTGCCCTAAAAGAAACAAACACAAAAACAGAGTTTATGGTGAAAACAGAGCAGCAGAACCGAATCAGCAGCATTAAGCTGCTCTATGATTTATTTTCCCTCCACAGCCGCAGGAACAACAGAACTGCAGCTCATTGTTAATGTGCTTACATTAGGATGTGGAAACATTTACAGTGACATAGAAATATCTGGTAATTAATTATTAATTTGGTAAATAAATGACTTCATTAGGACAAATGATCAGGTTTGATTTACCACAGTTGTCCTTGCTGCACATGCGTAAGGGCTTTTGTTGTGTTTGTGTGTAATTTAGTGTACCATGATCCTCGTGCTCTGGTTTATGAAGTGTTCTGCTCCATGATGGTCATTGAAAAATCTTTGAGTTATTTCATAAACAGATGCTCACACTCAATGTCACCTAATAACTGAGCTCGTAATGCAGCTGCAGCACTCTGCTTCCGATCATGTGACCACTTTCACAGCTTCTCCCATCACTAGGGACAATAAGAATCTAATGAAGGTCCCAAATGTCATTTCTGAGCACCAAAGAGAATCTAATAAGTCACTCCCTGTGTACATATTTATTTTATAAACATCTTTTTTTTTTACTTTTTTCTTAAACTTGAACATCTCAGACTCTAAATGAACCTAAAAGCCTTTTGCAAAATTACAACGTCCCATTTAACAAGGGCACATTGAGCTGATTTATCACTGAGCAGATAAAGAGCGAGTGTGAAGATGATCATATTTTTCATTCATAGGGTGAAGGTGGGGCTAATGGAATGCAATACGTCTAGCTTAGCACAAGAAAAGGACTAAGAACTTAAAGAGTAAATCTTTGTTCCTACTTTTGATCCTGATCCTGTTATAAAATATTAGTTAGAATAAGAACAAAAGCAGACAGTGACGTTGATCAGATCTAAATGATGTTTTCCCAGGGGGATCTAGGTGGTACCAGGACACTGCAGAAGAAGTGGACTACCTTCCAGAAAGCCCGGCTGGAGTGCTCCCTCCCACAGCGCCACGTCTCCTTCAACAACCTGCGGGCCGTCTTCACCCTGCCGGGGCAGGACTGGCGGGGAACTACCTTCTTTGGCATCTTCCATGCCCAGTGGTGAGAACATGGAGGGTTGTAACATGTAAAAAAGACTGAGGACACTTAGAGTAATAACATTATTTCCAGTATCATTAGCTTTGTGCCGTCAATTGCCAGCATGACAGGGTCAGCTGGTCACTCTGATGAGTCGTCTCCAGTGATCTACTTAGATTTAATTAGATATTAACTAATACTAATAAAAATATGAGTTATCTAAAGTGGCATTAAAGCAGGTCTTCTTCAGTATGTTTCATTTTTTTGGGTACAGATTTCTTGATAGTAAATCTATTTGTTATAGAAAATCTGATTCCTTTAAATAAGTTTGAAACCAGGAAACACGTCTGCAGTTTTCACACTCTTATATTGATTGAGTATAAGGCTGTTACAGTCAAACCAGGCCAGACTCAGTTAAAGCTGTTCGCTGCAGCCCTGAATGTTTCCTCTGATGTGCTGACAGCTGTGACATCTGGCACTAATTCACCAGGGGAAGAGCTCTTAAGTTCACTAATCTGCAAGTAGTGGCTGTTATGGATCAGATGTTTTGGTCCAGCACAGTTTACAGCTACTAGATTGTTTTGAGATTTGGAAAATTACAGACGCCAAAACTCCTTTTAGATACTGGTTCCACAAAAACAATCCCCTCCTTCGGTTGTTCACATAATCAACTGAGTCCTGCACGCGTGTGTGAAACTACACACGTGAAGCTGGCCTCGTGGAACCAGCATAGACAGGAAGTAGAGAGTTACTCAGCTTGTTTAGCTTCATCCTCTGGGTTCCTGTCAGATGTTTAGTTAAAATATAGGATTCATTTTACTTCTGTCACTTCTCACATGACACTAACTGGTTGCTGTGTGAAGGTGTATTATTGTTACTAAAAAAGTATCTTCCATCTTCCAAGAAGGGTTTTTTTTATGTTTTGCAAAATGTTTAGATATGTATCAAAGTATCAGCTACGTTCAAGGTTGAATATGGAACAATTTCATAAAAATAATAAAATCTCCAGGGCGTGTTTAGAGAGGTATAGAATGAAAGTATAGTGTTAACTTTTAAAAATGATGTTTGAATTAAAATCTTATAAAATATGGATTTTTACAAACACGAGACTGGCATTATGTTTACATCTACCAGCTAATAGCGGTACCATTACAGGTTGCCTAATACAGTAAATAGTCTGTTTAGCACAACAAAAATGGCGGCGTCAGCAAGTCAAGCAGCTGCTTCAGAACCCTATAGAGATTTCGTTAACCTTCTCAGAAGAAGAGCGAAAAGATCAAAAACTAGAGTGAATTTAGGTGAAGCTACAATAAATAGTAGGGCCCGACCGATATGGATTTTTTGATACCGATACCGATATAAAGACTTTAGAACAGGCCGATAGCTGATATAACGACCGATAAATCCATCCACCAGAAAAATTTTCAAAAATATTACTGAAAGCTAAAACACTGCATTCTAAGCTCATTCTAAGCTCATGTCTACCTGTTAGACACCACGAACTATCTGAATTATTCACTGATTCCAAAAAATGTAAATAATAAACAAGTTTATCTATTTTATGAACATTTGTTTACATTTTTACCTGGGCATTCTCATTAATGGAGATGCAGAAACACATAGATGACAAAAATAAATCAATAAAAAATATCGGAAAATATCGGCAATTTTTTACCAATAGCCGATATCACCCTGGACCCCCATATCGGCCGATAATATCGGCTGGCCGATATTATCTTAGTGTCGAGCCTTTGCTAGATCATTCAGATCTGCTCCTCCAAACAAGTCTTTGTGACTCCCAGTTTAGATTGTCACATGTCCCGTGTGAATGAAATCAGAGACATTTGTAACTCTGCTTGCTTTTGACTTTAAGTCTGTAGAAGTTAAGTCCATTACTTCACTTCTGAGGCTGTTACTCCGGGACCTGGTTGACGCTCTGTGTTGATCCGACGTTGACTTGTTGAATTACTATTTCCTTAAATAAACAGCCTTAAGCTGTTGTGATGATGCTTCTTGTTTAATATCAATTTCATTCCAGGTGAAATAGTAACCGGAGTAATTTGTTTATATTCCATTCAGCGTCTTCACGCCACAGCGTTAAAAAACCTGTTTGCCCTTCCGGAATAATGCCTAACGTCAACAATGACATCACTACCTTTATTCCGACTGCTAATAATGACACGCCCACAAATCAATTAAATACAAATCATCAAGACAAAAGAACAAAGGAAACAATAACCTATTTGGCTCCTACAATGTCTGTTTTTCCTCCATATTTGGTACATCCTGCAGATCAGTTATGGAGACGCTGTGATTCTACCTTTTTGAAATCTTAATTAGCCCCTCGTCACAGCTGCTCTCCTCTTTACACCGCCCCATTTTTTATATCTAACACTTTAAGAACAGAATGTTCAACTCTTTACTCAGTATATCCTGCCCACTGTCAGGAAGGAGATGCTGTAATGTGATAATCATTGTTCTGTACAGCAGTTCTCAGAGTGGCTGGTCTGTGTGAAAGAAGACTGTGTTTCTTAGCAACCTAATCAATAAATTTAATCTAATTTCCTTTTGGAATTAATAAAGTATTAATCAATTGAATTAGATCAAACTCATAAATTTTAGTATACAAGCTATTTAGAGTCATTAATTAAATGTTTTTTCCTCACTCACAGTTCTACATTCCAGTTTCAGCATCGATGCTACACGGTTTTATTTCCTGGAAGCAGAAATCTATCGTACTCCTGGCTATTTATGGCCGACAGTGAAACGACATCTCAAACATTCATGAGAGTTCTGTTGTTCTCAGCTGGTCGTGTTCTTTTATTTGTCATGTTCTGAAGCCTCGAGGGGAAAGAAATGTATTAGTGTTTAAAGATTGTCATCTTTTGGACCATTATGTAGCTGTAATGCAGTAATGATTTACTTATCAACAAAGAACAAGGAGGAGGCAGCAGGTTTTTTTAGAGGGGGGGTGTTAGAGATGTTCTGTCTCCAGGCAATGCCCTTTGATGTGACTCTTTTGTCTTCTTCAATATGACACCGTATCACAAATAGAGCCAACTCTGAACCTCGAGCTTTCTACTTCTGCTGAAAAGCTTAATCCTCTTTTTTTTTGTATGACTTGGTGGGGATTTCTTCTAACCCCCCCTGGCTTTTGATAACAATAACACAAAATAGTTTGACATTATAAAAATGATTTCAGAGTTCAACCCTAAAATGGAACTAAACAGGCCCTTTTTTAACTTGAGCAGTCAGCGCTGTCTTCAGGGTTTTATAAGATCTGCTGTCCGATCGCGCGTCAGCAGCGCTGACCCTCGGGGGAGCGAGTACTTCCCCTACAGGAGATATCACATGATAGGAGTTTATGAAAACACGCTTGTCTCGTTCTGTTTACAGCCCAGCAGTCTATTTTCAGCTGAATGTGGAGTCACGTACATCGATAAGTTTTCCTGCAAGTAACAGCAGGAGCTGAAACTCAGACTTTTCTGTTCCCAGAGTCCAACAGCACCACGTTGGAGTTTTTAAACTGAGTGTCAGAATGTCAGTGACTCCATTTGGATACTTTGATCTCAGAAGATGAGGATAGAAATCAAATGATGGGCAGAAATGTAACTTAATGTGCTTGGGTCATACATCAATACCTAAATTTAGTCCCATTTGAAGTCTGAGAAAGCGTTTCCTGAGTCACAGCACCACCTGATTGATTTCATGGGTGCAGAGCGGAGGGGAAATGCATCTACATGAATCTGAACATTGTTTTTTCTTTGACGTGTCACGCTGCAGCTCACGCCCATCAAGCACCAGTATTCATCTGAAGGATATTAAGAATCTTATTTTATCTCATCTGCAGGAATAAACACTGTTATTATGTGCGTTTTTATTTATTTACTTTAGATTTGTTTGACATGCAGGTGAGAGTCATATTTATTTTTATTATCACGAGCCTCATCTTGTTTCATAAATCTCAAGCAGATGATTCACCTTCACTTACTCCTGCTACAAATCTGATTCTCTCCTTCGCTGCCACGTTCCAGGGGAGATGTGGATGTGTCGGCTGTGTGCCAGTACCAGATTGGTGATGTGAAGAAAGTGTTTGAAGGCTCCTACAAGGAGTACAGAGAGGCATCCCAGAGATGGGGACGTTACACGGGTCCTGTTCCCAGTCCACGACCGGGATCGGTAAGAAGCTGAGAAGCCTTCACTGGCATGTATGATGTTTGATAATTACAGTTTCCATTCAATGTCAGGAAGACAGAAAACGTTTGAATTAGGATGGGAGGGATGTGAGGACCAGTGTGGGATGGAGCAGTTTGATTGGAGGGGAAGGAAGAGAAGAAGAAGTGGGCGATATAAAGCAGCATGGAGGTGGAAATTAGTGGAAGCTGGCACAACACAGAAATAGAAGGACATAATGATCCAGCATGAAAAGAAAAAAGAAGAAGTTTAGTGAAGGGAGGAAATTCACCTCCAAGCCAACTAACCATGTCAACCTATGTCAGTCTAAACTAAGAAAGTTCCTTGTCTTCCTCTTCCTCCTCTCTGTCTCCGTGGCGATTCCCTTTGTGCTTTCCTCTGTTCTTTTCTTCACTCCATTTCCCTCCTCTCTCTTCACTGCAGTGTATAACTAACTCAGACAGGGAGAACGGCTTCAACAGCTCTCTGCAGCTGCCCGATGCCACTCTCAACTTTGCCAAGAAACATCCGCTGATGGAGGACAAAGCTCTGGGTCGCCCCCTGCTGCTGACCAAAGGCGTCAACTTCACGAAGCTGGCGGTGGATCGGGTCAGTGCTCTGGACCAGCGGGCGTACAACATGCTCTTCATTGGCACAGGTACAAATTACTGCAGGAAACAGTAAAAATGTGTCTTCAAGTGACATTTCAACTCAGCACTTGATGTAAATCATCATTTAAATCATTAAACTTGTTTTATTTATCCAGTGACATCTCAAACAGAAGGACATTTTAACTGAAATCCCTCCATAAATCTCCAACACTTCTATTGATTTCAGTCTTTACTCTCCAAATGTTCCTGCGACAGCTTCTGGCTTTTCCACTCACATAATCTTAAATATGTACACGTCTCAAATTTGGGATCAAACGTTCAGTCATTACACATCAGCTAACAGGAGCTCCTCTCTAGTTTTATACTGCAACTGCTTTATTTACGCATATGCAATTAATATTTATCACCTCAGATCCAACAATGAACAATTTCATGATGCAAAAATGAACATTTTTACATAAGCTGCACCTTCACGGTCTGAGAAATATTTCTCTAGGAACAAAACAAGTTGCTTTCTTCCAGTGCAGCAAGAGAAAATCCTGCTCACCAGCAAAAGAGTTGAATCATCTCCTTTTATTTTGTACATGAATAAGTTAAAGCCTGATGGTTAAAGCTGGTATCTTTCTGCCCGGTTGTTGTGTTGGATGGTGTTCTGGTGTGTAACACTCTTGTTATTTTGGCTCACCTTCTCTCTTGTGGTGTTTTTCATGTGGTGGGGATTACGTCTCATATTGACTGTCTTACTTTCCTGTTGGTGAGTGCACGTGTGGTTTGGGGAGCTCCTCTCTGTGTAACAGCTTACAGGTTAAAGCAGCACACAGGGACATACCACACTCTCAGAAATAGAGGTACAAGACAAGAACATTTTTGTACCTATAGGTAAATTGTTTTAAATTGTTCCCATAAAAGTACAATATTGGTCTTTAAAAGGTCAGAAATGCCCCTCTGAGGGTTCAAATTGATATAAAGTACAAATTTGTACCATTTCAACTGCACCTGCAACCCTGGGCAAGGCTGGTTATAATTTTATTAAGTTTCATCCATCATTTTCAATATTATGTTTCAGAATGTTGGTTTTAGACTTCAAAATGTGGCATAATTTTACTGTTTTAGTGGAAAAACTTCATAAGGTACCAAAATGGACCTGGACTACAGGGTACACCCCAAGTGACAAGAAGGGTACAAATTCTATTTCCATTTTTGTAACTTATGAAGTTGTTCCACTAAAACAGTAATATAATGCCACGTTTTAAAGTCTAAAACCAACATGTAAACCATAATATTGAAAATAATGGGTGAAACTTAATAAAACTGAGTTAACCAGCGTTGGCCAGGGTTGCAGGTGCAGTTGAAATGGTACTAATTTGTACTTTATATCAATTTGAACCCTCTAAGGGGCATTTCTGGCCTTTTAAAGACCAATATTGTACTTTTAAGGGAACATTTTAAAACAATTTACCTATAGGTACAAAAATGTCCTTGTCTCGTACCTCTAGTTCTGAGAGTGTAGCATTAGGTATGGTGGCATACAAACTACATGCCATCTGGCCAGACTTCAGCTGGGTTTCAATTAAGGGCTCCATTTGCATGCTGGGATCCATCTTCATGCATCAGGGGAAATGTCTTATCTTTGTACAACTTTATTAATTTCTCTAATCAGCAGCCATGGGGCCCATATGGTTGTGTGTTGTTAAGGGACAGATCAGAAATCCGCTCATTCTAGCAGAGTCTTACTCCTGAAAAACACGAGTCTGACGGTGGATTTCGGGTAACGGGGGTTTAAATGCTGCCCATCCAATGAATAAGAACGACTGCTTACCATTCAGATCATCACACAGGCTGACTGACAAGAGTGGATTCCAGGCTTCGCTGCTGCCAAACGACGGTGGGGGCCGATCCGGACACACACATGGACACGACAGCGTTCACACATGGCTGACACACACACAGGTGCACACTCTTGCTGAGCCAAGCGCAGTCATCCCCGCTTGTCGCGCTTCGCAGCACAAACCCAACAGGGCCCTTGGCAGGCATGCGTTCATAGTGCTGGTTGGGCTCCTGGCTTGATTAGCTATTAGCTGCGGTGTAGCGACAGCTGATATGAAAAGAGAGGGAGAGAAACAGAGAGTGCTTGTTGAGACTGTTTTCCATTAAAAAAAAACAGGCAGCAGGATTGAGGGATTAGCTGACACTGGTCCCTGACGCTGCGAGAGGCCAGTGTGATGATATGCCTGCTGCTTTCTCTGCCTGTATGTGTGTATTTTCTTCTCACGAATTTTCCTTCAGGTTTTCATATTTTCTGTGACAGTCTCTTAATCGTCAGGACCCCACCAGACAGCACATTTCAGCACGTAATGCCATTCCATACACGGACGCACATCAAGGTCACCCCACCAGCTGCGCCTCAGACGTTTCTCATCACCGGGGATCTAAACTTGTTCACAGTGCCCTATATGAAAGGAACAGAGTCTCCTCTTCCTCCACCTCCCCGAGCATCAGCTTCTCACACACCACTTGAAAAAGTCTTCAAATTTCTCAGATGACATTATTGTTCCTCCGGGTGTGAGAACGGCCAGCAGCCTCCAAATAGTTTGATGCTGAGGAGTCTGTTTACTTGTTTTTCTTGGCATGAAAATTAAAGTTTCTCAAACTGAAGCAGTTGCAGAAAACTTGATAATTTCTCATGTGTGTTGGAATGCAAGCTTTAACTGGTCAGTTCCTCCCATCATTGTTAGATTTTTGGCAGATATTTCAGTTATAATTGATAATATTGATTAATTTCATAGTTTTTATTTACAAGATGACACTTCAACACATGGAGAAACTATGAATAATGTTCTGAGTTTCACCTCTGCAACAAATTTGACAAAAATAGCTCTTAAACCTTAGAGGAGTTATTTCCTCTGGATAATTTTCGGCTGTGAACGGAACAGCGTGAACCAAGGGCAACTCAGGAGCAAAGTCAGTGAGTCAGTCAATATTAAGCACTGCGTCGAGTTCATAAAGTGCCACTAAAGAGCTTAGAGGGAATGTTTGTGCTTTACAGATTCAAAGTGTCAACAATGAAATATATTTACATATATTTACATTTCAGTTTCTACCTTAATAAACTCATTCACTGTTGCAGGTGTGTCTTTGGAATTTATTAGACTCCCATTAATATTTAAACAAAACATTTTGCAGTTGCCATTGATTGTGTGTTTGTCATGAATATTTAACTGTTGAGCAGTCGTGTGTGTGTGTACAGATCAGTATAATGCAGAACAGCATTATTATACAAATGTGCTGCATGAGTGTGTTTGGACATTTTTTTTCCAGTGTTGTATAAATACTATTTAAATAATTAAACTGTTTGACAGTCAGGTGTGTTCGATAAGTGTTAGAAAGTAATGTAAAAGATAGAAAGTTTGTAAAAGTCAGAAAGCCTGGAGAACAGCTGATCAGATCCCTTTCAAAGATTACAAGAGAGTTTAACTCATTGAAAGTGAAGCATAGAAAGCAGAGGTGGCTCAAAACTTTTGCACAGAAGTGTAAATAAGTTTGTATTTTTCAAGTTAAAATTGATAACATGAATTCCATGAGGGAATGTGTGTCCCACTGAAGTTAAATAAGTTACTAAGTTCAATCCTCCTTTGTCTTCCTGACTGTCCTGCAGCGGAGGGCTGGCTGCAGAGGGTGGTGATCCTGGGCTCTGAAGCACACGTGATCGAGGAGATCCAGCTGTTTGAGAACCCCCAGCCTGTGGACAGCCTGACCATCTCCCACTCCAAGGTAGGAAAACAGGTAGAAGAAGAGACAGCTGTGTTTGATGTGTCAAAATATACGTGCAATAATCAACTTAAACATTCCGGACACTGAATCAGGTGTGTCAGAGCAGGGACACACTAAAACCTGCAGGATGGTCCTCAAGGACCAACATTGGACACCACTGCACTAACATACAAAAGTCAGAAACTTGGACTCATCGATTCACTAACAACAGACTGAAAGTTCCAAATGTTTTTATCTGCTCTATTCTTTTTTTAGATTGTTAGCTTGTAAAGCTAAAGATCTACTTCATAATGACAGTAATTAGCAGAGGATTGGACCTCTGTCCCCTCTCTGTCCTGTCAGCTGAGTCTGTGTGCTGTCGCGTCCCAGTGGATCAGCAACGGCCTGTCCTCTGATCGATGCACTTTGGGGCTGAGCATGCTAAAGCCCCCTGCTTATCTCATTAATGTGGGCTTATAGCCACCACCAGATACATTTTATAAAGCAGACTGGATTGGAGGAGGGTGGTCGAGGGTGTATTTTATTTTAATTGAGAATGATTATCCCATTATCTCCTCTAAATTATAACTCAGTCTCTCTCTTTACTTTTCCTTCTCATCTCTCTCTTGTTTCTGACTCTGGACGGACGGCTCTGCTCGTTCTCTTCTTCCTGTAGAAGTACTTGTACATCGGCTCTCGTTCTGGAGTTCTGCAGCTGCCCTTGGCCAACTGCAGCCGCTATCAGTCTCAGCCAGACTGCCTGCTCGCCAGAGACCCCTACTGCGCGTGGGACAACGAGGGCCGGGCCTGTGTCCGCATCGACCTCCACCGCGGGTGAGACAACTACCTGTTTGCCCTCATTCATTTATTCTAAGTTTGACGGGGTTCGTCCTTGTTATTCTAAAGGAGACTGTTGATATACATATTTCAGTCCTCTGAGACGTTGTTAGAATATTATGTCTTTTCAAGATTACCATAAATTAAAATGTATACTGACATTAAAATAAAACTGAAAGCATTTTAAAAAGTTTCTTTGTAGGTTGAATAAAACCTTCAAGTTATGCCATCTTTCAAAAATGTGTTTCTTGCTGAAATGAAAGTGTATGTTTTATCTTTTTTTTATTATTTTTATATAAGTATTCCATATGATAAAACTATAAAACAGGAGCTTTTTTTTTGCTCTTTGTGCTAATTTAAATCTTCTTTTCCTTTTTGTTCCCTCCTGTCTGCAGGTTGACCTCGTCTCTCTCACAGGATCTCATGCTCGAGAGGTTCAGTCGTGGAAAAGCCAAGTTTGATAAGCCGGTCTCCATTCCCAGTCCAGGTGAGTTTGGAGCAGTGCCTCACTAGTGGCCCCTTGTGGCAGTGAGCTGTCAGTACATGAGATAGTTGGCTAGGTAGATAAAAGAACTGAGATGAACTGGGTGAAGAGATTTAGATTGAATCAGGCAGAACAGAAATCTGATTTATTACGCTTGACTCTTAACTCTAACTCACGTCTTCTCTTTTCTGCACTTGTCACATCCTCATGTTCCTCTGCAGAACACTCCCGTCTGAGAAATGTCATCGTGGTTGTGGGGTCTGACATGGTGCTGCCCTGTCAGCTTGTGTCCAACTTGGCTCAGCCTTTCTGGGTTGTCAACGACCGTGAGCTCCAGCTGGGAGACCCTGAAGCAGGAGGACCGCGTTTTGACCGAGCCCTCAAAGCCCTCATCATCCCTGAAGCAAGCCAGATGCACGCGGGTCGTTATATCTGCTACTCCGAGGAGCAGGGAGTCAAGTTTCAGACAGAGCGCTACCAGGTGGCGGTCGTTGCCAGTGCTCCGGTGTTTATGGAAGCCCGAGCTCCAGACAGCAGCATGGGGCTCTTCTGGGTGCTGGTCATCACTCTTGGTGCGGCGTGCCTGCTGCTCCTTATTGCGGCGCTTTATCTGCGCAGAAGACTGAAACTGGCACTTGGAAAGGGAGCTGACATGAAGCCTCTGGAGAGCACCTTGGTCTACCCCATCACACTACCCAAGGAGCCACCAACCTTTGTGCCCAGCAAGATGCCAAGCGAAGAAGACCGATTCTGGGAGACTGGCGCCAACTACTACTACTCCGACGGCTCGCTGAAGATCGTTCCCGGACATGCCCTGGGGCCCAGCAGCGTCAGCAGCACGGCGTCACCCAGCGCCATTCCTGGCCAGCCCATCCACTCTCCCAGCCGTCTCAGCCTCACAAACATCCGAGGATCTGGTAGCAACGGCTACATCCGCCTCAACCTGAGCACGGCAGGGGAGGAGAGGGCTAGCGGGGCCGGTGCTGGGGGCGGCGGGCTGGGAGGTCTGAGCGTGGGCGGGAACGACTACTCCAGCCCCTTTAAGGAGGAGCTTAGACGCACGCTGCAGCAGAGAAGCGTTCTGCCTGATGCAAACCCGGAGGAGTCGTCCGTCTAGGCTCAGCTTCTTCTTCTCCCTGAGGTGGAAAATGAAAACAACCAACCTACCTCCCTCCTTCTGAGGATGTCTGCTCTCTCTGACATCTAGTGACATGCTGTTGACTCCCATGCTCGCTATCTCACTCTGCTGTGTTTGGCTCTCTTTAGACATTTATAGCACACAGCATGTTAACTACACACACTCGTACCACATGCATTCCTATAATTGCTGTGTTTTTGGGCAACTTACAGTCATGTTTGTGACTTTTCTCTGCTTCCACTGTGAAACTGCCACATGTGTACATTTTGTATTTAAAAACAATGACAGCAGAGGAGAACACTTCAAGCATGGAAGTCCAACAAGTTCCACCTTATTTGCTCTCTGAAGGGCACATTTCTCTCTTTTACACCACAACTAGCTGGAAACATGGACCCGATTCTGTGATTGTGTTTTTTTCTTTTGAGACTCTTTCTGCACCTGAAAACTGGAAGCATGTCTTCCCTTTTTTTGTACTTGTGAGCCAGGCGCAGGAAAACATTATTAAAAAACTCAACTAATCTGCAAGCAACATGACAATCGTGTCCCATGGCAGGAGCTTTGTGTGGGACGGAAAAGGAGACAAAAAGAAGAGAACGTCAACAGAAAACGAATCAAACTGGAGTCAAAATGAAAAGGGGAGGTTTCAAAATGAAGGACTATCTCTCAAGACTTTTTCTTCTCAATTTACACCCCCCCCCCCCCCCCCCCCCC
>SSNP01000098.1:1674893-1717250 GCA_006937955.1 Pachypanchax playfairii
CCCCCCCCCCCCCCCCCCCCCACATCACGCTGCATTTGCTGGAGGAGCTTTTCAATCTCTCCCACATTAATTTAATGTGATGGTTGGTTTGAATTAAGACATTTCGTGTCGGGTTTCTTTTTTCGGACGTATGAACCGCAGCAGTTTTTGAGTGACTAATGGCTCACCTCTATGAAAGACAATGTGAGGACAACCTGCTTAACAGGACATTATTTCTGGTTCAGTCCTGCTCAGTGACTTCCAAATCCACTATGTTACAAGTGCACTCCATATGACATGTATTAGAATCACTGTGTGGAAGAGACGAGTGTTTTGATCCAAACCTTTTGAACGCTTGTTCGTCTCTTTTGAAAAGAAATTCAGCTTGTAGCAGCGGAACAATAATTGCACAGTTAATTCCAAATTTAAGTTGACATGACGACGCTTGGCATGGAGAATGTAGATGAACCCTCATTGTTGTGACGGCTGTGGATGTCTCAGTAAGTGCTTTACCTTTTATCTGTTTAATGAGGGTGGTAACTTGCACTGCCAAGAAGGAAAATACCACTCCAACACTCATGTTCACATTCAAATGGATCCCAGCCATCCCGAACTACAGAACTATTCTGACCTTATGGGACCCCCCCCTCATACCAACCCCCAGAGACTGACCTGGGGTTACTGTGGACTTGAAACACACATACAAAGCAACACACACAAACACACAGTGTTAATGGAACAATGGACCGACAGACAGATGGATTGCTGCCATGATGACAAACCACTGGCCCCTGACATGAAGCAGCCATGAACCTGTGAAAGGTAGTTTTTTTTCTTCTAAAGTGAATTTAAAGTGCAGCTTACCCCCAAATCAACTTTATTGCTGATAAACTCTATAAATGAGTGTTTAATAATCCTGCCTACATTTCTGGATATTGTTTTTGGTTTTTTTAGCACATTTTAATAAAACTGTTAATTTTCTTCCTAAAACCATCAGTGGAGCGCCCTCTTCAGGTTAAAACGTTACACTGCACTTTAATTTGAACGATGAATCAGGCATTGCTATTGGCTGAGATCTTGTTTCTTCTATACATGATGTCAGCGTTCTGCTGCTGTGGAGTATAGAAGGAGTTCACTCTCGGTCACACCTCCGTAGCAAGGTGGCGTTTAAAAAACAAGTGTTTACGGCCGTTATCAGAGTTCATTTTAGTCTTTGTGACTGTGTGAAAACATGTTTTTTCTTCATGGTGGGATACTTTGATTTATACCTTTGGCACCTTTCTTCAACACACATTTTCTTTTTGTGGACAATAAGGTGCAGCGTCTGCGTGCAGCTGCACCTGTTGAGGTGCTCTGGCTAAAAACAATATACCACTAAGAGACGGGCCCCTTTCTATGCCGCTGAGCCAGTACAGGCTTGAAATGATATGAATCAGGGCCGCTAGTCCACAGAAGAAGCTTCATCCATTTCATCTGTTCCTTTCTGTCCGTCTCTCAGTGTTGGTGCAACATGTCAATCACACGCTGGTCCTCCAGGTGACGCCTCATTTTGAAGCATTTTTTAAAAAAGGGAGTGCAGGCAAAGATCTAATTTGAAAGGGGGTGAGTTGCACTTTAGAGAGAGTTTAGTTCTTACTTTTGTGAAACAAGTGTTTTTCATTTTAATTCTGTTTATTTTAGTTCAACAAATTATGTATTTTGCCTTCTTGGGCACTTTTAGGGATTTTTTTATGTTTTGTGGAGCAGCTGATGAAAAATGGAAACTGTTTTCTGGTAAATATGAAGATAAAACCAAGAATTTTACTTGTGGCAAAAGTACTTTAGCTGTAACGAACCTCATCATAATCTTGCCTAATACTACAGTTAATGACTAGTACGTTAAAAAAATAATGAAATTCTGAGTTTAATTTGAACAAGTGAATGAAGCACTTTACAGCCTCAGCACATGCTGCTGCTTGGTTAAAACGTTGAGTTAAGCATTCTGCAGTATTTGGCTGGTCTCCTTCACGTTAAGGTTCTTCCTGTGCACTCAGCTATGAAAGCCTTGAGAGACAGGTGTATCAGAAAAGTTTCTTTTCCAGCGAATGATTAAAAATGGGCTCACAGACAGCCTGAAGCTGGCTGCTGAAGCATTATATGAAAGAGAAAAAGTTCCAGTATGACAAGCATCAAAATATGTTGACCGAGGAAAGACCTTCATCTGACTGAAACAATGTTTTCTTTACAATCTTCTCCTTTAAAGATCCATATAAAAGTCCCTCTTAGAACTGACAGATCAGACTACATTGTTACAGCTGCTACAGGTTCTGATAGAACTTGCAATTTTCTGCATCAAGTAGCAGATCAAGTCCTCCTACTCAAAACATGATGTGTTCCATATAATAAAAAAAGTAATTTAAACTATTTTTGGCACAATATTTTAGTGGTTTTCTGTTAATAACTTCTTTTAAATCTGTTTTCTTTCAGCAGTGTTTTTGTATTTTTGAGGAGACCAGACAAGCACAGCATGAAGGAATGGAAAAGAACAAAAATAGGTTCCCACTGTGTACAGAACGTTGAGGGAGAGGAAGAAGATCAAAACAAACCCAAGGCTGAGAAGGTCGCCAGCACTCCCATCTTATTGTTGCATGATCCTCTCTGCAAGTGGACTGCACATCTTTAATATGATTGTCTTTGTACATGTGTGCATCATTTTTCAGACACTAACGTGCAACACTAATGCCCTCTTGAAAAAAAAACTACAACAACAAGAAACAAGAGTTGTACAGATGTTCATGGCTGCATTTCAACATGTTTACTTTTTCTGTGCCTCTTCACCGTTTGGAAAAGCCAAAGTAGACTGCAGTTGTTTATGTTCATGTTCAAATTGCTGAATACATTTAGTTGATTCTAGATCAATATTTGAGCCTCAACAGTCCGTCCACTTTTGCCACGCTGAGCTGATGTCAGCAACCTTCTTGTATATTTTATCTGCAGCTAAACTTCCCCCAAAGCAAAAGCCGAAAATGGGCTCAAAACTGACGGAGCTGCAGTTTGCTTCCTGTTTACATGCCAGTAGGGATCTGCAGGAATGATCTTTTTTTATTCTCCCCACATCATGAAAAACTGAATTTTATGTTATCTCAGCCCCTGGAAACCAAATACATAGCTGCTGGTCTCAAGCAAATCTGTAATAAATTGTTCACTTTATAGTTTTTTAAAATCTGTCGAGGCAGAAAGCTAAAAAACAAATGAGCTCTTTACACTGGTACTTGTCTTAATATTTCTCCCTTTTACAATCAGGCTTGTCTTTAATACATGTATTTGAAAAAAAAATACATTTTTTTAAGTATCTCTGATTTCAAGCTTGAAAAACCTGCATGTATAATTTAACTTATGTGCTCTTCTTTTGACCTTGTGCTTTAAGTTCTGCTGTGTTCCTGCATTTGGATTACTCTGATTATATTTCCCCCAGTTTTGCCTGTTATGGGTTATATCTGTCGTTAAAATACATTAAGTTAACTTATTTCACCTGTAAAAATGTGTTGATATTTATTATCATTGTATATATTTCCTTATTTTTTATATGTGTACATATACACAAATAAAAAAAGAAATATATGTGAGGTGTGTGAGTTGTTTGTTAAAGATTTATTAACCATAAATTATGATTGATTTTAAAATTGAGCTTAAATTAAACTAAAAATTGGTGCGATCAAATTTGTTATAAGTGTAAAAAAAAAAGAACGTCTGACAGAGTATCAAATCTTACTGGCCCTGAGTCAGTTTTAAGCCAGTAGATTTTGAGAGCAGAGGTTTTTCCACTACAGTGGATTTTAGAGAGTTAAGAAGGGAAAAAAATAGCCTTTCCACTCTGTCTGAGACTTACAGTAAAAATACATTTTCTGGCACATTACCCTGCAAACCTAAATCACATTTGGAAGCAAAGACTCCAGAAAAAGTTTTATTTCTGCCGTTTAACATGATATAACAACAAACGTGACAGGGGCCACTTAAAATATAAAAGTGTTCACTACCATGAGAAGCTGCACATCTGGAGCAAGATGTGATCAAAAGATTGTTCTTTTTTGCTACTTTCTGACACTTTAAACAATATGTTTTACAATAATGAGTTCTGCTCTACATGTTGAACTCAGATGTCGAGATTTCATCTTTGATTGTCTGGAATTGTTTCATGTCCCCAGACTGCAACAACAGTCGCGCTTCTTTCAACTTATGCAGCCTTGGCTGGTGTCAACACGGGAAGGCACATGCTTCATGTGGTCGGTGGTCCCAGCTGTGGAAAGAGACTCGCTGTTGCATCTGATCTCAGTGTACTCAGCTGCACAGCAGAGTCTTTAAGACCTCACGAAAAGAGGAGCTTTGTGTGTTTGAGACTGTTTGTGTGGGAAGGGTTTACTGAAACCACTGTTCACCCACCTGGTTGTGTTTATAGATTTGTTTGGGCTGTACTGACCCTTATTTGTTTAAAATGTGTGTTAGTACTGAAATTCATATTTTTAATAATTATTAATGTATTTTCCTCCAGTGAGCTGATAAGTTTGATGTATGCAAATTATAGTTTGATGAATAAGAATAGAATAGAATAGAATAGAATAGAATAGAATAGAATAGAATAGAATAGAATAGAATAGAATAGAATAGAATAGAATAGTCCTTTAATTGTCCCATGAGGGGAAATTTGGTCGTAACAGCAGCATCAGATAAACAAACAGATATACAAACCGAACGGGATACAAAACATAACAGACCACACACAATGTTTACAACAAAGAGAAAAATAAAGAGGAAAAAAGTATACAACATGTACCATAGTTATAAAAACAGAACACTGTACCGTTCTTAAAGTAGTAGTCAGATATGTATAAAATTGAAATTGAAAAAGTACATATTTTGCATTGAACTGTGCATGAAAAAAGTAAACATGTATCTTCCAATAAGTACTCATTTAAGTTGTCCAGATCCAAATCCTTTTCAAATTAATAGAGCTCCCCTGGCTGAAAAGGAGGAAGATCAGAATAACTAGACTTATAGTGAGTAAAGAAACCCTCTGTAGCTTCTTCAGTGTCCGAACTGGAGTCTGAGGGATATACTTCAGGGCCATGAGTGTTGGAAAGTTCCAACAGTCTGTTGAAAGTAAATGTGCAAGTTACAGTATTGGTGATGGGTTAGGACTGATGTAAACCTTTATGTTTGTTCGGAGCAGTTCTGATTGTACAGTCTGACAGCTGCTGGGAGGAAGGACTGCGGAAACACTCCTTTATGCATAACCAGCACAACATCAAAGCTCATTTATTTGACGCTGTCATCTTAGAAAATGTAAAAGACAGCCTGTCAATAACTTTAAGAAGGGTGGAGTTTTATATCAGATATGTATGATTTGGTTATTGATGAACTGGTGCAGCTTCTGCATCAGGTCAGAACATGGAGAAGGTCGCAGTCCAGCTGTAAGTGAATTAAAACAGCCAGCAGCAACAAAACCGTTCTCTGGAGCGAACTGCGTTTATTATAATTGTATCATCGTTCAAACGTTTCTTTTCACCATAAACCAAAACAATATGACATTTATAAAAGCAAGCGCTTGATTTTATCCACCACTTTCGTGGATAAAACAACAAAATAACTTCCTACGTAGTCAGTCATGTGGTCCGGAACATTTAAATCCTATTGGCTAATTCAAATTCTACAAGTTCCGGTCTTTTTCCGGTAGTAAAAGAAATAGAGCTACGTTATTCCGAAATATATAGATTTTTAGATGTAATAGATACTCCTGTAATGTAATTCATGCTTTACAATGTATATTAGTTTACATGTGAATGTTTTAAAACGCGAGGTTTTTAAGTTTCTAACATTTGTTTACATGCTTTATTAGCTTCCTCGCGGAGGGATACAATTGTGGCTCTGTTGTGGAGGGTGATTTGAATCCCCTATTTGCTCCGTTTTTTTATACTGTTTTTGTTTTTAGTCGAACGTCTTTAAAGAAACTTGTACCGTTTTACTGCATTTTATATATGATTTTAACTTAAATGTATAAGGTAAGACTTTTAGTTGCAGTCATTCTCCTATTTTTAGCGTAAATGTCTCCACTGCTAACGTAGAGAGTCACAACCAGGTACTAACGGCTAGTTCACTTTTTTTTGTTTTTGCTTTACCATTCTTTACAAACACAGTCGTGTTACTGGTATACACACTGGAGTTGCAACTATGTCATTTTGTATAGTATATTACGGCGAAGCTCGTATTTTGAAGTTCCAAACAGATCACGTGTAGCCCATGTTTAGCATTGTTAGCGTAGTGCTAAAGGTTTTTGTTTTTCTTCCTATTTTTAAACGAGACGTGCTCACACAACATGTTGAGTTAGTTTTGCAGACAGCTATTGTATGGTCCATGAAATATTGTAAATGATTCATTAAACTTTGGTACTCAGTATTACTGTTTTATCTGCCTGCTTTGTATATAACATATTTGTGTTAAAACAGATGGAGTCAGTCGAGTCAGTATCTGCTGGCGCTCAGGAAGATCGGGAGAAGATGTCTTTAGAGGAGGACTCAATTTTAAATCAACCCTCAACCCCTCAGGAGTTTTCTGAGCTCACCCCAAGTCATTTTGGCATCTCTTCCCAGAGTTTTACCCCATCATCGTCAAACTTTAAAAGTAAGTAATCTGTCCCTTTTCTAACCATGTCTAACTCTGATTGCTACCATGTGCAGCCACCCAACTTACCCAGTCCATCATTTCTGAGCCAAGGGTCAAAGGTTATGCACAATTATTCTGCATTTCATTTACTACAAAACTTAGAACTTGGATTTGGACATAATGATTTTAATAATTTTAAGGTTAACCACGTTACCATTACAGCTTTGAAAACCAGTAGGGTTTGCTAATATTGTGTTCAGTAACTGGGCTAGAAACCCTGGTTCACACCCAAACTCAGACAGCTGGGGTCAGAAAAAGAAGCTCCTTTTAGGAGTGGAGACAAAAGCCAGGGACCACATGTGTCAATGACTACAGGCCTGTGACCTTGACCTCTGTAGTCATCAAGACCTTTGAGCGCCTGTGCTGACCCACATGAAGATCATCACGGTCCCTCAACTGGACCCCCTGCAATTCGTCTACAGAGCAACAGGTCTAGACCGTGCAGTAAACATTGCCCTGCATTATATCCTCCAACATCTGGACTCCCCAGGGTCCTACGTGAGGATCCTGTTTGTGGACTTCAGCTCTGCAATCAAAACAATAATCCCAGATCATCTGCAGGACAAGCTCTCTCAGCTGCAAGTGCCCAAGTCCCAAGGTGGATTACAGACTTGTTCACCAACAAGAAGCAGCATGTGTGGCTGGGAAAACAAATTTTAGACCCCCAGACCATCAGCACGGGATCTCCCCAAAGCTGCATTTTTTCTCCTTGTACACCAACAGCTGCACCTCCAGTCATAAGTCTGTCAAGCTCTTGAAGTTTGCAGATTACGCCGCCTTCATCGGTCTCATCTCTGAGGGTTATGAGTCCGCCTACAGGTGTGGACACAGTCAAGTCCTTCCGCTTCCTGGGTACCGTCATCCTTCAGGACCTCAAGTAGAAGATGAACATCGGCTCTCTCATCAGAGGTTGTACTTCNNCTGCGACCGCTGAGGAAGTTCAATCTCCCGACATCGATGATGGTGCATTATTACACCTCCATCATTGAGTCCATCTTTACCTCCTCCATCACATCTTGAAATAAAAAAATTGTCCATAAATTGCAGGACTGTTGAGCAGTTAGAATCCTGCATCCAGTTAGAATGGGACATTGTTCTTCTTGTAAAACTCCAGCAGCTGGTCTCACCTGTTGCATAATGCTAAACATCACCCTGTTTTTAGAGAAGTGTTGCTGCCAGCAAATTCAAAATAAGCTGATATTATCTGTGAAATGATTAAATGTTTCAACATTTCTTCTGCTGTTTATGTCCGATAGGTAGGAACATATTACTTTGTGAGAATTGCAAATCATTGCATTCAGTTTTTGTTTATATTTTACAACTTTTTTGGAATTCGGGTTGTTTTCTGACAGATTCATAACATACATTAATTTATTAAGCTGTTGGGAAATGATGGAAGTTTGTTAAAGGTAGTTGTCACAAGGAACTTAGCATTTTTTTGTTTTTTTACCAGACAAGTGTTACTGAAAAAAATTTCCTCTTCCTAGACAAGTCCCATATTGCACTGATGAAGGCGAGGCGAAGATCCTGCGTTGGCGTCCGGGGCTCCCCAGAGACAAATTCCCTCATCCGTTTTATAGCACAACAGAGGATGAAGACCCCACCGACCCCCCAGACTCCTGAGGTAAGATGCTTATCAGTTTGTGGAGGTGGCACCTTCACTCATGGGACTGGTATAGATTAGTTTGATTCCTGCATTCTGCAGCAGAATGTAGCCGTGTTTACATGGACACAATTATTATTATTTTCTAAATAAAAATTGATTGACAATTAATCAGAATAAAAGCTTGATCAGAATAAAAAGTGATCAGAATGTTTCATGTAAACATGTTATTCAGATTACTTACACTAATTTGGATCAAAATTTCTTTCCGATTAGGACAGGTGGGTTATGCCGATAGTTGATCCAAACGTTGCACACGTAAACGCTTATTTTGAATGTGGGTCATCAAATCAAAAATACTTTATTAATCCCTGAAGGGAAATTAAATGTTGTTGTTGCTCAGTTCTTCTTTAGCACTGGGTAAGCTAAGCTCTACGAAGATCTGCCTTAAGTCAGAGTAGTGCTGTCACGATTAGTTGATTAGTCACGATAACGTTGACGAGCAAAATCGTCGACAGTAAATGTAATAATCGACATCATTGTTTATTCTATGAAGCATTGTGTTTTTTGTTTTTTATCCTGCTGCTTTCCGTCTTTCTGCTCGTCTTGTTAGTTGCTAACATTAGCAGGGAGTTGCTTGTATTTGCACGTTAAATGGTGTGTTACGGTGGCGAGCGGTGCATAGAGCCTCTTGTCTTCTTACAGCGCACTAATTGATTGAATTTCTAACACAAGCATCTCTCCGCTGTGCAACAGCAAAACGAGTTCAGAACTTTCTTTTTTTTCCTCTCTCCGATACGTGTATTACCGTAATAAAGGACATAGAAAGGCACTCCAATATTCAAATTACCGTAATGCACTGAGTAAGAGCGCACTTCAATATTCACACTTGATATTACAGCTGTAACAATTTCATTACCATTAGCAAACATATGTCATGTATTTGCTCTAACTTTACAAATGCACATTGAGTTATTGTATACCGCTATGTTACAGTATTAAAAAAATTAATGTAGCTGCATCATGGTGCAAAGAGCTGGACTTCACTCATGGTACATTTAGTCGACTAATCACCAAAAAAACTGATGATTAGTCGACTATTAAAATAATCATTTGTGACAGCCCTAAATCAGAGGCGGGGTTCATTATCAAATCAATGAAGAGTCCCACTGATTTCTTTTGTTTACAGCTTTTGTTTATGTAAAACAGCTATCGGTCAGTCACATTCCACAGAACAGGTTTGACTGCTCCCCCCAGATGTGTTTTACAGTGTCCGTGGCATTTCAATTCCAGCAACTACGAGATCATTGTTTTTATTATGGTAGCTCGTCAGGGGCCCAGACAATCCCTCAGTTCATTCCATTATCATTAATATCTCAAAAATGAAAAAAAAAATTCCAAAAAGTGATTACAGCATCCTGTTTACTCATGAAGGGTGAAAGTTACATAAAATGACTTTATTTGTCATATGTTGGTGTTTTTGTAACTATCACAGCACACTGAGTCTTTTGCATCATCATAGATACTCCAAAAATGGCAAAAAATGACCATTTTAGTTGCCAAAAAGTGATTACAGCATCCTGTTTACTCATGAAGGGTGAAAGTTACATAAAAATTACTGTTTATGATGCGTTGCTGTTGTACCCATCACACTGAGTACTTTGAGAGACAGATGGGTAATTTCAACTCAAAACAAGCCCTCGATATAAACAATATACAATTTTTCTATATCGTTTTTGAAAAATTCTTGTTATTTTTAAAAATTGCTCGATGTATTGCCCAGCCCTACCCCTCAGTGCCATTAAGCATTTTTACTGAATTTTGAAGGCCCACAGAATATTTTGTCCTATGACTTGATGAATTCTGAAACCGCCATCAGAAAGATTTGTTTTTCTTCTTTCAGCAGCAAAAACAAATTTGTTTCTGCCTTTTTCTGTTCTTTAGTAATCTGCAGTAGAAAAGAGCAACTCTCGTTAAAATTCACCTGTCTCGCAACAAAAAGTGGAGAAAATTTGCTTTTTGTGTAATTAGGTTTTTCAAGCAGATCAGTGACTTTGATTTAAAGATGGGATATGGAATATGAATAGTATAACACAGCACAAAGTCTTCAGCCATCTGGGTGCCAGGCTCGTAAACCCGCTCCACTGCCCCCTCCAGGATCATAGGACTAATTACAGCATGTAACGAGTTCATATTCAGCGAGCAGCTGCCCCAGAATGCTTAACGGGATTTAAGCCAATAAAAGCTGTTGAGACGTTAAGACATGGCACTGAATGAGTTAAAGTATTGGCAAAAAAAGATGAGATTGATTAATTTCTCGGAACATGATTTATTTTCACTTACATAACTTTTCACTTTACATTCAATGCAGCAGTTATGTTACATAAATTTTAAATCACTATCAATGGCATACAGACAAGACATCGTTCAGTCACATTCAGGCTACATGCTGTGATCCTTTATGATAAACGCTAAACCTTTAACACTAAGAAGACTGAGGTTTTATTTTTTAATTACTTTTTAGTTACTTTTTTTGTCTTATTCTGTCATTTTTTTCTGTTTTGAACGCGATGCAGGATCCTGCAGTCGGACTGCAGACACACACCTGTCTGACTGAATGAAAAAGTTCTCTACTTTTTTCAAACTGATTTTAGAATTAACTTGTGGCACATATATAAACATTAGTCTACACATCAGCGACCAGCCATCCGCTAACTGCAGAATAACACTGAGTTTATGGGGGAGAACGAGCATCTTCATGACTCCGATCGTCACGCTGTCAAAATCATGCAGACCGGCATGTGCAGCAGCAACAGACAGTAGAAATCAGCTGATCAACTGACAACTGCGCTTGAGCTGAGAAATATCAGTCTTATATTACCAGAAAAAAACAAATAGTAAAGTTGTGCAGCACAAACACAGAGATTAACTTGTCATCTGCCTGATTGGTGGTAAAAAAAAAAAATCAAAACATAAAATAGCTCAAAATAAAAATACTGCAGGTTTGAAAAGCGCAAATAAAACATTCAATAAGGCTGGAACTGAAACGTCACAGAGACTGTAAAACACCTCTGGGGGGAGCAGTCAAACCTGTTCTGTGTTTTTTTTTACCAAAACAAAAGTTGTAACAAAAGAAGTCAGTGGGACTCTTCTTTGATTTAATATTGAACCCAGCCTCTGATTTAACGCAGACCTTCATGGAGTTCAGCTTATTCAGTGTTAAACAACTTCTGAAACACAAAACACGGTAAGTCTCTGGAGAAAATTATACCATCAAAACAGACAGAAGCTTCTGCACTGTGCTTTTTTTAATGTTGATTGTGTTTGATTTGCCAAGTTTTTTTCCGGAATATCGCTACACATGGTTGCAGCTTGTTGGAGTAGCTCTGTGACATTGCTAGCGTAGTTTTTTCTTCTTGAAATATTCTTTTTGAAATACTTTTTATTCTGATTTGGGTGCTGTGCTGATTGAGGAATTTTTGCTTGATGTATCACTTTTTTGCCCCTTGTTATGATGCGTAACCATGGCAACGAGAGACTTGTTTACAGGAAAGAGCAGCTAACTGACATTTCTAAGGCTCAAACAATCCTCAAATTGAAACCCCAGAACCCTGATGAGCTAAAAAGAGGAAGACATGGACACAGGGAAGGAGCAAAGCGAAGAGAGAGAAGGAGGAAGTTTAAACCTTCACTTCCATCAGTCATATTGACAAATGTGAGATCTCTTGCTAACAAACTGTATGAACTTGAATCTCTGTTGAAGACCCAGCCAGAGTATCAGGAATGCAGCATCATGTGTTTTACTGAGACATGGCTAAAGGATCCCAGGCTCCAGTGTGTCTCTACCTGGCTTTCAAACAATGAGGGCAGACAGAGATTTGAAGAGGAGCAGCAAAAGAAAAGGAGTTTGCCAGCTGATCACACCTGCAGTCACCTGTTGGGGGTGGAGCATCAGAACAAGTGACATGAAGAGGTTGAACAGATCTATCTTCAATCAAAGACTTCTTCAGATCCGCTGCAGCACAGACCGCTACAGGAGATTCTTCTTTTCCACAGCTAGAACCCTCTACAATGGCTCCCTAAAGAAGAACTGAGCTACAACAACACTTAATTTCCCTTCAGGGATTAATAAAGTATTTTTGATTTGATTTAAATCACAGGCGTTGTGAGTTAAATTGAGAAATGCAGTTTCCTTACCCATGCGCACTCCTGCGGCCGCTGAATCAGTTTTTGGCAATGAGTCACTCTATGGCACAACACTGGCTTGGGATTGCCACTGGCTGTCGGCGACGCAGTGGCAGAGCTTTAGAGGTGCTGGCAGCTGGGAGTGCTCGCCGTCTGCAAGGGAGGCTGGCTGCGAGCAGACGGACGCCATTCGGCAGAGCTGATCTGGAGACAGAGAAAGGAGATTAAGGCTGGTTCAATTTGGAGGATGCCGTGAAGGTATTGCTCCAAAAAACGTCACTGACACGCATGGGAATATCTCTTCCAGTCATGATAGTCTGTCGCACTGGTCGTGTTTGTCGGACGTGGCAACAAGTAACTAAGGGGAGCGGGACTTGATGAAAGGTCAATTGCGTGTTCCTGATGAGGGGCACGAGTGCGTAGGGTGTCCCTTTTATACCCTTAATCTGCATTTTGCCGAAGCCCGTATCAGTGCAGACTTCAGCAAATGGTATTTCCCACAATGCATTGCTGCATGTGAATTTTGACGGAAGAAGAAGGTGGAGAAATGGCTGAACCATCCGGACCAAAAAATGTTTTATCAAGTATATAATCCAATTTAATCAATATTTTATTATTGTCTAGATGTGTAATTGCAATCGATTGATTCTCTGTTGGAAAGATGTGTCACATATCTGATAAAAAATGTAACTAAATAATAACGGTACTGGCGTGTGTTTTCGGACATGATATGCTAACAATTTAATAGCTTATTCTGTGTTATACACCTTTTTAGGTTCCCGCGCTTCATTCTCTTCAAAATAAATGTTTGTTGGAGTTGTAAAATCATTTTTATCATCAAAATAGTACAGACAGCAACTGGCACTGCCATTTTGGTTGTCATGGAGATACAACACTGTGGCACATGTCGTTGACGTAGTCCTCGCTGTCCCAATACAGCTAATATGTGTGCACTTGTTCACTATGCGCTTGAACCCTTATGTGCACTTCTGGTAAGTGCACTTCATGGAGGACTGTAGGGTGCAGTGCGGGTATTAGGACAGGGCCCAAGTGTAGGTCCACTTCTTCCAGGTCAGTAGGTTCATGACCTGGATAGAAGTGCTAATCTCTTTAATGGAAGGAAAGGAGTTTGCTGTCAGGAGGTGTCACCTTAAATCAGGAACCGTCTGTCAGAAAGTTAATTATCCAGGTTGGTGTGTGCAGCTCTTACTGCTGGATATGAGTGAGGGGTTGTTGTATGTGCTGACTGATAACGTTGTTTGAAATGGTTTGTGAAACTCTGCTTACTAAATGCACTGCGATGCACACTGACACGTAAATCTCTCTGCATCTGGAAACTGTTTAACCAGCAAACTATTTCCTGATAACTGTTCCCCCACCATACTAATTAAAGATTTATTTGTTCCACTTTCTGAATGTGTATATATTACATACTTGATCAGTATTTTCCACTAAGGTTGTACTTCTGTGCACAGTTATTCATCTCAAAGTTTTCTTTGTGTGTGTGAACAGTAAATCATTTGTAAAACATGTTGTGAAACTTGACACCAGCTTCAATAAAACTAGCATGTGATGTCCTGAAGGCAGACACGGTGTCATGTCCAGCTTGTTTAAAACAAATGCACACAATCCACTGATCAAACTGAGCAACAGTGAGTAGTGATAATTAGCCTGGGAAACAAGAGGACTCAAGAGGCTGATATGAGACCTGCATACATCAGTACAATCTCAGAGCATTTGTATTCAGCAGATCAGAAAAAGATGGAGCTGCTGCTGTTACAGTGCCATTTGTCAAATGGTGTTTAATAAGAGGAAGTGTAGAGGCGCTTGCTGTGGCACTCGAACCACCGACAGTGTGCAATGTTTAAATTATTATAGACAAGCCTGTTTTATAAAATCACCTAAAAACTAACACATTTTGCACCTTTCCAGTGTTACTGATAAATGTTTGGGAAAAACCATTCGTAAGACTTTTATCATGTTTGTGTGTGCACAAAGTAAATTCATGAAGACCACAAGTAGCTTGTCCTACGTTGTTTATTTAAAAACATTGCTAGTATTTTATTTTATTACGTTATGTGTTTTTATGTTTTAATCTACAAGACCCACTAAAACATTTGAATGTGAAATATAAACAGAAAGACTTTCAGTTTCAGATCAGCTGTTTCTAAAAGGGGCTTGTTACTAACCAATCAGACAAGAGGTGGGCGGTAGCAAAAACCCAACAACATTTGCTTTTAGCCATTTGCTAGCAACACTGTGCTTTTAAAACCTGATATTGAGCATATAGCTGACAGAGAAGTCCATGATGCTGAAGAAGTGCTTAAAGAGGTTCTTATGGACTTTGGGTTCTTTTTTCCAATTTGACTGGTTCTCAAGTCCACATGAGGTGAGTTGCAGCCCAGCAGGACCTACGAGGGAAAAGGATTTAAAGTATTCAAGCAGGTGGTTTAATGTAACCTGCTTGTTAGAAGTTGACTTTATTAGGAAGCGTTACACTCCTGGGCTGCATATGGAAGCAGTGTGATGGATGTGCTTCCTCACTGTAATACCACTTTTGTAATTTCCGAAGTTTATGAGCTGTCAAGTTGCATCACTGAGAAGATGTTTATTTCTGTCAAATTCAACCCTCAGCTTATCAGAAGTAGCCCCTTCTCTCCACGTGTCGCCTCCACACTGAGGCAGAAGATGGCCTCCTTCCAGAACCTGATGGATGTGGTGGAGAGCAGTGCCTGTGATCCAGTGCCAGAGCAGGACAGCAACACTGGAGGATGCATCATGACAAGAGATTATCTGTCTGGTGAGGCAGCCCTATCGCCACAGGATTAATAGTTTCATTTCTCTATGAGGATCTATGCCAGTAAGATTTCTTTAAGATGTCTGGAGGCAGAGTGGAGCAGCAGTGGATTAATACATTGCTCACCATAAGCTTCACTCTGACAGCGTTTTACAGCAGTCGTTTCCACTGAGCTTTGGTCAGCTTCTTAAATGGGCTGCTTTCCAGACTGTTAGTTGCTGAAGTGAGAATTATTTTTGTTTCTGTCTCTCTTAATTAGTGTTTTTTTTTTTCATCATGATTATTTAATATGGCATTTCCTTTTTATTTAACTATGATATCCCCAAGTCCCATTTGTTTTTATGTTTATGTAATTATCTCTTTTTGATGCTGTTATTTTTACCTCTCAGATGGGATCAGCTGTAGTAAAGGGAAAGAGAACAGCCCTCCAACTCCCACACCCTGCAAGAAGAGGCGCCTGGGCCCCATCGAAGGCTGCAGTGTCAAGATTAGAGAAGCGGATACCTTTATCCCTCGTTCCAGTTTTAAAGAACAGGAGGTATGCTAACTCACGCTTGCTTGACTTCTGCAAATAAAGATTTTGCTTCTCTTTGCTCAGCTTGCTTGGAAAAAGGCAGTTATTCATAATGTTTGTGTAAATGGTTGGTATCAGTTCCAAACATGATAAATAAGCCTATCATTAGGAGGGAAAATGGTGCACAATAAATAAAATCAATTCTCAGTTTGTGAACATGCTCAAATGTTCATGAGTTGATAAAGCAAGAATTTTAAAAATTTAATACGTTTATTGTCCAAATGCCAAATGGTTAAAAAGGTTAAAAATCCTGTTGATATTTAAAGTAAAATAAACCAGAAGCTGTTTATTATTTGAATTTGAGGGATCGTCCTGTAATAAGTGACTAATTGTATAGAATTAACTTCTTCAAGTCATTTTATCTGTTTCTGTCTAGAAATCTAAAAAATAACATGTTTATGTTTGATTCTATAATGTGGTTCAGTTTGTACAGTTGTTCGTAAAATTCAGTTTTACTTATAGTTTGTGCTGATTACTGAACAACATGTAACCACAACTTGAGTCAATTTCTCGGCGTGTCAGCTCCAACATCATTTACTGACTGAATATTTCCTAAACTCACTTCAAACTCCTGGTAAGAAAGACTAAACATTGTCATTTTTCTTTTCATAGCTGATCCAAGTGAATATAAAAAGCATATCAGAGCTTATTGGCTTTCTCCTTGATGCCTGATCAGATGTTTTGTTTTGTTTTTATTGGACTGTGTGTTTCAGATGAACAGAAACAGGTTATTACAGACTTCCTGGGACAGTCTCAGTAATATGTGGAACACTTTTTGTCTCTGCTTTGTTGCTGTGTGACACAAAAGTCTCAATGGACAGAGACCTATTTCTCCCACTAAGTATTACAATAGCTGTTTTTGTCCACTGCAGCTGTTGTGTTCTATTTTTGTTTTTCACATTTCTTCCTTGTAATGAAATCAGTTGTCTGCTCCATCTACTTGTGACATTTGGCACAGAGTGACCCCCCCCCAGTGCTGTGACAGATGCCTTCACTCAACCAGATCAAATGAAAACTGTCTGCAGTGAAATGAAGTGACATGTGTAATGTTACTGGAAACAGTTCTGTGTATTAAACATGTAACAGTCTTCTGTGTTGTGCTAACAACCTGTCAAGGTTTGCCCCGCCTCTGACCCTGTGACCTCCAGCTTGGTGCAACACAGAACAGAAACAAGCAGATGTAGAATATGGATGGATGGCTTCATGGAGGTTGTTCCACAGGTTTTGTGCCATCAAATCAAAAGAAGATAATATTTTTTTTAGGAAATGTTGAAATATGTCAGTTTCAACATCTGTTCTGATGTGTTTGTTAAATAGTTTGTATTTGTATTGAGCTTTTCTAGTCCTACTGACCACTCAAAGCAATTTTTACACTAGAAATTACATTCATACAGACAGATATTCAAATCAGGGGGCTACATGGGGTTCAGTGTGTTCAGACTACCAAATATGTTCAGATGAAAGAGCATCTGACCACCTGGGAAGATGGTTCAACTGAAGTCTTTGACTCTGTATTTAGTGCAATCTGAATGCAGTCAGATCACCCAGGGTGGGTGTCAGTGCCAGGTGTAACATGCGATACGGTGATTTGGGCTAAATCAACCCTTTTTAAAATGTTTTATGAGCTGCAGCACTGCTTTGTAAAATATCTCATCTATTCTCTCCTTACAGGATGCTGTGTGTGAACATCAAAGCCCCAGCCAGCCTCCTTCTGATGATCCAGCTGCACAACAAGCCCCTCCCCTTTTCATCAGTTCCCTGCCAGCTGCACAGCAAGCCCCTCCCCTTCCCATCAGTTCCTTTCCTTCTGTGAAAGAGATGAAACCCACAGGTAAATATACACAGCTCTTTTATGTTGGATGAACTTTGCCTTTCAATATCTTGGACACTTTGTTATGGGGTGGCCGATTTCATCTAAAAGTCATGTATTTATATGTCAAGAAAATGTGAATTAATGATATATGACAGGCAGTAGCATTTATTAGTATAAATATAATCTCACTTTTAAGCATTTGGTGTCTCCGACACATTTACTGAGACTAAACCTGAACAACAAGTGACTGTAGAGTTCAGTACAGGTTAGGTGCAACTTTCAGCCAACAAAGTTTTAGTTTGGATCCTGCAGGGCTGTCGGCTTGGAAAGGTATCACTTCAAAATGTTTGCACTCTGCTGTGTTTTAGAATAGTGTTTGTTCTCATGCACATGATATATGATTATCATATAATCTATGTAGCAACACTAGGATGTGAATTATTCAGGCTGGTGAAAGAGCTCGGTTTCCACAGTGACCAGCTTCTTTCATCTAAATTGGGAACATTTTAGTGTGTCAGTTTGCTGCTCAGCTGTACGTCACAGTGCACTGTGGTCAAAGTTTGACCGCTGTGAGATTTGCATTGCACCAAGCTTCCGGCTGCGCTCAGGCTTTACTCAGTGGAGTGCAAAACCGTTTTAGTTCAGAGCCTGCAACACAAATGAATGGGTTTCAGATCTCAGTGGTGCCTTTGCTTCTTTCAACGTTAAAGGCACTTGACTCAGTGAGCGTAAACACAGAGCTGCTGCAGACTGTACAAGAGCTGTTCTGCCTCACATGCAGCCTCCATAAGGGAAAAACTCTCCAATATCAAAAGCAGCTGCTGCAGCTGATCAACACTGCAGTCTTTAATCATGTAATCAATGCAGAACACTACGTGTTCCCACCTGTGCTACGGTTGAATGAAGGTCACTATGAATACTGTTCAGTATTTTTCTCTATAAAAGTAAATTTATACTATTTGATCAGTGACATTTCTAGAAGTCTGAGTTTAAAGCGTAACTATTGTTCCTGGTAAATACAATATTGTTCTTTCGATTAGTGGGACTCACATTAATACAAGGATTAATAACATTGGTTTTTACATGTACTGTACGTACATGTTTAATTAGCTTATCATACTCTGGTGTGGTTATAAATGCTAAAAACTTTGTGCTTCGGTAAAAAGTTTTAATTATATAAAAATGTAGTGATTTGTATTTGTTTTCAGAAATACTCTTTCCCATAATCCAAGTGGCTGTACTTCAGTACTTACAGTAGAAGCAACAGAACATCTGTATTTAAGGTTCTGTTGTCTTGCAGGGGAAGATGAGTCCACCAGCACATCCGTGGTGAAAAACAAGAAGCAGGTGCGCTTTGGAGGTCCTTTATCTCCTGAGCTCTTTGATAAGGACTTGCCCCCCAGCACCCCATTACAGAAGGGGGGGACCCCAGCACGAGCGCCCACCCCTGGTGAGAGTTTACTACTGCGTTCAGTGCTGAAGACACCACAGAGGAGTGAGTCCCACACACCACAGCACCGACCCGAACTTCCCAGCCCCACTGAGTTCTGTGCCTCCCCTGCGCTTGTAACAGCTGACAAGCCCAGAATGATGTCTGAGGGAGCTGACGATGACGATGGAAAGGTAGGCAGCATGTTTGTTACTGGATGTCTCCGTGGGATGCAGGCGTCGCCATCTTCATTTGACTGTAGTGTTGGTGGTACCATGGGTCTTACAAATAGTTGCAACAGAACATTACAGAGAAAAGCTTCTTGGTTATTTAGATTGTTCAGGCCTTTAAACACAGATATTATTACATAAACCCCAAAAGTGTTTTTTTTTTTTCTTTGAGTATCACAATACAGCAGACACTTTAGAATAAAGAGCAACTATTACCACAGATTCAATTACACAGATAGGACACTCTAATTGAAACAATGGTAACTGGTTTGGCGCAATGCATTATGGGTAACTTTGTGTCACTTGCAGCTGCAGGCACTGGAACACACACACACGTGGATGTGGACAGTTACGAGTGTTTGGATCTTGATTTTACAAACGGAGCAGTTCAACATGTTTATGGGTCTAAATAAATATATTTTATCTAAATTCTGTGACCTGATTTTGTAACTGGTGCTGTGAAGCTGTAAACTGGTGTTCATGCAGTCTGCTACATGATCATAGCTTCTTAGCTAGTTCCTTCTCATATTTTAATTTCCAAGCAGTTTTTATGGTTTGTAGCTTCAAATTTTTGATTTCAATCAGCAGCTTCTTCAGTCCACTAGGTGGATGGAGTTACAGAGTACAAGATGGTGATCAGTGATGAGGAGTGTCCTCAGCTTAGTTTTGGCTGCCAGCAGACGCAGACAGAACGTCGGGATCACCGGGAGATTACTGCCGACGGTCAGGTGGACCTTGATTGTTAAATGAACAGTTCGTTGTGCGGTTCATTAGACTATCTGCTCCGGTGATGCTCACTCAGATGCATCAGGTTGCACCATCACCCTCCTCCCCTCTTTTTGTGAGGATGTCTGCAACGATGCAGGACACCCCCCTCGCACATGCACACACAGAGCGAGATGGACAGAGAAAAAGGAAAGGTAGAGCAGAGAGGAAGAGGATCAAAAAGATGAAAGCAAAGTGACATGTTTGTCAGTAAAGGACCAGCTGAGACATTAAAACACTATTGATGATAACAGACTCGCTTAATTAGGAGGTTAGTGGATGGATTAAAACTTGTGAAACACATAGTTACCCACAATGCATTGCGTTACCCAGTTACCGATAATGCCTCAAGTGTCCTATCTGTGTAACTTAATCTGTGCTATTACTGTAACACTGAACTTATTTTTCTGTTTTCTGCTCTTAGATGGTTTTTTCTCCAGTGCAGATGGACTTCACGTTGTCGAGCGATCCAGGTTCATCTTTACATTTTTACTCACTCTACGATCCAATACTGTTTCTCTAAATGCATTCCACAGTTATATGATACATGTAGGATAATGGCTTTTTGTGCTTTGTTTTATTTTCAGTAGATGTCTTTGACGCCCAGCCGTTAAATTTAAACTCTGCTTTCCATGAGGAGTCTCTTTCTCAGGCTCTGACAGGTAACTTGTTCCAGTGTGTTTTCAGATTTTCTGTTTCATTATTCTGCAGCTCTGACATTTTTTGTCCCCCAGTAGTTTTTTTTATATTTGGATATCATTTTTGTTCTGTGTATCGCCTTAGAGGGCGAATGCTTTCGGTTGTTTATTTTAAGGGCAGAAGGAGTGTTCAGGGCCCGTGTAGCCAGATCACATGAGAGAACCATAAGAACAAGCTGCCATCCCACCACCACTCAGGATAGAGAGGAGACTTCATTTATACATATTCAGTTTATTTTCGGAAACTATTTTATTTGCATTTTACATGTTATTGTTATTTTATATTTATTTGACATGCTTTGTAGGTCTCTACTTGTTTCATTTTGTTTTGAGACCTTCACTCAAACATGTATTAGTCTCATAAATGACTGCAGTGTGTCAGAGCTGAATAACATGTGCATGATGTGCTTGTGTTTCACACTTATTTTGATTTATCTCCCACTTGAGGTTGAATCCAGTCTTTTAATATTGTCTCCTTTTCCCAGTCTTGGTTATATTTTTTTCCCCACTTTCCTCACAGTGTTTGTACAAGTTCATTCACATGTGGGTCCCGTGAGTCAGCTTAGTTTACAGGCGGGAGGAGGGATGATTTTAACCAAGCAAATAAAAGAAGGCAGCTAGCATTAGCAAATCAGAGGCAGAGTGGGGCGGGTCATGTTGAACCAGACAAATGGACAGAGACAAGATAAACAGCTGTAAGCCCAAATGAGCAACTACAAGTTCTAAACATGCCTAAAACATACAACCCACCACTGTCAGTATTTTCTAGCAACTTTGCTAAAAACAAGCCCAACGCTGCTTTTAACAAGCGGATGTGGAAACTGTTTTATTTTTAACTACTTATTTGTCAGAATTATCTGTAACAAACACCCAGTTTTATTTTTCCGTGATCAGTATTTATAAAATCTAGAGGAAGCATCTCACCTCTTCCTTCAAATGCACTTCCATCTTTTGGGTGAAACAGTGTAAAAACTCTAATGTCGAAGAGGGAAGCAGTTTTTGAGTCGAGCGTTTTTGTTCCTTTTCTAAGACCACAGAGTGGCAGCTGTTCTGTTCCATGTTGAGTGGATGTACATACGATAAGTTATCACTTTAAAGAATAACATCAGTAGTGTTGATGCCATCAGTTACTTTGATTTTGGCTCATTTGTTAGTTTGTGAGTTAAACCTTGTTCCAGCCAGTGGATAACCGTCATGAAGGATGCTGTTTATGTTCTGTTTAACCAAGATGCAGCTAGTTTACTGCTACTTAATTTTTTTCTGGCAATAAAGCAGTCGGAAATGATGTCCGGATGCATAGAAATGCCTGACAGATTTATTCTCACAAGCTGAGCATCCAGCAATCACTTGTTACCTTTATTTATTGTGATTTTATTTAGATGTTATTTTTGTTTATTACAACTTTTTGAGTCAGCAGACATGGCAAAGGAGAGAGGAAATGAGAGAAAAAGACGAAAGAAGAGGAAAAAAAGATAAAAATTAGGTAGAAGAGAAGGTGGGAGAGAAATCTGCTTCAACACCTTTTGAGAGACAAAAACAAGAGCAGAGACACCACAGCATCCACCAACATCTACATTTAAACACTGATAATATCATTGTGGAGACAAACAAATAATGACACTGTTTAACACACGACATCCCCAGTGGCAGCTGCAGCCCAAGTCAGTGAGTGTCTGTGAATATCTGTGTGCACGCACATGTGACCACAAGGCTTCTTTATAAAATTGTTTGACAGTGGGTGTGAAAAGCCCCGGGACCCCACCTCAAAGCAGATCACAAGGGGAACCCAAGCCCAAGGGATCCAGCCCCTCCGCTCCCCCCGGAGCAGCAGAGCCTTGGCTAATAGCAGAGCTGCTACTTTAACCTTCATAACAAAGCAGCCTGATAATGTGACCAGTGAGAATAAATTCCCCGACACATCAGACCACTGAGGGACGGTGTTTGTCCAGTTTCATTATGATCTGAAGGTTTTTACATACAACACTAGTGATGGTTGATTAGCAGCGACACTGAAGGATCGTTTGCATGACAGGTGCCTTCAAAGCAGGACAGTAATCTTATTTAATGCTGTGATCTTTAACAAACACCTCAGGATTTACATTTACTGTCAGTCAGAGTGTTGCTCTATCCCCCCCACCACCCCCCATGACTTAGCAGATCTCAGTAAGTCAGTGTGTTAGAAGTAGAAGACTTATCCACTCATACAGACTGACTGACATATTGGACTCGGGTTGGCTGCATTTACTGTATCTTGTGTTACTCCAACAGAAAAAAAATCAACAAATAAATAACATGAGACTTTTTATTATCTGGAATCGAGACAAACCAGCAGAACATTTTGGGTTCCTGATGTCTAATAGTTATTATACTAATCAACACAATCAGCGGTATTAACTACTGCTGGATCCTCGATGTTTGTTGTTCCAGGTTTTATTCTGCTGATTTCTTTATTTTTTCAGAATGTGTTACCGGATGCAGCCAAACCGCTCGGATGGACGTCACAGGTGAATGTAAATCTGAGGAAAAGGAACCTGAAGCAGATGCTGGAAGTCCAACACCAACCCAATTCAACAGTAAAAGGAACAAGGTCTGACACAATATAAAAACCTTCCTGTAGTTATTACAGCTCCCTTTTATAATAATATATTTTAAAGTTTTATGTAGTTTACCAAAAACTTGTTTGTTTTCTTCATTACAGATTGAACAAGAACCTAAAACAGAGCCTGAAGCCCGTTCCAGCAAGAGAAAGAGAAAGGTCAAACTCTCAACTTGTTCTCACTAGTAGAATTCTTCATTTGTCTGACAAGCTGGTCTTTTTAATAACTCAGGGTCGTAACATGCTCCCATCTAATCTACTGTTTAATTCAACTGAATCTCAACTTAATTACAAAAGTTTCACTTTTAGTGTGTGTGGGAGAGAGAGTGCGTATGTGTGTGTGTGACCAGAGAGACATATAATTTATCCTCAGGCTAACTCTGTTCTTCCAGCTGCCAGAGAAGAGCAAACCTGTACAGAGGTCAACACGGTCTGCAGCCAAGGCAGCGTGTGGGAAGATGAAGGTGAACCGTCTGTCTGTTCGTTACGTTCCTCTTCACGTCGCTGCACAGTGGACTCATGTAGACATCTGCACTATACATGCTCTACAGCTTGGTTTGTTTGAGTTTAGAATAATGTATGTAGGTATTTAAGACACTGTATTAGATACACTACCTGTCAACACAAAGAAAGAATGGACCAATCACAGAGCAGCACATTGAAGAAAGAATGGACCAATCACAGAGCAGCGACTCAGTGCATTGAGGCATCTGGATGCAGAGGAGAGAAGAAACAGGATTAATGTGATTGTTTGTGTGAGACCAGCTGATCTGAGTAGTTTTTACTTACTCTTATAGGATAAACTAAAATAATACTTGAACAGCCAAATTTATTAAAAAGTTGTTTTTATTAAATTAGTTGGAGTTAAAATGGTCTGCAAGAGTCAGATCAGCATACTTGCATCTTTTCAGATTAAATCCAGAGTTCCAGAAATGAATCTTTCTGTTTTAGTGCACTTAGGATACGAACCAACAAACTCAGTTTATATTTACATCATTTAACAGGAGGCCTTTTCATCAGCACGTGTCTGGAACAAAGCTGTGGACTGGTCCTTGTACGGCTCACGAGAGTACGCCTCCAAGAACCCCAATCTGAGTCCTATCAGCGAGAAGCAGTCCTTCACCAGCCAGACTCCTGAAAGCTGCTCAGGTAAAAGCAGCTTCTTGTTACGCTTCATTTCTTTATGCTGCTGGATGTGAAGAGAAAATCATACAGAGTTGGTTTATTAGTGTAATATCAATGGAAGAATTGGTAGATTATTTGGTAAATTTTGTTTTTCTTTCTAGATTTGCTTAAAATTTGGAGGGAAACAATGAAATTAGCTTGCTGAGATAATTTGAATCTCATTTTCTCTCACAGGTTCAAATCAAGAGACCCTCATCAGTCCCAGGATGACAAAAGAAGATCCTGCTGTGACACAAGTAGTTGAAAACACTTCAGAAGATTCTGTTTCATCTTCCAGGCGTGGTAACAAAAACAAGAGGAAGTCGTCGAGGTCAGTAGGCAGAAAACGAGGACAGAGAAAGAGGAACATCAGTCTTACTGACAGTGAAGAACCTGAAGACCAGACTGGAGTAAAGACCGAGGACCGGTCGTCTTCTAACTCTGAGCTTTCAGGAGAAACTTCTTTAAATCCCAGTAAGTCTCAACAGAGTGACGCTGAGTCTGAGGAACCTGCTGCTCACACTTCTCTAGACTCTCCCTGCAGTGACAGAGAAACAACCGAATGTCCTGAGAGTCCACATGCATCCACCCCCCACTGCCCCCCCTCGTCTGAGTTCAGTAACACAGAGCTCCTGAAGAGCCCAACCAGCTGTGATGTGGATGAAAATGGACTGAGAGATCAAGCAGGTAGTCAGTGTAACCACCTCCAGACACAAGTAGGAGGAGCCAAAAAAGACCTCGCCCCTTGGCAGACTGACTTTAACTTTGAAGATGTTTTTGAACCGGTTGTGAGAAGACGGCAGAGTTCAGTTCGCCGCAGCCTGAGGAACCAGTCCGTCCCTGATCTCACAGGCTGCAGCGCCGGACTCGCCTGGCTGCCCCACACCTCCCCTGACTCTATTAAAGAGACTCGCAGGAAGAGCCGCCGCAGACGGCTGAGTGCCGCTCTGCCCGTCCAGCCTCTGCTTCCTGAGGACAACATGTCCCGTTGAAGGACCAGAGATCAGACAGAGATAACAAGGAGTGAAGGACTTCTTCTGAAGAGACTGATTGTTTTACATTAACTGAAACATTGATGCTGTTCCTTGTAAAATATTCGAGCCGACCACTAATTCCTAACAGTTTTCCTCTTGTAACCCGGTTAGTCAATACACTGAGTGTCCAGTCATCTCCGCTGACCACCTCCTAATCAATATCACCCTCTTACATCTTCAACACCCCCCCATCAGGTCAATATCTGCTCTTGTAGAAAGACTGAGTTCTTATAACTTGTTGTTGCTTCATGGTTTCTGTTGGGCATCATCACATGATAGAAGGTCCCAGAATGTCAAGCTGCATTGTTTAAATTTCAGAATCACTTTATACCAAAACTCTTCCTGGTTTCAGTTCATTAGAAGGAATCTGTTCTAACAATAAATGGGCTCCTCGTGCGTGCGTGCGTGCGTGTGTGTGTGTGTGTGTGTCTGTTGTTCTGTCTGTGTGGTTCCTTCAGCTCCACTAAAGTGTTTCTCCTCTCGTGTAAATCCCGGATCGTTCACTCCGAACCAAACGGACGGTTGTGCAAATGTTCCGTTCTGATTTACATTTCCAAACCAGTCAAATCACTTGGAGTAAATTGACCTGCGACCTCGACTTCTGCCAGTTATAGATTCAAATCAGCTGCTCTTTACTTTCCCTGTTCATCTATCAGAGAAGAACAGAGAGAGCAGTAACAAATTGAGTTTCAAATTCACTTCACATCAGAAAATTGGCTTCCCGAATGATGCATGACTGTAATCTATCCATCACTGGGTAATTGACTACCTCCCTTTACATCAAGTCAGGCACTTGGCAGAAGGACGCTGGAGGTTTGTCTCTCTCCTGTCCCCCAACAGGAAGACAAATGGACAGAGTTCCATGTGTTGATCCAGTGGAGCCACACTGCCATCGTGTGGCAGCGTTGATGACTTGCATCCAATCGCTTTTCCAATTCTCAACAGAACGGAGACGAAAAGTCAAACTGGTCTGATTATCAGGAGAGAAAATCACTTTGAATAATAAACTTTTTATTTAACTGTTTTCTATCAATCAGTTTGTTTTGTGATTGTGTTCTTCTGTCAGCCAACGCCTTCCTTCTCCTTTTAAAACAAGCAAACTGCAGCGGCGCTATACGAGAGGGTGTGTTAGTGATTTGTTTTGTGTGTGTGTGGAAGCAGTGTGAAGCCCCCATCCCTGGCAGACGGGCATAGTGAAGACGGCTTAACACAAGAACAATGGGGTCCTTTGACCAAAGCGACGCCCCCAAGACATGTGGCCTCCTGTCACCTTGGCAACCCCCCATGGGATGGAGAGTGGGGTGACAGCTGGAAGGGAGGACTCACAGAAATGGAGTATATTTGTTTCCACTGAATCTCTCGTCCTCTGTGTGTCTCTGTCTCTGACGCGCAGTCCTCATGAATGTCGGCTACATCTCACTTTACAACTTTATGTGATTGACCCTGTGGGCTTGACTCACCACTTAACTACTCCAGACAGAAATGAAAAAATAAAGACCAACAGTAAATCAGCTCTTCATGAGCTCTTGTTGCTGTTGGTGATGAGAGAATCGAGCTCATGGACTAATTTGGGCCAAAGCCACAAGATTTCACACTCACTCTACACTTGATTTTACACCTGCCTTTAAAGTGGACGAGCACATCAGTTACTTGTACCTTCAGATTTAAAGACTTTGGTTTAACTAGTAGGTAATTAGTGAGTGAATGGTATTAAGTTGTCCTGCTGGCTCGGTGGTTTCTGTGCACGGTGCTGTGGGGCCCAATCTGGAAGCCCAACATGGCTCTCCCTCCTATAGAGCTCAAGACAGCAGGAGGAGGGCAACAAAACAAAGGAAGCACAACAAGAGACCCTCCAGCTCCTCAGTTTGCTTTGCTGCTCTGTGTCTGCATGCAGCCGTGACTGGTTTAAACCTGCTTCAGACACCTGCCGCTCAGATTTACCATCCTGTTTAAACTCCAAACTGCTGCACCGTTCACCAACATACAGGCTTCAAAGGGAACATTCACACTTTGTTACGCACATTGTTTCATTTCTAACTTTCATGCCAGCTGGTTGGAATCAGGGCAGTGCTTCTTTTCTTAAAATCTGGGTTTCCTAAAATTAGAACTCTGACTCACATCTGCAAAGTCAAAGTACTTTTTGGTTTTAAGCTTTTTTTTCTTTGTTGAGTTATTGCTACTGAGTAATAAGTTGTATTTTCAGGTCTCTGAATGTACTTTCATTTGCACTCAGTGCTTCTTTTTGTTTGAGTAACTCATGTCGAGCTCCGCTCGTCGCCTGTTAGATGATGTTTAGACGTTTCGGGGAGCTAAACCAATCAAAGGCCGGAAGTTTTGTGAAGTCTGTTCTTTGATTAGGATGAATACAAAGTCAGATACTGATAAATTGTGACTTTGTTTATATCATTCTGGATCTGAAGCTGTGATTCAGAAAGTCTTTCAGATCTCCAAGGACGAGCTCGTTCACCCTTCATGTTATCTCATCAACTTCAAATGGTGCTCCATTCACTGAACCTTGGAATTAAGAAGACTGCTAACACCTCACCTACATGCCCTCTGCTTTTAACAAGAGATTCTCTGCAGATCTTGACTGTGTTAAAATCTGGTCCAGAGTCAAGAGGCTCTCTCCAACCTGAAAATCTTTCATCTCTACAAGAATTTGATTGCAAAGGAAGCTGCTTGAAAATATGTTTTAAAAAGTTTTTACATGTTTGTATTTCTGCATGTGAGAAGTTTTGATAAAGGGTGCCCAAACTTTTTGGTTCTTTATTAGTCCTGAAGCATCAGCTGCACATCTCCAGAGGAAGAAGGAGCTCCGCCGTGACGTTCCTCAGAGAGGTCCCTGAAGAGACTCTACGGTTCAGCTGAAGGGCCCCAAAGCAGCTGCTGCTCGTCCTGTAAACGAGTTCAACAAGTATGTGTGTTCTTACTGCTGAGTCACATACACATTACAGATAAGAGCCATATGTGATGAATAAAGAACTAAAATACATGAGTCGGTTTCATTTGTTGAGTTTTATATCTAAATATTGCTTCATGAGCTCCAGAGGATCCTCAGCATGTTGAAGTGTCCTTAGCTCCACAGTCATTTTATACAGTGTGTTAGTTAATGTTTTATAAACTTTTTCCTCCACTCTGACAATATGTCTGATGTCAGTCATTTTCCTGCAGGCTGTTGGGAAATGGCCCCTCCCACACTGAAGAGCTTCAACAATTGTATCTCTAAGATCATTGTTGAATTGTGTGAACACACACCTGTATGCTCCAGATCTGGTCATGTGATCAGAAATCTGTCCTGATCACATGGTTTCAGACTCAATCGGAATCGGACCTTACCTCCCGATCAGGACTCAGATATTATATAAAATCCAAAAGTGAAGAATTTATGTTAATAATTTATTGTTGAAGTTACCTTGGATGGTCTCTGTTAACAGAGTTGTTAAAATTGGGTGAATTCAATAAAAAATAAAGAACATCCTGGATCTGTTTATTTACTCTTTTTAATTCTTTTTTCTTTTTAACACACATTTTTTTTGCAACGAAAGTTGTATTTAAGATCCTAAACAAACCATTTTTAAATGACGTTTTATTCGCATGCCTATAATAAATGAATAACATGTAGTTAGTCTTTCTGCCTTATCAGGAAACATCTGAAATGTTTCACTTATTTAATCATCATGTTCAGATTGTAACTAGAATCAGTAATCATCTCTGATTCTGCAGCAACAATCACTGTAGTGCTTTCTCTCTAAAACCCCCTCAGTGGTGCAGGTGACCCGATCCCGATCTGCCTCGGCTGACTGGCTCCAGTGTGAGAAATGAAGCAGGCTGACGTGTGTCAGCTGTGATAAACGAGCAGGTGTTTGGGTCAGTGTTAAGTAAATGGAGTCATTATTGATGACCTCTAAGCTCCCAGGGTGTTGCCAGTATCAGTGATGACTTCCAGGCCCTTACTTGCAGTAAAAGGGTTTGTTGTGTTGTGATTCTGTGGATCAGGGAAGGACCCAGAGCCTCGGGGGCCCGACCACGCTGTCAGCTAAAGCAGGGTTAAGTTGAGGAACTCTGACTGATGACCTCAGCGTGGGAAGTTCAGTGATACTTGAGTTCTGAGGCTGGCTGTGACACGATCCTGTCATGTTGGTTTGCTCTTCTTCATGCTTCTCAACCAGAACAAACCAGTAACATGTTAATAAAACCGACAGGAACTGACAGATTTTAGTCAACACATATTATTTTATAATTTATCTTATTGCCAATTCATGCTGTGAACTGTAGCGTGTCGTGGACTTTCAGTCCTGTTAAGTTTAATATGAACTCATGCAGCTGCATGGTGGAACAGTGGGTAGCACCGTGGCCTTGTAACAAGATCCTCTGGTTTGAAACCAGACCAGGTCCTACATGGAGTTTACATGTTCTCCTCGTGCACGTGTGGGTTTTCTCTGAGGACTCCGGTTTCCTCCCACAGACCAAAAATATGCTCTATAGGGAAACTCTAAACTGTCCCTCAGAGTGAGTGTGATGTTTCCTGTGATGGACTGGTGACCTGTCCAGGTGTGACCCCGCCTCTCACCTAATGACAGCTGGAGATGAACACCAGCTCCCTGTGATGCTGAACAAGCAGGTCCAGATAATGACTGACTGACAAATTCTCTTTCAGCTTCACTTTACAAAGTTTATAAAGGTCAAACATTGAAATCTGTCGTGATTTGATGGCTGATATTTTGTAATTTCTCTACAAACTCAGTTTTAACTGGTTGGTTTACTGTATTGATCCTGAATAATCTAATCCTGAAGGGAAATCCTGTTTCAGCCCCCCAACGCACTCACGTAAAGGGGTTGTTCAGATTTTTAGAAGTGTGTGTGTGTGTGTGTGTGTGTGTGTGTGGGTTTGTATTTCTGACCTCCTGGGGACCCGTTTCCTGACTTTTACTATCTTTCTGGGGTCCGAGGGTTCTTGTGGGGACCGAAGCCTGGTCCCCATGGGGGGGAATCCCCTTTTTAGGGTTAGGGGTTAGGTTTATAGGTATGGTGTGAATAGAGTTTTAGTTAGTCTTAGGGTTAGTTATAGATCAGTAATGGTTAAGGTTAGTAAAAGGGTTTGGGTTAGGTATAAATCTAGTTACTAAAATCAATGGAAGTCAATGGACGGTCCCCATAAGGATACCAAAACACACTTGTGTGGGTGTGTGTGTGTGTGTGTGTGTGTGTGTGTGTGTGTGTGTGTGTGTGTGTGTGTGTGTGTGGGTTTGTATTTCTGACCTCCTGGGGACCCGTTTCCTGACTTTTACTATCTTTCTGGGGTCCGAGGGTTCTTGTGGGGACCGAAGCCTGGTCCCCATGGGGGGGAATCCCCTTTTTAGGGTTAGGGGTTAGGTTTATAGGTATGGTGTGAATAGAGTTTTAGTTAGTCTTAGGGTTAGTTATAGATCAGTAATGGTTAAGGTTAGTAAAAGGGTTTGGGTTAGGTATAAATCTAGTTACTAAAATCAATGGAAGTCAATGGACGGTCCCCATAAGGATACCAAAACACACTTGTGTGGGTGTGTGTGTGTGTGTGTGTGTGTGTGTTTGTGTTTCTGACCTCCTGGGGACCCGTTTCCTGACTTTTACTATCTTTCTGGGGTCCGAGGGTTCTTGTGGGGACCGAAGCCTGGTCCCCATGGGGGGGAATCCCCTTTTTAGGGTTAGGGGTTAGGTTTATAGGTATGGTGTGAATAGAGTTTTAGTTAGTCTTAGGGTTAGTTATAGATCAGTAATGGTTAAGGTTAGTAAAAGGGTTTGGGTTAGGTATAAATCTAGTTACTAAAATCAATGGAAGTCAATGGACGGTCCCCATAAGGATACCAAAACACACTTGTGTGGGTGTGTGTGTGTGTGTGTGTGTGTGTGGGTTTGTATTTCTGACCTCCTGGGGACCCGTTTCCTGACTTTTACTATCTTTCTGGGGTCCGAGGGTTCTTGTGGGGACCGAAGCCTGGTCCCCATGGGGGGGAATCCCCTTTTTAGGGTTAGGGGTTAGGTTTATAGGTATGGTGTGAATAGAGTTTTAGTTAGTCTTAGGGTTAGTTATAGATCAGTAATGGTTAAGGTTAGTAAAAGGGTTTGGGTTAGGTATAAATCTAGTTACTAAAATCAATGGAAGTCAATGGACGGTCCCCATAAGGATACCAAAACACACTTGTGTGGGTGTGTGTGTGTGTGTGGGTTTGTATTTCTGACCTCCTGGGGACCCGTTTCCTGACTTTTACTATCTTTCTGGGGTCCGAGGGTTCTTGTGGGGACCGAAGCCTGGTCCCCATGGGGGGGAATCCCCTTTTTAGGGTTAGGGGTTAGGTTTATAGGTATGGTGTGAATAGAGTTTTAGTTAGTCTTAGGGTTAGTTATAGATCAGTAATGGTTAAGGTTAGTAAAAGGGTTTGGGTTAGGTATAAATCTAGTTACTAAAATCAATGGAAGTCAATGGACGGTCCCCATAAGGATACCAAAACACACTTGTGTGGGTGTGTGTGTGTGTGTGTGTGTGTGTGTGTGTGTGTGTGTGTGTGTGTGTGTGTGTGTGTGTGTGTGTGTGTGTGTGTGTGTGTAAAGGTTATGAATCACTAACATATTATCTATTGCAGACTACTCCTAACTAACTCATTTTGGAGAGATACAGATTAGATCTACAGATGAGCTAACGGCTGCCTGGTCACAACAAGATCCCGGTGGATTTCTGGTTTTCTCAAAATACTTTAAGCTGTTTTATAAACATTTATACCACCATAATTTTCTTCCAACAGAAACATCATCATACATTGACTGACACAGATGTCTGGTCCTACTGCTAATGTTCACAGCAAATAAAGACAAATCAATATAAACATTGGTGTAATACCAAATGTACAACAATGTAAAAGTTTATGAAAATAATCTTGTCATGAACTGCTGTAACATGTTTTATATTGGAGTTGTTTTACATAAGATGGAATAAATCCACTGACTAGCGGGTCAGAACTAACCTCTATTTCTCCAAACTGAGATGGTTCATAAATCTATAAACAGATGAGACATTTATTATGACCCAAACATAAACAACTGTCCTTTTTCCAACTACAGAAATCAACATGATCTTACCCCCACTGTTTAAATGATCTTATCTTGTGTTTGACCTCTTGTGTAAAACATCGTATACATCAGCGTCATTCATCCAACAAATAGCATGTTGTTTATCACACGGAAACACTGTGTGATTTTAAATCTGCACACTGATTCATCTGAAACATCATTCCACCAGAAATTTTATCCATAAAACTTATGAACAGAACTGAAACTGAACAGTGAAATGTCACATTCAGTGCTCCAAACTGTGTCTGATGGGTCTTGAAACCAGGATGGATGAGATGTAATGTTACGGCTCTCCTTCATATGAAAAACATTTAAAAAATAGAGAAGAACAGTGAAGCTGCTGTCATGGCCACCTGGGCCAGAAACTGATATCAAGGTATTTATCACCTTCAACATGATACATACAAGCATGTCACACTATTACACGTCTCTCAGGATTTTCATCTGCATCAATAGAATCACACAATGTGCTCCATCTGCTGTCTCCTGCTACTGTATCTCAAAGGGTTAGACGAACACACACACAAATCAAATTATTCAATTAGGGCCAGACTTGAACAAATAACTGATTCATCACAGTTTACATAATAACAACGGAGATCATTACTGCTTCTGTAATGGAATTTAACGCCACCGTGGACGGGTTCATTCTTCATGGGAATGTACACATTTTGATCCCATTACCCTGCAGTAATCTGAAAGTGGCATCATTAATATCAATGACGATGAAGTGAATGGTATTTAATATATATTGCTGTGATTAGATGAAGAAATCGTTAGGATTCACATTCTCATTAACTGGCATCCTTTTTGACATAAATCTTGTGTCTGACTCCTAATAAAACTGACTGAGGAGCTCTTAATGTTCTGCTGTGAGAACGGCTTTGTTGTTTAAGTAAATGAGCACAAAAAGGTCAGAGTAGCAGAGCGTGGGGTGGATGGATGGGTGATGGGGGGTGTTTAGGGTAGACAAGCCTGTTGAGCTCCAGGGATTAGGTCCCACCATCGCCACCATGCAGGACCAGACCTACAGGAATGTGTGTGTGCGTGCTCACATGTGTGTGTGTGTGTGTCCTGGAGGCTGCATTCTTGTCTGTGGTGCATCCTGCTCTGCAAACACTGCAACACTGCAGAGTTGCTACACTCCAAGAGTCTCAGGCTCCCAGTTGGGACTGAGCCTGTTACGTGGGAGGTCTGGAGCCACACAGGGCTTCATGTGACTGAGTTTTCATTTGTTGCATGAAAGTAAACAAAATCATCTGTGATGCAGCTGTTTTAACATGGATGGTGAACATAAAAAATCTCTTGCAATGAATGTATAATCATATCTCGGTGGTTTCAGTGTTTATTGTTTCAGAATGGATTTGAGTTGCATGTGTGCCTTTCTGTTTTCCGTGCTTCTACTGCTCCGCTCTGCGGGGGATGTTTTCCAAAACTGCTGCTGATATAGTCGTGAAGTCGCAGGGAGAATGAAGCAGCCAAGCTGTCATACAGAGTGCTGGGGAATAATAACACAAAGGAGAGGCTCATGTTACTGCAGTTGTGATCAGCACAGTGAAACTGAAACAGAAGAAAAGAAGAAGAAGGATAAAGTGGCGAGAGTAGAAGATGAGACGGGAAGACGTGAAATGAAAGGGAAAGAGTTGGAAAACATTTGAGGAATTGTGATTATTTGTTTTCTAATCTGGGAGTTGAATGAAAAGATCCATGTTGCTGTCACATATTAATATAAAGCTAGAGCTATAAGAGGTTATATGTGGTTAAATATGTCTAAATCTTCTTAACAAGTTTTTTTGAAACATTTAACACTGGATTCACACAATCACTGTGACTCAGTCAGTGGTGGAGCCAGGAAATGTTCAATGGGGCGGCCTGGATGGAACTGTTAATGTTTTTGGGGGGGCCAACATGTCACACAAAATATGCAGTTTTAAAGCACCTTAAACCAAACAAATACAACATATGGCAGCAGTGAAAAAGATCTATTATTATTATTCCAAGTATTTTTACTTATTAGTGCAGGTTAAGTAACAACGATGCACTACAAAAATATATAAAATACAAAAAAATATAAATGTGTCTGGGGTGGCCACGCCCCCCCCCCCCCAACTCCTTTGTTCGTTAGTATTCATCAGCTCCCGCAGTTGAAACCACGCCTAGCATGCTGCTGGCTAAAAGCTGTTAGCATAAGACGTAACAAACAGGAAGAGACTATGTGTGTTGTTGCCATGTGCAGCGGGGCAGGAAACAGTATGCCATGCACTCATAGGCTTGTTTGTTAGCCAATCAGAGTCCAGCAAATTCGAATAATGAATATTAATGAGTTGCTGTCCGAAAGCCTGACGAAGCCTGACGAATCTTGACCCAAATAGATTGAAAGGTCTGTTAATTAGTGTTTCCTGATGTTTTTTAGATCAGGTTAATACTTAAGAAATAACCACAAAGTCATGATATTTGTGTGAAATGGCCTCTTTAATAATGATTTCACATAAAATAAAATAAAATAAAATAAAATAAAATAAAATAAAATAAAATAAAATAAAATAAAAAAGATTTTGGATGAACCGGCTGAGTCTCACTAAACCAGCTAGTGACGTGGCTGTTAAATGTGGTGAAACAACCCAGAGAGAGACGGACGTGGAAAAGTTCCACCATCATGGACAAGACTTAATTCAGTTCAATCAATTTAAACTAAATCTAATTAAAATGAATTTTGGTGATAAAGTCAATGTGTCTAATAAGACAAATTTGTCAAAAAAGTTTAGAAACTTTATTGTAAAGATTAATTTCTGTTAATAAAACCAACTGGTTTTGTATTTTATTTTGTTGGAAAGTCTCATTTGTCACTTGCTCATTGTACGATTGTGTAATGAGCAACAACATGAGCAACATACCAAAAAAAACACCAAAATCATATGCAATGATCACCTGTTAGTATTCACTAGTGTTTTGAGCTTCAGGTGCTGTCAGGTTTGTCCTGTTCACAGGTGCATGGCTGGCACCTGATTGGTACCCAAATGACAGGATGTGTACGGATCATACCATGTTTGTCCCTTCAGAATAAAGCTTCTGCAAAAGAACAGCTGGGAGATGGAGCTCGGGTACACAGTGTGCCAACATGTCAATCATGGAACCAAACTTAAGATTCTAAGAAACTGTTGAAGTCAAAGAAAGACCACAAAGCGGACGTCCCAGGAGGACAACACTCCAAGATAACCAGTAACCACCATCAATTTACTGAGGCTCTTCCAGAGTTTTATGAAATTTGTATAAAATTACCACAGACAGATCTCTGGTCATGTGGGGAGGAACAGACTGACACGTGGCCAGTCTTTATTCTTATAGTGCTGTTAGGAAGTCTGCAACAACTCCCCTTCATGTGTGGACGCTGGGTAGATGACTGGGAGCAGGAGAATACTATGCAGATTGTTTCACAGGTCATGTGACATCTTTCAATAGGTGCAGTGTGATGCAGTGGGTCAGTATCTCTCATAGGCAAAACAGAAGTAGTTCTCATTGAAGACAATCTCAGTGCAGTGAGATACCAGCAGGAGGTAGAACAGGGACGTACAAACCTCAACCCAACTGAACACTTATAGGATCAACTTGAACTAAACCACCACAGGTGTTGATCAGTCCAGGTTCAGGTGGTTCAGGAGGAGGTGCCAGTCTGTTGTGGCTGCGTATGAATCTTCCACATGAAAAAAAGGCCATTTAGTTTCATTTTTTCCTTCGTACTGTAGAGAGGTTTTTTACCAACAAGAGAATTTTTCAATGGATTTTTGCATATTTTGGGAGTTATGACCCACATGTTTAACTGTGTCGCTCGTTCACTAATGTAAAACACTGAAGTTGTACCTTGTTGTAAAAGAGACTAATCAGGTGTTCCAGTGATATGTAATACAACCCTAATTGGTATTATTAAAGGGAAAACATGGTTGTATACAGAGTTAATCAGTGTTTTCCTGTCGGTGTGACCATGATGCCTCTGTTTGAATGTTCATGTCTAACACGGCACTGGTTGATATTTATTTTTATTCATTGTCTTTTCATAAAAAAGACTTTCATATCAACCTTTATCTGCAGTTGTTTCCACTAACTGAAACATCTGGTTCCTCTCTGTGGAAACATGTGGAATTATTTAAACGTCTCTTATCTTTTACAGGTTCAGAAAACTCAAGACTCACAGCAGCTCTAGAGGAAGAAGCAGAAGTTTCCTTTTCAGTGCCATCTTTCACTACCGCTGGTTCCACCTCTGCTCTACTATTTATGGATGTTAATTACTTATCAGAAGTCTAGGTTTTTATCTATGCCCAATTAAAAGAATAACTAATCACAGAAAAACAACTGATTCAGTAAACAAAGTAGTCCTCCACATTTCCCTCCCCGTCTTTCTGCTTTTCTAGCCTCGGGTCTAAAAATGTCCCCCGCAGCTCTTTTAAGCACCTCTGAGTTAAAGAGAGGGAGATTTTGGGGGGGGGGTGGTGATTTCAGACAGAAGGGGTCTGGCTTGACTTTTGAGCTCAGCGCCTACAAGCTGCACTTCACCTTCCAGCTGCTCTCTGTCCCTTTGGATTCGTGGCAGAGGGGGGAGAGCAGGGGCTACTGGGAGGAAGGGAGGGAGGAAAGAGGAGATGATGATGGTGGTGGAAGGGTGTTACTGGATGGGCAGGGGTGGGTATTTAGGGGGGTGACGCTCTTGGGCGTACAGGCCCTGGAAATTTCCGTTGTATGTTTCAGTTCTTTTCAGGATGGGAGGGGAGTAGAGTTTTTGTTGGGGGTGGGGATGGGTGGAATGGTTGGACTGGGGTCTGGGGACTTGGCAACCAGCCAGCCCCAGCAGGAAGCTTTTGCTAGTTTCACACAGAAAAAAGAAGGCGTCCTGGACACTGCCTGCTTATCTGAGCATAGCACTCTCGTCATCAGCCAAAATAACAGGAACTTCTAAACGTGGTGTGTACGGATTCTGTCCCGGACTGATGGCTGTTTAGTGACAGCTGCACTGGGAAATGTACATGTCTCTATTTTATGATGACAAAGTAACAGGAAAAAGTGTGGAAAGGAAACAGAGTTTTCAGATCTGACTCCACACTAATCATGTCTGGTCTTTTGGGTCTCATTAATTTACCCCATTAAAAATACAACTGTACAGAAGAAGGAGTCAAAGCTGCCAAAGATTCAGTTTGCATTAATACGACATCGGTCAGGTGCCAAGTGACCTCAGTGATATGAGAAACATCTTCTCACATTTAATGTGCAAATATTCTCATTTACTAAAAGCAATTAATCTGACCATGTTTAATCTGCATTTACAGCAGAGTCTGGTATTTATCTACAGAAACTACAGCCTGATCTATTTATGCGCAGTTAAAAACAATAAAACAATCACAGCATCAGAATATGTTTCAGATACACTCAAACTAAAGAGACGTTGTGTTTATTTGACTTGGCAAAGATCCAGATTTCAAACCAGAGGCAGAGAGAAGCGATCAGAGTAGCATCAGGTGGACAGGATGTGTGTGTGTGTGTGTGTGTGTGTGTGTGTGTGTGTGTGTGTGTGTGTGTGTGTGTGTGTGTGTGTGTGTGTGTGTGTGTGTGTGTGTGTGTGTGTGTGTGTGTGTGTGTGTGTGTGTGTGTGGGTTTGTATTTCTGACCTCCTGGGGACCCGTTTCCTGACTTTTACTATCTTTCTGGGGTCCGAGGGTTCTTGTGGGGACCGAAGCCTGGTCCCCATGAGGGGGACTCCCCTTTTTAGGGTTAGGGGTTAGGTTTATAGGTATGGTGTGAATAGAGTTTTAGTTAGTCTTAGGGTTAGTTATAGATCAGTAATGGTTAAGGTTAGTAAAAGGGTTTGGGTTAGGTATAAATCTAGTTACTAAAATCAATGGAAGTCAATGGACGGTCCCCATAAGGATACCAAAACACACTTGTGTGGGTGTGTGTGTGTGTGTGTGTGTGTGTGTGTGTGTGTGTGTGTGTGTGTGTGTGTGTGTGTGTGTGTGTGTGTGGGTTTTATTTCTGACCTCCTGGGGACCCGTTTCCTGACTTTTACTATCTTTCTGGGGTCCGAGGGTTCTTGTGGGGACCGAAGCCTGGTCCCCATGAGGGGGACTCCCCTTTTTAGGGTTAGGGGTTAGGTTTATAGGTATGGTGTGAATAGAGTTTTAGTTAGTCTTAGGGTTAGTTATAGATCAGTAATGGTTAAGGTTAGTAAAAGGGTTTGGGTTAGGTATAAATCTAGTTACTAAAATCAATGGAAGTCAATGGACGGTCCCCATAAGGATACCAAAACACACTTGTGGGTGTATGTGTGTGTGAGAGAGAGAAAACCATGCATTTTAAAAGTTCAAGTGAATATTATCATGACACCTAGCTTTAGCGTTATGGTTCTTTAGGTCCTGGTTTTTGAGGGTCATTTTCCTGGATGTTTATTTGACCCAGAACCCAATTGGAATTAATTGGTGTTCAGCAGATTGTTAAACTGTTCTTTCAAACACTGAGGACGCGCCAAACAGGTGATTCAAAATTTGAATTCAGAGTGTTGAAACAGTAAAAAAAATGTTTAAAAATTAAAAAGCTACTTGACTTTGAACTTTTTTTTCCTTTCTGTGCACATCACTACTGATATTAGACTCCATTGCATTAAAAAAAAAATTCTGAGATTTCTGTTGAATATTTTAGCTCCACAGGTGTTCTTACCTTCATAGTGGGTTTGAAAACAGGTCAACAACTTCTCTTTCAGTTTTTATCTCTCAAACTATATATAAAACATATCTTCATATCTTCAAACAAGTATCTCATGTTTTATTGCAAACCATTGGCTGAAATTACACAAATGAACAAATTGAGCTCTAGTTTAGGCTCATACAATTGTTTGTGTGTGTGTGTGTGTGTGTGTGTGTGTGTGTGTGTGTGTGTGTGTGTACGTGCATTTGCACTTGCATGTGTGTGTGTGATTGGGGGAGTGGGAGAGGGGGCCATGGGAAGTACTGACAACTTTGTCCCCCCAGTTTAAAAATCCTATCTGTGCCCCTGCACTGCAGTCAGCAAGTTTAAAAATGTCCATCACAAAAAACATTCTGGATCAGCAGGGATTTAAATATAAAAAAATAACTTTTGATAGAAGGTTCTGACTCCTCCCCACTAATGACACAGCTTGGTAAAATATTATTTGCAAGCAGATAACAGTTAGATACAGAGGAATGAGAACTTGCAGACCTTTGAGACAGTACAACCATCAATGAGTTTATATTAATAGAGGGGACATCCTATTGCAGAAAGTGGCAAAGCAGGCCGCCATCTTGAAAAAGGTGAAATGTCTCACTGCAGTGTACCAATCGATATAAAAAAACTAAAGATGTGACGTTTCATAAGAAAGTCATTAATTTTATTTACTAAAGAAGAACTTATAGCATATATTTAAAGCAGTTTTGAGTGAATTTATTCTCAGTATATTGGAAATTTAGACTAATCTTGTAACAATGTTACTATATTTTATTACAACTACAAACCTAGCTTATTCAAAGTCAATGCTATCATAAGACTTTTACACATTTTTCACATTTTCTGGCAAAGTAATCTATCAAAAATGTTTGCGTTTTTTCAAAAAAGTCATCAGTTTAGTCTAAATATATGACTGTAAGTTAAATGATTATGATGTCAAACAATCTGTAGACTGTGTAGCAAAACTAATGATGCCGCCAATTTTATTGATGTGATATTGATTATGTCATGCCATGAGACAAAAATATTGAAGTCTGTGAGTATGTATTGTACAGATTTCCAAAAGAATTGTATATATTTATAATATATATATGTGTGTGTAAAACTAAGCGTGTTATGGTGATTTTACTGAACCTCCCAAGCCATTTGTCATTGTTTCCTGCCTTTTTCAAAATGGCGGCTAACTTTGGCCACATTGGCCAATGTAAAAAGCCTAGCATGTCCCCATAACCTCATTGACAACCACTACTAGAGAGAAACAGCAGCGATTAGTTGAAGCTAATATAAACTAAATTAGCAGGTTGAAATGATGTAATAATGACAAATAAGGACTCAAGGAAAGTTCTAGTAATTTTATTTTTTTCCTCTGAGTTAGACGAACCTGGGAGAAAGAAAACAGGCACTATTTGTAATTTAAATATATTTGTATTAAATTTGAAAACATTTTGTAGAAAGTGTTTTGATAAAACTATGTCCACTTCCTGTGAGGGGAACCCCAGAGTTCTAGAATGCTGGCTCTTTGCCAAACAGCAACAGAATTCGAACAGCAACAGAATTCTTTTTCCTTTGACTTTGATGACATCATCATGACATCATCCCACCTTTTAAAAGGGCAGATTTTCAGTCACAATTCACTGCCTTTATTCTTGCCTTCGCAGAATACTGTCGCTCCTGTTCGAAAATCGTTTGATAAAATTTTAACAATCTCTCTGACTTTTATAGTTCCAGAAGATTAATATTGAGTGTAAAAATGTTTGCAAAGAAACCCGTCAGCATTGAAGCTCTTTTGGCCGAAAACAAAACCCTTCGGCAAGAGAAAGATCATGCCTTTAGCATGATCAAAGGTCTTGAAAAAGACAAGAAGGATCTCCAAAAAACAATCGGAGTCCTTCGTAAAAAACTGGAGACGTCCAAAGACAAAAAGAAGAAACAGCTGCAAGCCGAAAACGAGGTGCTTTCCATGGAAAATCAGTCCCTTCGGACCAAACTGGAAGCACTTACTGATGATTTCAAGGTTCTGGATGAGAAAACCAAGACTTCCCAGCAGGAAGTAAGTGAGGTGGAGTTAAAGAGGAATGTCTTGGAGAAAGAAATCCAGGACCTGATCATCCAGAACAATCGTGAGAATGAGGCCATGCAGCTGGAAAACGAGACACTCAAATCAGAAGTCCTCAACCTGAAGATTAAAATCAAAGACTCTGAATCTCAGCATGACAATATGCAAGATCTTAAAGATTTGCTAGAGGACACACAGAGAGACAGAGCTTCTCTTGTCCAAGAAAATCTTGCTCTTAAACAAAATCTTGAAGAGCAAGAAAAGAAAATCTTGGATCAAGAACTCTGTCTCAAGGACAAATCAAGCCAAATTCTGGATAACCAGCAGACTTTCCAGCTTGGTCTCGTAACTTTCAAAACTTTGAAGCAAAGTTACAACAAGCTGGCAGATGAAAACCAAGATCTGAGGCAACAGAATTCAAGACTTGAGCTGTTTCTGAACAAATTCACCAAAGACGAAGATGACATTAAACTTGAAAACCAAAGTCTCAAAGCCCAACTGAGTAAAGCACAAACCACCGTGCAGGAGCTGAGAGCTTTGATGAGCGACACCAAAATAAGAAATGTTTCATTTAAACAAGAGAATCAAGTCCTGAAAGTGGAACTTCAAGAGCTGGAAAAGAAAATGTTCCACCAAGAACTCTGTCTCAAAAACCACACAAAGGCAGTCGAGATCCACCAACAAACACTGCAGACGGGACTGAAAATGTTCCAGAGTCTTCAGGAAAATTACCAACAGGTGGAGAGACAAAATGACTTCCTAAGAACTGAGAATGAAAATCTCAAACAAAGTGACAGTGCAAGTCTGAGACAAGAACTGGAACAGGTAAAGAAGGACTTGAAAGACACGAAACATTTGCTTCAAAGAAAGACTGATTATTGCACCTTGGGTGAATTCGAGATTCAGAGACT
>SSNP01000098.1:1719703-1734256 GCA_006937955.1 Pachypanchax playfairii
AAACAAAAAAAAGTAAAAAAAAAAAAAAAGAAAGAAAAACAAACAAAAAAAGAAAACATTTTTTTATTTTATATTTATTTATATATATATATATTTATATTTATTTTTTTAAACCTTTCCCTACCCCCATCCCCTACCCTTTTCCCTTCCCCCCCTTCCCCCCCTTCCTGTGAATCAGCACCTTAACGTGGTGGAAGGGTTTCAGTACCCCCATGATCCTGAGGCCAGTGTTGTCTTGGGTTTCTGCCCCTGGTAGGGTCTCCCATGGCAACTTGGCCTCAGGGGGGGTCAGACTAAGACTGATTCAGGAAAAAGATGAATTTATGTTACGAGTGTGTGTATGTGTGGGTGTGTGTGTGTGTGGAGGGGGGGGTTCGTGTGTGTAAAGGGAGGGCTGCAGGCAGCAGGTGGACACTGATTCCTCTTGGTGGGGGCTTGGGGCCCCTAGCAGGTGGATACTCACAGAATAGAAAGAAAAAACGAGGCTGGATTAAGCAGATGAAATGAAGCCAAGGATTACTCATCTGTTTTTCTGCACTGAAATCTGAAACAAGTCAAATATCATGTAAAGCAACTTTCATTAAGTAATGAATCCATCATTGTTTAAAAAAAAACTTGTCAAAATGTTTCAGTTAAAGAAGCAACAGGCTACAGAACAAAAAAAGAAAAAGAATGACCATATTTTAAATGGTTTAACTGACTGTTATTCTGTTTTAACCAAATAAACTCTTTCATTCATTTCAGGCAATACAGTAATCAGCAGCACGGTTAATTACTGATTCATTATTTGTGACAACAGTGTGTAATAAGTGGCACACTGTTAATATTATTACTGCTGTTGTTGTAAAGGTTTGAACTTTTGTGGGTTTTTTTGTACAGACAAGCCAAATTTGCTACAGCGAACCTCTTTCTGCTTCACATGAGCTTTAAATGTGAAGGTATTTGGATTTTTAGCCTTGTTCAAGACAAATTTCCAGCTGTTTAACCCTGAAATTCATCATACATTTTATTATTTTGACTTTGTCTTTATGTTTGTATTGTGTTTTATTTTCTCCCTTCAATATATTTTGTGTTTGCATGGATTGAAAATGCAAAATGGCCAATGGTTAAATCTGGCGCTAAAGTGTTTTCTGATCTGAGATTAATGAAATATTGTCCCTGTTTGACAAATAAACTGAAACTAATAAACAAATAATATTTTGTACAGTATGTATCTTCGTGTATGTGCACTAAGAAACTTTATTTTTACATTTATAAACAGTTTTTCACATTATTATTCACAGAAAAGATCATTTTTTCCCAACACCTTTAGAACCTTTTTTATGAGCATATTTGCAAATAAATGTTACATTTTTTAGGCCCGAGCACCAGAGGTGGTGCAAAGGCCTCTGAAAATGCAGTGTGGTTTTGGAATATTCATCCAGTTGTTTATTTGGTCTTTCAATTACATTCTTTGCACAGAATTTGCCCTTTTTATATAAATTGCTGACATGAAGTCCAAAATAAAGATTTTACAAAAAATCTGCTTAAGTTTTTTTTTTTATTCTAGTTGTATCATTTGTTTTATATTTTTTAGTCCAGTTTTGATCAACATAAATAACTTAATAATCAATAATTGATGTTTTTTGTTTAGCACACAGCCTGCCAGCTTTCTGGGGAAATAATCCTTTAAAGGTAATTAAACTTGGGAGAAAGCCGAGTCTCTTTGGGACGTAGAGCCTGGATGTTGGTGCCAAGTCGGAACTGGGCTTCAGATTAAGAGCAACATCCCGAGTGTTACACTTTCAGTTACTGTAAAGGATTACACTGGATAAGTAAGTCAGTCTGAAAATCAATGATCTTATCAAACTTACTGAGAAACAGCTGGATCCTGGAGCCCCCGTCCTCACATAGTGTCTGTTACATGATAGTGAACATGGTCTCTGCTCTGGATCACTATACAACATTATTCATTCAGCAGCTTCTCCTGAGTATTGTCCATCTGCTGGCCTTTACTGTACACTAATGTAATATGAGTCCTCAGGAGACGTACTAATAGCTGTTCAAGTGTTAATGCTTCACACTATTTATCTCAGTAATAACACTGCCGTTAATTACAATTAATGTGGCCTGTCACTGGAATGTGATATATCTGTCCCTGAAGAAATGTTGGATAAACAGCACGTAAAGTGCAACCTACAGCTTTTATTTGATCACTTCTGTGCTGACAGCATTTCACCCTCTCACAAGACACCTCTAACATGGGAGAACATCCAGTCTAATTGCTCCATAGAAGACACTATAATCCGTCTCTGAGGACTGCTGTACACATCATTTTATACAAAGCCCTAGATAATTTAATTTCCACCCAGGGAGCCGTTGGTATTACTCTGTAATAGAAAATGAAGATCGCTGCCAGATTCCCCAAACAAGTGCTGCTGTATTACAGTAACGACAGCAATCAAATCAGTTTTCTCCCTTTCATGTGAACAAGTAGAAGGATCTGTGTAAGTTATTCAAAAGTCTCTCCAGTAAACAATCAATTCACAGATTTCGGTAGTGTTTTTAATCTGTACAACATATAGAGACTTAAAGTATCCATAAGCTTGTCAGTCTTGATGTAGAGCATCACACTGAGATCAAGCTCGATGACTGATATGCTCCCAGATTATTATCATTATTAACATCAGGGTGTTTTTATTTGAGCAGGTGCATGTGTTGTTTTACTGAGCGCTGTAAAAACTCTCCACACAGAAACTGAGGAGGGGGGAGTGATGAATTAATCTCATAAAATCAAATATAAATTGATGAATCAGCTGCAGACATTCTGCATAAAAACGTTCTTTGTTAGGAAGATAATTATCCATCTTTGAGCAGCTCTGCATTGACAGAAAATGGAAAACTATATCATGTTGTGTAATGCACATAGCTGCACATCTGATCAGCTTGGAGGAATCACTCTGTGTGGCTCACTTTCCATCTTCAAGCTAAAGCAGGCACATTGTGTGTTTTTTTTTTTTTTTACAAATTCTATGTGGAAAAAATGTCAGATGCTCCCTTGAATTTCCTCATATGTATCTGTAGCACAGCAGTAAATGCGTGCACACCTATCCTTTCTTTTTATTTTTTTCTTCTTCCTCCGACACCACCACCATCTGTCCCTTTCTTCCATTTCATGTGCTCCACACCCCTCTCATAGCAACAGCACGCCGCCCCCGCGCCTTGCAGTCAACGTTTCTTCCCTGGATCTTCGCCTCGCACCATGCAGACGGTCCCTTGGTCCTGCCTGACGGTTCGGTGTTACCCCCTCCCCCAACCGCCGTGCTCCTGTTTCACTCAAAGATGGCGTCGGCTCTAGAGCCCCTGGTCTCTGGCTGCATTTTTAGCCTTGTTGTTGTCTTCGTTTCGCACGATTCTGGCACGTTCTTCACGGAGGCTCGACACGAAATTCCGGTGAGTAGTAATGGAAACCGGATGGGGGTTGAAAAGATTTTCTTTTCCCTTGGTGCGTTTTACCCGAGCTTCCGCGGAAACCAGAACCGGACCAGCTCTGGCTTTCTGGAGAACCGCGAGAGGTAGCGGGAGAGAGGGGTACGGAGGGATGGTGATCGCTGAGGTGGGTGGGGGGCTTAGAGGGGGGAAGCAAAGGCCTAGCTGCTCCGCTCTGGCGGCCTCGGCTCCACTGCACCGTAGGCTGAAGCGACACAGGGTGAAGGGAGGAAGTCAGCGAGGTGGGGACCGTCTGCAGGGATGAATCTAGGCGGGCAGCCTCCTCGCCCGAGCTGCAGGCTCAGAATTAGGCCGCGGAACATGTAATGCTGCAGAATCCAGCGCTCAGATACCTTCAATGTTGCACTTGCCCGCTAGCCGAGATGGCCGTCTGCAAGTTGCATTGTGCCTCTTCCAAGGCCGCAATCACACGTTAGTATCCGAATGACATTCAGAATCAGGTTGTTTGAAGCATTTGATTCGGTGTGATGGTCTGTTTATTTGGAAAAGTTGGGTTTTTGTACCGGAGTATTGGCTAACATCTCGTTACATGCTGTTTACGTTTCTGGTAACGTTAGTAACAGTATCGTAACGTTAGCTTGCTGGCTACAATGTTAGCTCCCTAAACAACGGCGGTTAGCGGGAATTCTTGTTGTCAAATACGAGGCTGCTTGACATTATATAAACAAAAGTACACAACGTGACTTGAAACAACATTTCATTGCGTGAAACGTTTTCTTTTTTAAAACGTGAGTTTAACTCGACTCTCAGCTAATGTTTGCTAACACTTTGGGCTTTTGACTACCTCTTGTTTACGTTTAGCCACCCAGCTGTCCGGGTTGTCAGATATTAGGATTATGGGTTTTTGTTTTCCTTTGGAACTTTACACTCTCATAACCGTGTGAAATATCTGTGCATTTTTAATGTTTAATGGAAGTTTAATTCATGTCTAATAACAGAGCATGTACTAACTTTGGTTTTTGATCAGCTGTCAGAATGTTATAGCCCTTTACAAAGAAGATGAACAACTTTGCATCTGAGCACTTCTTGTTGTTTTAAGGTCAGAATCGGTGCATGTGTGACCAAAATGTTGTTATATCAAAAGGAAAGTGTGACTTTGTTTATTTCTGTGTGTAAGCATTTCTCTGTGAACCGCATTTGCTTGTTACAGTTTCTATATGACAAAATATTTTCATCGTGTTTTCCTGTTCTGAGAGTTCCGTAAGATTCATCTTAACATTTTCTCTCTCTGTTTTGTTTCTTAATACAGTTTTGATCAGCTACTGAGGTGAAGCAGGCATGAATGTGATCAGCTCCTGCTGCTCCCTAGGTGAAAAATCTGTTCTTTCCGAAAGCTGAGAATCCCACATTGCTGGAAGAAAGAAGTGGAAAAAACAAGTGGAGACAAGATAACGTGGATGTGGACATATTTACTTTATTTCCCTCACTTTTATCATTGTAACACTAATTTTATGCTTTGGAGACTGTGATTATCTCTCACAACCCACACTAAGATCTGGTGACGTTACCAGTGGCAGGAAACTGACTGCGTGGTTGTTTTGTGAATTTAGCTTTTTTGTTTGTTTGTTTTTGCGTCGCTTATTGTGGGAAACCCCTTGTAAAAGACTTGGTTATCTTTAAGAACAGTGTAACTCTGCCTTGTGTGCTCTGGAAATTGAACTGTTCCAAGACCTGGAAGTTCCTTCACTCTCCCTGCCAGGGACCTTTACCTGGCTGGAAGTGGGTAGATCCGGTTTTGCTGGGTACGGGGTGGGTTTAGGGGAATAGTGCTATGATCAGCTGCTTTTTTCCATGCTGCTCATACTCAGCTTCAGCGGGACTTTCGGTTCGGCCTCAGGACAAGGGATAGTAAGTGAGTAGAGGGAGCAGAGAAAGAGGAAGAGGCGGCGCTACGGCGCAGGCCAGGTCATTTCTTGGCTCACAGTTGGTATTTTCTTTTCCTCGTGTGTGGTCCTTGCAGTAAAGCCTCTGGGCTGCTGCACCCACCAGTACTGCAGTTATGGTGAAACTGGCAAACCCAGTGTACACACAATGGATCCTAGAGGCCATCAAGAAAATCAAGAAGCAAAAGCAGCGGCCGTCGGAGGAGAGGATTTCCAATGCGGTCTCTATGTCCCATGGTCTGGACCGCAAAACGGTTCTGGAGCAGTTGGAGCTCAGTGTTAAGGATGGTACAATCCTTAAAGTCACCAACAAGGGCCTCAACTCCTACAAAGATCCTGATAATCCTGGACGCTTGGCTGTGCCAAAGCCTAAAGGTGGTGCCAGCTCTGGAGGAGGAAGTGCAGCAGTAGCAGCAACAACAACAGCAGCAGGAGGTGGAGGAGGAGGCAACAGTGGTGGCAGCAGCAGTAATAGCAGTGGTGGAGGTGCATCTTACTCTCATTCAGGAAAGAAATCAGGGCTTGATTGGAACAAGCTGATCAAACGGGCATTGGAAGGTCTCCGTGAGCCTGGCGGTTCAAGCTTAAAGAACATTGAGCGCTTTCTCAAGTGCCAGGCTGATGTGGCAGCCTACCTGTCAACTAGTGGTTCTATGGGACCCAGTCTCTTCCACCAGCAGCTGAGGGTAGCCCTGAAGAGGGCTGTGACCCACGGACGCGTGGCCAAGCAAGGCCCCCTGTTTCAACTAATCAGCCGCAGCAGCTCCCAGGATGACGGGACCGGAACAGTGTCTCTGGAATCATTGCCGCCTGTCCGATTGCTGCCACACGAGAAAGACAAGGTAACATCTCTGTGCACGTGTACCGGTAGTAAACATGTCAGCTGGTCTGAATGCTTTTACAATACACCTGTTCACTTTGATGATGAGCTAAATTTGTGCGTGATTGTTAAGAAGTGGAGTTTTAAAACTCCATTTTTCAAAACATTTTCATTTCTATGAGATAACTGAGTGTTGGCGATGACTAAGCTATGTTTAAGGTTAAGCTGCTTTTAGAGGATAAATAAGTGTGAAGTATTGCTTTCTGCTACATCAGACTATTGAGATGGTCCTTGCTTGTTAGACCTATCCACTCTACTGTAATAATGTTACTTACTCAAACATAGTAACTCTTTGACTGCTCAAATGGCGGGTGAGAATTGTCCTGGTTTTAGTTTGTAATGAATATGACTGAATATTTTCAAACAGTCTATAAATGAGGCAGATGTCGTGATCTTTTCCCAAATCATATTTTCACATTAGCGTTTGTATCAGGAAGTACAGAAGTAGCCAAGGTCAGATACATATTCCAAACATGTAAACATCTTCACCAAGCCACTTCTATAATGTTATTTCACATAGATGATTGAGAGATAGAATCTCAGCTATGATTACGAAAGCGTGCGCTTCTCTGGATTGATGCGAGATGGGTAGCTGGTGGGCCAAGTTTCAGAACCATGGCAGGACAAGAAGGAGGTCAGGGGAGAAAGTCATATGGCTCCCATTCTCCAGCCAGCTGCAGGATTGCTCCTTCTCAGGGGATGGGAGGAAAAAAGAAAGAAGGAAATCTAGGGAAGGGCAGGAGTATGGAGGGGTGTAAGGAGAAAGAGGAGGTCTGTACAGAGCCTGAGGGCGAGGCGTGGATGATGCAAGCTTCAGGCTTTGAAAACTAGAAATAAGGAGAGAGGCAGAGAAGTAGCAGGAGAGGAAAGCAAGAGAGACAGAACAAGAGGGGGGAGGCAGACATCCAGGCGACAGAGGAGAGAAGGAACACACCCACTTCTGTAACCTGATCAGAGAGAGCAGCCGTCTGCTAACCTCTTGTTGTAAGGTTAACAGACATGTACACACTCACACACTTTAGCTCATACTATTCAAAACAGAGACAGAAACTTGGGCATCAGCTCAAACTGTGCACCAAACAGCATAAACACATTTAGTGGTTCATGTTTTAAATCCCTGTCACATTCAGAATTGATGTTCTTTTACTCGCAATAATCATGTTTGAAAATACTGCCATGTTGTTTATTGCTCTGTTTCAACTACAACACAAGCTTTGTCTGGATCCAGTAAGGGGTGTGTGGGCCAAATGGGGCTCATGGTGAAGATGCTTCTACATGTAAACACAGAGTGGGATTAGCCTAGAGAGCAAGCTGTGAGTCACGTGGGGTCTGCCTAACACAGTGACCTGCTTGGCTGCAGATGATCCACCTCCAAAGACAAAACACAGATCAGCTCCCTCCTCTCTGATTCAGCTACTGATTGGCCCATTGCATAGTTAAATGAACGTGCAGCGCATCTCTGTGAGAAACCATCATTCACACAAATCCTTCTGTTACGTTTTACTTCATGATCAAAAAGCTATTATTAAATCTGTGAACCTACAAATTATTTAGGACAGTGAATTTTAGTGGAAATAATGTTGCAGAAAACCAGATTTTACCATTTTAAAATGAGGAATCCCCTCAAAGCTCTAAGCGAAACACTTAGGCATGTTTATTTATTTTTTTGGGTGAAGTTTCAGATCAAATAGGGCATAATGAAGTTGCTGCAGAGGGGAGGAAGTTGACATTTCTGTCTGGTGCACATGTAGATCTCTCCAGAAGACAGACTTTTATTTCTGTTTAGTCTCATGTTTTGTGCGATGCTGCCCTTGGTGTATGTTTGTTTGTGCTGGCGCAAGGGGCATATGTGTCAGAAAGATAAAACTGTGCAGGAAAGGCAGAGATTGCTGTTGCATAATCACTCGTCTCCGCTCGCTGGTTTTCTACTGGTGCATCATTGCCCTGCATGATTGCCAGCCGTTATGATTTCCCAAGGAATGGGAGAGTGAGAGAGAGAAGTCAGAGTGAAGGCTAAGGGGGGGGGGATCAAAACAAATGGAGAAGCACTAGCTTTGACCCCATTTACAGGGAGATCTGTGTACTCAATGTCCTGATGGTTGCATCAGGGCGCTCTATTCAAAAGGGATCCCTGACTCTATTTCTGGCTATCTGTCTCCCACCTCTCACCCTGAGTGCCATTGCCAGGTCATGAAGGGGGAGGCAAATGGGGGAGTGAAGTCAACTAGGGGTCATGGAAACATAGATGGCAAACCTCATTGCCTCCCTGATCGCCCGTTAGCAGTATGGAGCTACTGCCATTAGGTGGGATGGGCTTAACGCAGGGCTTTTTTTGTCTGTCTGTGTGGGTATTTAGTTGTGTGTTTGTGTGTTGTGTTGTTCATCTAGTCATAATGGGTAAAAGCAATCATCCTGCCCATCAGTTGCCCTCTACCCCAACAGCTGGAGCGGGGTGAACTAGAGTTCTTGATGCAGTCAGGCGGTGTCACGGCGAGGACGTGTGAAAAAAGGGACTTGTTAGCTACACACCAAACCCCACTTCCTGCATTGTACGTGTCCCTCCAAAAATGTCCCACTGACCTTCTTTATAGAATCAGTTAATGTTGGAATCTTTTTAGATTTCTTTGCTGGTGACTTATGGTGGAGCTGTTTCACAAATGTAGTTTCTTAAATAAAACAAAACTTTCTACATGAAGTACAATAAATGCAAAATAACGATTATTTGATATTCATCTTGGGTGGAACGTGTGTTGTGTCATTGTGTTTTCTTTCTACATCTTTTCTGCATCATGTCGTGATTCAACCTGCTATGCAGGTGAAGATTTTGTGTGTTTGCAAGTTTTAAAAAAAGCAACATTTATAGTGTGTCATGAGAAGTCTGGGATATGATTTATTGTTGTATAATAAAATTACATCTTGCAGTATCCAACAGGGATACATGTAGAAACAGTCTGCATGCGTGTTGATGGTTTCTACTAGAACACAGTCTGGGAACAGTGCTAATGCACTGTAAGGGTTATATCATGTTCTCAGCGTTGGCCATGATTTATCTTTTCTTTAAGGTCTTTTTATGTGTCTGTCTTAAGAACCATGAGGAGCTGATGGAGCTGTCCACCAGTCAGTAGAAGCTGCATTAGCTGTAGTTTTATCACTCAAAGAGGAGGATTTACCCTGAGCTCACCTGCCAGCAAGTGGGATGTGAATGGCATCTGACACTAGAAGAGTTGCTGTGTGAGGCTCTGTGCATGGCCGCCATCACCACCCTGCAATACAACCAATGTGTTTAGCAGCTGTGGAAGTGATGGCTGGAGCCCTGCTGCTTTTGAAGCTGGGATTTCAACTTTGTGTTCCCTCGCTAATCTCAATCATTTTTGGAAATGTGTTTTCATGGAAAGAGATGCTTGACACTAGACTGGGTCACAGCACAAGGTCTCCTCCAAACCGCTTCAGACATCCTGATAGTTTGGTGTCTCTCCCAAGTTGGTGGCGCTACAGGAATTTCTGATTTGAGATGATTCATATTGTTGTTTATTCTGTCAGTGAACGTCCCAAAAACATTCATGTCTGCAAAGGGAATGAAGCCACGTTTCGGTGTTTCTTGTGACTGCCGTGGGTGAGACTGTCAATTGGTTTCTGTTTATGAACAAGTGCTCTTTTAAGTGGACTGTTTCCTCCTGTTACATGCCCTGTAACAATGATCAATGAGTCTGTGTTGAGGTTGGGGCTGCCATAAGGACTGTGTGATAGTCGGAGGTGGGGGCAACAGAGATTGGGCTCCCATGTTAATAAGAAGATCCTTGACTTGGTAGGACACAAGGACAACAGCAAAGCTTTTCTCTCTTCTTATTGCCTTGAATCCCCCCCCCCCCCCCCCCCCCCCCCCCCCCCCCATACCTCCTTCATCTTCCATTCTTTCTCCATTGTTCTCTCTTTCCTGTCTCACTCTTCTGTTCTCTGTTTTTAAATAAAAGAAGAAGAAAAACTGGGCCACAATCTGTTGTTTTCTAGAACTTATCCTGTTGTACAAGGTCTCAGATAAAACAACCCTTTACCCTGTGCTGCAGGAGTGTGACCGAATGATCTATAAAACTAAAGTGGGTGTGTCTTGTCAATTGGATTGGGTTGTACTCACCTGCTGTGTTTTGGGTGTGTATTTAAAGAGAAACCTGTTACTTGTAAGACAGGTTTAAATGCAGTTAAGGTGCCGTTTGAAGGCAGACAACTCAGCTGTTCCTGAAAATCCTTATGTTTGAGAAAAAAAGAGGCGATCTCAGGTCAAATCACTCAGGCGCTAGCTTAAAATAGATCTATACGTGCACGCATCCACCTCAAGTGAAATGTGGGCCGTGGCACTGAAGGCAGTCAGTCGCTGTGAGAAATTTCTGGAGTGTTGCTGTGGTGTAACAGCGCTCCTGGCAACAAGCACAGTCTGAGGATAGAAAGGGGTGAAAAGGGGAGAAAGAACAGCTCTTGGGAGAATTGTGAAGATTGTGTTTTGCAGCTCCAATATCCCTGTCACAGAAGGAGGATTAACTTTTCATTTTTTACTATCTGCTGGGGATTAATTTACAGTGACAACCAGGAACTGAAGCCTCACTGTAGCTCATGTTCTCATGAACAGCAACACTCGCTGGCTTCCAGCTTGTGTTTACTCGATCGCTCACAGTGCAAGTGCTCACAGTTGACCCCCTCCAGCGGGGAAGGAGTTAAGCGTCAGGAGTGATTGAGGTGTTGGTTGTACGCGGGCTGCTCAGAAGACTGCTGCTGCAGATTTTCTCTCTTCTTTCCATCTCCTCTCTCCTGCCCTCTGGATTGTTATTTTTGTCCCTGCTCTTTTTTTACACGTCTCTTCTCCCTCCCTTCTTTTCCTTCTTATTTCTGACTTCCATTTCTCGTCAGTGACTTTGTTGGTTTGTTTGGCAGACCACAGCTCAGTTCTGTCTAGATTGTTTTTTTCATGATGTTTTCAGATCATATAAAGGATTAGAAATCATTTGATTTTAAGTCCAAGTGGCGCACAAGTAATTAATCACATTTTTCTCTAATTTCTCATGACAAATAAATCTAAACATTGCTTGTATATTTTTCCACCTTTCTGCATATATGCTTCTCATTTTCTACAACCCACCCTGATGTGTTTACCTCTCAGTTCCCTCCACCATCTTCACGCTGTCCTTTATGTTTCTCTCAAAGCGTTGTGCTCAGTTCGAGTGGGTAAAGGGTAGCAGAGTGTTTGAAAGCAGCCTGAGTCAGAAGGAAATGAACCCAATAAATCACACTCCTGTCTGTGTCTCCTGCCTGCCAAGACAACCTGTGCACATATCTCTCTGCAGCCTCACTGTTGTGATGCAGAAAACCTTATGAAGTCATTAAATTCTACTGTTTATGTAGTTTGTTTTTGTCATTGATCAGCAGATGTGTAAAGGCTGTTAGAGTGTTCCTTTATGTGCAGAGTGTTTTTTTCTGATGAATCTTCCTTTATACAAGTGTTTGTTACAGATGTAGAAGATCAAATATCCATTTAATGTGATTGTTTAACTTTATTGATACATAAAAGGATCATATTGTTCCATGTATAATTAGCAGCTAGAGTTGAGTGATAACTTCCAAATCGATGTCTCTACTGTGATGTTATCAGTGACGTGTCTGATAGGATGTAGGTTAGTAGAATTATTTGAAAGATTAACGTCTAGCAAAATGCGTCTCATTGGAGTTAAAATGCAGCTTTTACTTCTTTTACTTCTTACTTCCTGTTCAGGTCACAGCTGGATGCAGATGAGTAAATCACACAAGTGTATGAAGGTTTCATAATCTGCGTTCTGGTAAATAAGTCTGAGAATCTGCCACCAGTCAAAAGCTTTTCAGTAAACAATATTTTCATACTGTTCAGTTGGTTAAACCCTTAGAAACTTATTTGTTCTACTCTTGAGCCTCACAAGACCGATGATTTTTCTTTTCTGCTTTTATTATACAGGGACTTAATTATGTGCATCCTTTAACAGTATTAAAATGCTTCACTTTGCTGTGTCAATAAAAAAAAAATCTTCTGCAACAGACGTTTTTGTTTTGTAACCACTTTAAAGATGTCTTCCTTTCCACTGGGAAAGAAACCCTCTGTGCAGCAGAGATGCAGGGTGAATTAATCCAAACATATGAGTGTGGTCTGATCAAACGCTTCGCATCATTGTCGTCAGATTATAGAAGAAGCTTCCTGTCCTTTGTTTTAAATTTCACCATATGGCTGTTTGTAAGGCCAGATGTCCCACGAGTTACCCCAGTGGTTTTCTCTTTGCTGAGAAAGCAAGCTGCACATGTTGACAGCACGGAGTTTTACCGTGGAGTGGAATGGCGTTTTCAAGATGCTCGCCTTTTGAGGACACGCTGGGCTGTAGTTTAAGTATTTTTCTGATTAAAATACTTTACTGGGGTTTATATTCAGCCTTGGAACTTGTTTGGAATGGCCCCTCTCCTCATGACACTTCCTGCTGCTAAAGTCACTTTGAAAGTGTTTGAAGCACACATGGAAGATGTAGCATGTTTGATTAAATACAGATCATCTTCATTCAGCGTGGACGGCTGAAAACAGACACTTTTCTGCTTTGAAAGCTGTCAAAGGTCGACAGCAGATGAGAGGAATATGAAGTGTTGACATCATTAAAAGGCTTTGAAATCTTTAATTCGGTTTATTACCTGCATCAAATGCTGGAATATGGAGAATTGTGTCTATTCTGTTTGTTACACTCAGCTGTTTTCATGATGAACATTATTATGTTAAACTATTCTTTATTGTATCAGGCCTTTTCACATCACCACAAAACACTTACTGCAGAATTTGAGGTTTGGTGTCACAGTTACCATTTAGGCTTCAAATTATATACTAAATGCACTGCAGACTTGTAAGTGCTCTATATGAAGAATGTGGTTTACACTCAGGGAACTTAAGTCACCGCCTCCCCTCAAGACCTTCAGGACAATCTCAGACTCGGTTTTTCAGTTTTATACATTAAGGATCAGCCTGCATTTTTGCCAGAGTAAACAATAGGTTTGTGTTTGTTTGTTTGTTTATTCAGTGGAGATGTTGAAATAGCGTCTGACGGCACATTTTAAGTAACCTGGCTCTGCCAGATCTATGTGTAGCCCCGCCTCTTCTCAATTCGGGGACACACAGATCTGGAACTGCTCTGTGGAAACCGTCTATAAAAGGGAGGGACATCTGGTATAATATTTTAATCTGATTGGAGGACGAGCCAGCAAGTATCTGCCTTTGATGATTTGTTTTTAACCAATCACAGGACTAAAACACACGCTGTTACCACTAAGAAAAGCAAAACATCTTTACTATCAAGAAATTCACAAAGTTTTTACCTTTGATCATTTTTTTAATGAAGAAATCATCTCCAGTTCTCCTAAAACAGATTCAATAGCTGCTTTTATGCATACATCCACCAGCAGCCATGTTTGTTTTGCTTTGTCTGCCTGGGCACTTGCTGCCAATCATACCTGAACACCCGCCCCAAAGCACAATGCTAACACACGATTGGTTCGAACGTTTTTTTAACCGAAATAGACGGTTGTCAATAGAGCAGTACAAGACGGATTTTCGTGGGTTAGGAAAACTCCAAATCTTGCGAGAATCCGTCTTGCAGCGCAAGGCTACATTTTAAGAACTGATGTAAAAAAGACTCGTGATGCAGTGGAGGTGACCACCTCCACCAATCAGCTGATCAAACAGCAGACGAGTCAGCAGAGACTGACACATGGTGGCGGCCTTTTACATGACAGACTACATAAATTCTAGATGCTCACACATGACAGCAGCTCTCAGTCTCATTACCCCAAACTATCAGCTCACACAGACGAGCTCTGTGGTGTCAATCTAATCCTCAGTTAGCTTGTTAATATACACAGTGACAGTCATTGACTGTGGCAGGACACACAGGACTTCTCTGTTGTTGTTGTTGTTGTTGTTTTCACTTGAACAGTGAAGCTGTTAAATTGACTGACTGTCTCCACTTCCCTCTGTCCCGTGTCCCTCCACCAGCCGGTGGCTGAGCCCATCCCAATCTGCAGCTTCTGTCTGGGGACCAAGGAGCAGAATCGTGACAAGAAGCCGGAGGAGCTCATCTCCTGCGCTGACTGTGGCAATAGTGGTGAGTGTTTCTATGTGATCAGTGAAATCCTGAACTTCTAAATAAGCCACCTGTTCACAGTTCTGCTACCGCCAGAGTCTCTGGGTCTTTGTGCTGCATCTTGTGCTCCTTACCTGACAGTGTGGCTGCTTATAGCCCCCCCCCCCCCCCC
>SSNP01000098.1:1738389-1769408 GCA_006937955.1 Pachypanchax playfairii
GGGGGGGGGGGTCTGCGGCGGCGGCGGGGGAACGTTACGACAGTGAGCTTTCACAGGGGACCAGTAGGGGGAGAGCGAGAGCAAAACTTACTTAGTTCTGCTTTAATGTAAATGGTAAATGGTAAATGTCCTGTATTTGTATAGCGCTTTTCTAGTCATTCAGACCACTCAAAGCGCTTTCACACTACAAGGTTTTGCATTCACCCATTCACACAACCCGATATGTAAACTGGGGGGAGAGGGTAGGGGCTAACACTCACACAACCCGATACGAAGATCGGGGGGCAACATGGGGTTCAGTGTCTTGCCCAAGGACACTTCGACATGTGGCGGTGGAAGCCGGGATCGATCCACCAACCTTCAAATTGGAGGACGACCGCTCTAACCACTGAGCCACAGCCGCCCCATGTCTCTACATGTCTCTACACTGATGCAACAAAACAGAACAACAAACAAACAAACAAAACAACCCACAGTATGTAACTGATGTCTTCAAGGCCTGTCCCCTCCCTTTTGTAACAAAGTGTATTATTATGCTTAAACTTTATAATCCAGTAATCAGTTTCTCACCATGGAATGTTATTACAAGCAGTGTTACCTGGTTATAAACCCCTCCTATTAAAACATGGATTTAAATGGGGTCCAGAGTGTCATTGTCCCCCTGCTGGTCACTACTTTCAAAGTAGATACAGTTCTATACTAGCAAGAATTACGAAACGTCCCACACACTAAAAAGTGTAAATAAACAGCTGATGGAGGAAGTGTGGGCTCGAAATAGAAGTTTGCTTTCTGTTATCTGATTGATGTCTTTTGAACTGCGGGAGGAACCCAGTGTTAAACTTTACACAGTGAACATGTGTTTCTGCTTGTTGATGTGTGAAAAATCAACAGGTACAACATGTAAATTAACATGTGGACGAGGTCCGAGAGACACGTCAAGAGTGTTAGCAGCTCTGTCTTTCACATGTCCACCTTTAGTCAACTAACCAGTGAAGACCTGATTGAAGGGCTGAGATCGAAACTAGTTGAAAATACTTTACTAAAGTAGAAACTGTCTGCCGAGCTCCATCCTCACTGTGCCACTCATGTCTGCTCTCTGTCTGTCTCAGGCATGTGGATTTGTCAAATCTGCCAACCCAGGAATAAAGAAAAGACACTTTTACAAGAAAAGGCAGCACAAATCAAACAGCGCTACAACACGCCGCTGGGGAGGCCCAAGAACAGGTACGGAGCTTCGTTCCACTTCCTGCGTCTCCTGCAGTCAGTCAGCCGAAGAAACACTTAAACTGTTTAGATTAGAACACAGTCTGCAACAGGAAGTGTCATTGTGTTAATTATAGGATCAAGTTGTCATCAGGAAGATGAGTTCAGTTTAGTTTGAGTTAGTTTACATGAACTTATCTAAAGGTGTAAAGTACTTTTTCAGTGTGTTGGTGGATGTTATCTTCCTGTTTGTCTGACATCTTAAACTATCTGAAAAAAATCCTAACGACCCCCTCCTTCCCTACAGGCCGGGGCGACCCTTCAAGAAGCTGAGTGGGCGTGGTCGGAGGAAGCGCTCCACCTCAGCCAACTCTTCCTCTAGTTCCTCCTGCGAGGGTTACCCCGGCGACGACCGGCTGCTCTTTTCCATGTGCGACGATGACGACCAGTCAAACAGCAGCCCGCACTTCAACAACAAGACCAAGGGCCTCATTGACGCCCTCACAAAGTTCTTCACGCCATCGCCAGAGGGCCGTAAGGCACGACACGAGGTGGTGGATTACTCACAGCAGTGCCGCATCCGGAAGAAAGCTGGTCGAAAAGGAGAAGGAGAGGACAGGGGTGAGGACACGCCTCCATTTATATTTCCCTTTTTGTTTGCTTAGTCATCACAAACAAAACAAAAAACAACATTTGTTGTCATAAAATGAAAAAGTCTGAATGAAAATGACATTAAAATTATATCAATTAATTGAAAATTATATTAAAAAGCTGCTGTTTGATCATAAAACTCTCTGCAACAGTTAAAGAAAACTCGCACTGATCTTATGAAAATGTTATTGATGCTTTTAAGTAAATAGTTTTTTTATTTCAATTTTCAACATTCAAATTTAACTGAATTGTGGAGAGAAAAAAGCATAACACACCAAAAATTCTAAGGAAAATATATGTAAAGATCTTTAAGTTTTAGTAGCACACAGCAGCTGTTAGAAGAGGTTCGTTCAGTTTTTTATTTTGTATATCAAACACTTTAGTGTGTTTATTAAAAACACTGTATGTTGCTGCAGGTGCATCGGAACCAAAACACCTGTTTACATAAATCTTTGTGTCTGTTGAAGCTAAACTTACTTTATACATTTCAATATTTGAATCCCTCAGACAATCAGGATTGTAGCGACTGGCGTGACGATGATGACAAACCGCCGGGCTACGAGAACCTGACAGAGAAAGATATTGAGCTGTTCCGACACATCCAGGAGCTGGCGCTTCAGGTACGCAGACCGGGACATCATGTGGGTTTTAGAGGAGCGATGAATGCACCAAGATGGAAGTCTGGATAGAGAGAAGTTAGACTGCACGAGTCTTATCGTGACCTGTGAGGTTTTACTGAGACCGACTAACAGAAGTCTAACAGTTCTGTTCTTCAGTTAGAACGAGCAGAACCAACATGTTTACTTCTTCTTCAGGAAGTGTTCGGTTCTGTGAGCTGTTAAACACTCAGTCTCATGAAAATAATTTAATTATATATGGAACAGCTGCCAGATTCTTCCTAAATATTCAAATCATTCATTATAGTAAAGAGGCCAGAGATGGATGCTGTAGGTCAAAGGTCCATTTTAAACTAGTAGATGCAGATACCAGCGATGTCTAACAAAAGCTTTGCTACAAGGTAATTATGTTGAATTGTTGTCATTAGAAATTTGCTTGAACTTTGCATTCTTCCTGTGATTGATGACAAGCTTGGTAACATGATTGGAAGGGCAGGGCTGGTTAGTGTAAACATAGCCTGAAGTGTGTGGCTTCGCTCCCACGTCTTGGGCCATAAAATTTATTGTTAGAGTCGTGACAGGTCAGCCAGTAGTTAAAGAGGGAAAACATAAATTTACTGCCTTAATGTTCGGAGCTTATGTGCTGCGCTAAACGGACAAGATAGTGGGCGTTTGACACCATCATGAGAGTCACAATAAAATGCTCCTGGACCTTGAATGGAATCCCCACACAAGTGCTTCATGCTGCTAGAGTAATTATTGAACGGTATAAGGAGTGATTATCTAGGATGAGTTGCAGCGTTATAAAGTACTCGATTGTAAGAAACTGGAAGCAGAAATTTTATCTGGTCTGTAAAGAGGTCATGGATTTCATTGACAAATCCTCTTAAAGCTGCAGAGTAGCAGGAAGAAGAACATGTCTGTGTGGACGCGTGTCCTTCACGAGTATAAATCTCAGACGTGGAATGTTTCTTTGACCAACGATCTGTCAATGTGAAAACATCGAACCTGGATTTGACCTTAAACACCTCGACCTCCTTTTTTCTCTTTGTGTCTTCCTCCAACAGAAAGTGGGTGTGACGGGTCCTCCAGATCCTCAGATGCGCTGTCCATCAGTCATTGAATTTGGCAAGTTTGAAATCCAAACGTGGTATTCGTCTCCTTACCCACAGGAGTACAGCAGGTAAGTTAACAAAACACAAAGAAGCACACCAACCTGTTTATTAAAATCCATCAGGTGATTTTACCTGTCGTCTTTTTACAGTCAGATTGTGTCACATCTAACAGTCACTTATTTTTCCTCTCTGCGTTCCTTTCTCCGTCCATCTCCAGACTACCGAAGCTGTATTTGTGTGAATTCTGCCTGCGCTACATGAAGAGTCGCAGCATCCTCTACCAGCACATGAAGAAGTGCAACTGGTTCCACCCTCCAGCCAATGAGATCTATAGGAAGGACGACGTCTCTGTGTTTGAGGTGAGTGGATTATCAGTCAAACTGATGGATTATCACAGATTTCAGTGCTGAAAAAAGACCAAAAATAACTGAATTATGGTTCAAATATTCAACACTTGTTCTGTATTTCAGTACTGAAGTGTTTGTAAATACAGTAATGTGTTGATCAGTCGTGTCATAACTACTGAAATAATCTATTCTGTAGTTTTTATTGATTGATTGTGACAAAAAGTCATTTCTAATCCATAATTTACATTTAAGTTGTTATTCTGTGTTTTATAGCCCGAGTTACTGTCCAGTTACAGTCTGATTTCACTCAAACAGCCCAGTTTAATTCTCCTTTATTTTACTACTTGTTTCGTCTGTTCACTGTCTCTCAGGGTCTGTGGAGACACTGATCATAACCTCTCTTTAACTTTCACTGCACGGAACCTCATTTGCTCTTCAGTAGTAACTGAAACTGTAAAACTCTTCAGAGTTTCAGGAAACAAACAGAAGCATAAAAATGTCCTGATGGCTTTTTTCTTTCAGGTTGATGGAAACGTGAGCACAATCTACTGTCAGAATCTGTGTTTGCTGGCCAAGCTGTTTCTAGACCACAAGACTCTTTACTACGACGTGGAGCCTTTCCTTTTCTATGTCCTGACCCAGAACGACAGCAAAGGTTGCCACCTTGTTGGCTACTTCTCCAAGGTATAGAAGTTACCACCCAACATGCTCACAGTTTACCAGTAGAACATCCTTTAGTTAAAAGATTTCTTCTCCTACCTTTAAGAAACAGATTGTTGCACAAGATTATTAAAACAAAGTGACAAATCAGATCCAATCAGATTTTGTCTGCTCATTTTTACAAACAGATGTGGACCAAATTCTTAGTACCCTTCCATTAAAAAAGAAAAACCTACAAAGGTCACTAGATCAACTTACACACTAACAAAAGTAATAAATAAATAAATACAATTTCTAAAAATCAACTAATGAAAATCAGACATTATGTGAGAATTATAGTTGAACAGAATAATTTTTAAAAAACTGAGCTGGATAAAAATGATGGTACCTTAGCCTCTTAGTGTTTCTGCCATTTTTGCACAAAACGCTTTAATTAAACACCAGTTTTAAAATTGAAGCTGTTCTTGAACCATTTGGAGTAGAAATATGATTTGGAAATAAAACACTCTGAAGTTTCATCCATAATAGTCAGAATCAGTGTGTGCCTGGTTATTTTTTTTAAATATGTTGTCTGAAAATGAATTTAGCATGGTGTGGTGGACTGGTAAACAAAATGATTTATGAGTCATACATGGACATTAACAGTAAGATAGATTATTTATTTTAAATCAAGTGGTTTGACAAAAACGCTCATTGTGTCTAAAGCTTTGATTTTATCCTTTATTGGCATTTATCATTAGAATCACGAGACTTTTAGCTTTCAAACAACATATAACATGTTTGGATCCTCTGGACGCTGTGCGACCCGCCCGCAGGTCAAGTATCACGAAAGGGTTAAAGAGAAATTTGAGCATAAAGACATAAAACTGAAGTTTTTTCTGTGTTTAGTATCACAGTGTCTGTAATATATTCACCAGCACTTTGGCCTGTTTAAATTAAACAAACAGATCAGTGCAAGAATACAGTGTTGTGTTTTATTTTGTTCCTATTTTAAGTTTAATCTACTATTTTGTTCTTCTGCAGGAGAAACACTGTCAACAGAAATACAACGTATCATGCATCATGATTCTTCCACAATATCAACGCAAGGGCTACGGACGCTTTCTCATTGATTTTAGTAAGAACTCCAGATAAAACACCGTGAAATCAATTAATACTGTGAAATACCGAAGACGTAACTAATTGGTCAAATCTAATAAGAATCAGCTCATGATGTTTGTATTTCTTTCCTGCCAAGGCTACTTGCTCTCAAAGCGGGAGGGACAGCCTGGATCTCCTGAGAAGCCTCTGTCAGACCTAGGTCGGCTATCTTACATGGCCTACTGGCGCAGTGTGGTGCTGGAGTGTCTCCACGAGCTCTGTGACCAACAGATCACCATACGCCAACTTAGCAAAGTCACAGGGATCTGCCCGCAGGACATCACCACCACTCTGCACAGCCTCAACATGCTGGAGCAGCGAGGAGACAGGTCAGTATCACTCTCATTATTTATCCCACACATGACTCACAGACACACGGCGCTGAAGGTTTGAAAGGGTTTGGAGCTCCACCTTTGTTTCATGTTGTTACAGGTTCATAGTGATCACTCATACTAACCTGGAAAGATGTTTCAGTATTTGTTTTCTGCATCAGCATGCTGGTAGTTTCCTACAGAATGACAGAACAGGATTTAGTTGCCAAAAAGCCTCAATCACAAAAGATGAAAAAAATCATGATCTGTCACAATCTGACAGAATTTTATGAAAAGGATTTGTGTGTCAGCTTTGTAAGCAGCAAATCCAGAGGCAGAGAATGAAAACTCGCATCCAGATAAACAATAAATATTGTCACGTACTAAAAATTAGCTCATGTATTTATTTGTGCACTCGCTCTCGTTGGGTTTGTTTCAGACTTGTGTTGGTGCGAAGAGAGAAGCTAGTCGCCACCCACATGGCTCGTCTAAAAGCTCGGCCTCGACAGCTAGAAGTTGACCCTGAGTGTCTCCGCTGGACTCCGGTCATTGTAACAAACACTGTGGTCTCTGACACTGATGGAGACGACGAGGACGAGGATGACGACAAAGAAGCAGAAGAAGACATTCGCAGGAAGGTACGTGCTTTGATTCTGTGGAATTTGGAAACTATTTCTAGTTTGTTTGAGTATTTCTTCATTTTTTCTTTGATTCTTTTTAATGATATTCTTTATGTGAATAGATTAAACCGAGCCAGAAGGTTCCTCCATTGCCCTGGCAAATGCAGGAGAATGTAGAGGATGAAGAAACAAAGAGCTTCCTGGGGTTTCCCATCGGCCAAAGCTCTCCAAACTCCCCTTCCTCTGTCCCCGTCCGCTGTCCACCAAACCTCCTGGAACCAACAAGGTCCTCGCTGCCAACAAATGGAGAGCGTAGGCCACGAGGCCGTCCACCCAAAAACTGGCCATGGGGCAAAATAAAGAACAGCGCACGGGTTGGTCGGCCTCCCAAGATTCGCCCTGTGGAAGATGAGGATGATGAAGACGAGGAGAGAACAGTGGGAGGAAGAACAACAGCTTCTTCCAGTAGCCCACCTTCCCTTTTCTCCGGGCAGACAGACTCTGCAGCCTTTCACTCGATGGACATGGCCAGGCACCCCTCAATAACCCCCACAATACGAAGAGGGCGCCCCCCGAGGAAAAAGAGGGGCCCGAAACCTCGATTCTCAGAAGGGGCTGCAGAGGGGGGGACACCGTTTTCTGTTGTGGCCAGGTTAAATGATGCTCATCCACTCAGTGAAAGCAGCGACGAAGAGGAGGATGAAGATGATGATGACGACGAGGATGATGATGATGATGACGACGATGATGACGATGATGAAGAGGGTAGGGACTGCTCCCCACCCATCCTCACAAAGCCAACAATAGGGCACAAAATGAAGGTGAGAAACTTTCAGATTAAAACTGTTATTAATAATCACTTAATAATAATCACCCGGTCCTGGTTTTAGTTTTTAGTTTCAGTCTGAAAGGTGGTCTCTTTCTCCCCAGAAGCCCCTAAAGAGGCCTCGTTTTCGTCAGCGCAGCCACCCTCAAAGCAGCGTGGTGACAGAGACCATTTCTGAGACCACGGAGGTTCTGGACGAGCCCTTTGTGGACTCGGACTCAGAGAGGCCCATGCCCAGACTGATAGAAGAAAAATCCTTGAATCATCCTCTGCGCCGCTATCCACCTGCAAAATCTGCCCTGAGGTTGTCAGAGCCGGCACCCAAGAGGCCCTGCCACCCCAGCCTCACCGATTCAGAGGAAGATGGTAAGTACTTCATCTTTTTCTTGACATATTTAGTTGTTCATACACATGTAGATATGTAGCTTATGGGATCTTACTTTTCTTTTTGCATTTACAGAACTAACACCAGTGCTGAAGCCTACAGTTGTTCGGTCAACACCATCCGACATGACGGGGGACAACTCCGAGGTCCCAGTCAAGAAGAAGAAAGGCTGGCCAAAGGGGAAAAGCCGGAAGCCTCTACACTGGAAGCAACGTGGAACTGGAAAATCACCTTGTGGGGGTCCCAACCAGCAGATGACTGGGGACTGCCAGGTTCAAAGTGGGGATCCACAACCCCCTAAAATCAAGATGAAGCCTGGCCGTAAGCCTCGGAGCTGGTACCTGCAACGAGAGGAGGCAGAGAGACAAGATAAGGAAAGACAAAGACTGGAGCAACAACTTGGAAAAGATCTTCAGCTGCTCCAGGCGGATGATCGTTCCGCCAGGCGAGTCTGCGGATCCAGCAAGCAGAAGGACTCGGATGAAGAAGATGACGACTATTTCTCCAAACCCTCTGAACAGAAAGTCCCCAAAAGGCGAGGTAGGCCACCAAAGAACCGCTCCCTCCTCCAGACTCCACAGCCGGCCCCCAAACCCCCTACCAACTCTGAACCTGATGAAGAGGAAGACGATGAGGAAGAGGACACCGAAAGAGGTTGGGCAGAGGACAAACCCACCCGCCCACCATCACGTCCCCTGCTCTCCCCATCTTCCTCATCTTCAGCATCGGGGCCTCGGGCCCCACAGTCTCGGCCCCAGGAGGTAGCCATGGGTGACCGGGAGGATGACGATGATGATGAAGAGGGAGAAGAAGAGGAAAGTGGCATCATGGGTAGCAGAAGCGGTGGAGTCAACCGACGAAGCGCAGTCACACCAGCATCTGGAAGCAGGCGCAGTGAAGACCACGATGCAGATGACGAAGGTGACGGACACTTAGAAGATAAGAGCAACAGCAAAAAGCCGAGAAAAAGACCAGACTCAGACGATGAAGATGATGAAGAAGATGAGGAAGAGGAGGAGCCTTCCTCACAAGCAAACTCTCCTCCTGTTAAAGAAGAACCCCAAGGTGGAGAGGCTTTTTTAGACATGGAGAACAGCGTGGCCCCGGACTACGTCAGCAAGGAAGAAGAGGAGGAGGAGGCGGCTGAAGAAGACGCGCAAGAAGCCAAGTGTCAGCCGCCTGCTTCTGACCCTCAGCAGGAGGAGAGGTGGCGCAGAGAGCAAGAGGAGTCCGCTGCAGCAGCTGCAGCAGTGGAAACTGTCACGGTCATGTCTGTTCCTTCTGAAGCCATGCAGCTGCAGTCTCTTCACCCAGACGATAAAGATGTTGGTCTTCTCATGGAGCCTCAACATGCACATACACACACACATCCTCACCAGCACGCCGACTTCAAGGAGGATCTCAGCCACCATCACCCACACCACCCACATCAGCACTCTAATGAGCTGGACCTGGAGACCATGCAAGCGGTCCAGTCCCTGACACAGGGGGAAGCCCAGGACGAGGAGACTGAACCACAGCCGCATCACGGCGCGTACCAAGACTGCGAGGAAACTCTGGCGGCCTGCCGCACCCTGCAGAGTTACAGCCACACGGGGGAGAATGAGGAAGAGGCGATGGCTTTAGTTGAGGAGTGTGGTGCTTCGCAACACAGCAGCCCCCTTCCCAATCCCCCCGTGCCCCCCCTGCCCAATCAGTCTGTGCGCTCAGCAAACAGTCCGGGGTTGCCCTCGGGCATCGTGGACACAACACCAGGCGGGCAGAGAGGAGGAACACCCGGTCCAACGGGATCAGGGGGCAGCAGTGGCAGTACTGGCAGCAGTTACACCCAGATTACACCAGAGCATCCCAGTTCTCTGTCTGCCCCCTCCCAACAGAATATGGAGACATCTCCCATGATGGATGTGCCGTCTGTGTCGGATCACTCCCAGCAGGTCGTGGACAGCGGCTTCAGCGACCTCGGCAGCATCGAAAGCACCACAGAGAACTACGACAATCCCAGCAGTTATGATTCCACCATGGGTGGCGGGGGCAATGGAACAGGAAGTGGGGGTAATGGAGGGGGTTTGTCTGCTGCTGTGGTAGCTGGAGCTTCTACAGCTTCTTCATCAGCATCATCCTCTTCCTCCACGTCAGCTACCCCATCTTCCTCCTCTCAGACCAACAGCTGCTCTTTTGCACAAGCTTCCAGTCTCACATCTTCCACAGCAAATGGAGGGTCCCAGCTAGCGATGGGCAGCTGTAGTCTCATTCAGCAAACCGGGCCTGGACCCAACAGTGGACCAGGTGCTGGCAATGTGGGCAGTGCTGTTCCTCAGCCCCCACCACCCCCACCACCTTCTAACACACCAAGCTGTGGCATTAAATCCCCTCAGAGCTGCAGTGTTATTGAAAGACCCCCGAGCACCAACCAGCAGCAGCCTCAGGCCCAAAAAAAGGTTCCTCAACAACCTCAGCAGCAACAGGCCCCCAACCCTCAGCCCCCACCCTCTGCCCCTCCACCTCCGCAGCAGCAGGCGCTGTCCCAGTGCAGCATGGGTAATGGCTTTGGCTCCACACCAATGATCATGGAGATCCCAGAGAGCGGCGGTGGAGGAGGAGGTCGTACTCTGTATGAACGTATGGGTCAGGACTTTGGCACAGGCAGCTATCCTCAGTCCACCGCAACATTCAGCTTGGCCAAACTCCAGCAGCTTACCAACACTATCATGGACCCCCACGCCATGTCTTACTCTCACTCTGCCTCTGTCACCTCGTACGCCACCAGCGTTTCTCTGTCCAACCCGGGGCTGGCTCCTTCAGCCCACACTTCTCTTCCTCAGGGCCAGCCCACAATGACCACACCTCCTAACCTGAGCTCTGGCTCCATGAACCTGGGTTCACTGCAGCTCCAGTGCAACATGCCAGCTACCAACATCAGCCTGGGACCCCCACACACGCAGCGGCTGCAGGGCCAGATGGCTACAGTCAAGGGTCACATTTCCATCAGATCGAAAGCTACTCAGCAGCTGGCCCCGGCCCCCCACCAGCAGCAACTCTACAGCCGCAGCTCGGGCACCGTGACCATGCAGGCCACCCCACGCACCTTGGCAGTGCAGCGCGGTATGATGCCAAACCTCATGGCCACGCCAGCAGCTTACAATTCCATGAACATGACTCCTCTGAACGCCATGTCGGCCGGCTACCGAATGCCCCAAACCATGATGAACAGCGGTTACCATAGCAACCCCGCTTACATGAACCAGCCAGCTCAGTACCCCATGCAGATGCAGATGGGCATGATGGGAGGGCAGGGTTACCCCCAACAACCTATGCAGCCCAATCACCATGGTAACATGATGTATACTAGCCCCTCCCATCACAGCTATGCTGGAGTCCCAAAACAATCTCCTTATATGAGCAGATGAGCAGGAAAGAACTTATGTGGGAGTTTTGTGGAGTCTGAGTTTGTGCTCGCTGTATTCTAAATGTCCATTACTCCTCCCACCTTGTCCTGTGCCTTGGCAGGCACCAGGTGTGCAGGTGATTGGAGACGGAGCGTGTGGGTTTCCTGTTTTTCTGTGTGGTCATTGTGTCCTGTTTTTATCTGGGCTTGCCTCTTCTCCACCTCCAGCAGGCTACGATGAGGAGCAGCATGGGTTTAGGGTCAGATGTGTACATGGACCTGAGCGGTGCCGTGCTGCACCTGTTCTCTAACGTGGTTTCACCACAGGGTTCTCCTCCTGTTTAGGATGCAGAGACGGGGATGACGAGACGGATCAGGCAATGATCCAGAAAGACATTACAGGAATACCTTGCTCTCTCAGACTGCAAATAATAATAATAATAAAAACATTGGTTAACTAAATATATCCAACCATGCACACAATCTTTTCATTAATATAGGAAGCCTTACTTTGAGAAAGAGACTATAAACATTGTAGGCGGACTGTTGTTTTGTTAAACATAATGTTGAATCTTATTTTTGTTGTTTTTGTTCATGTTTCTTTTTTAAAAACTCGTGCACAGTCCGGCCTCGTGTATGCTTCGGTCTTTTTGTGTGGGTTTCTGAAACGGTGATACATCCTCTTGCTCTCAGATAAAAAAACAAAACAAACACCTGAGCATCTCTGGGGCTTCTTGGTCAGACAGCTTTTCACTTATTCCAGAAAAGCCTCTGAGGGGGGTGTTAGAGGTGATGCTGAGCTGTTCCCAGAGTCTCCGTCTTCCCAGATGGACAGTGTTGTACCAAAAACATGGTAAAAAAACGACGGCGTTACTATTATATATCCATAAATTAAATGAGTAGCATTATTTTCTAGTTTGCTGCCACTTTGAAACATGTAGATGTAAATATTCTGGTACTTCCCAATACGCAGCACACGCACGCGCACACACACACAAACCTGTACTGACTAGCTGTTGCCAATCGGGGGCTAGCTCAGGAAAAGTCCAACATTCAGCTCTTGTTTTGTCCACACTCCACTAACAGATCATGTACAGCGTCAGTTTTTTTAGCAGCTTAGCGAACGCAGAGCAAAGAGGGAGATTTCCATTTAACTGCTCCCGCCTGGTTCACTCTAGCAGGCCCCGCCTCCTCAAGTGTTAGTGGCCTAACGAGGCAGAGGAGCCGCTTCGACTGGTGTATTTTGTTAAAATGTAATTCTTTTTAAATCTTTTTTTTTCCCTGGAAGATTCTGCACTCCCATCGACTAGACGCATGGCAGCGAGCGGTCAGCCGGCCTTTCTGAAAGGTGTGCCTACATGCCCGTTCTAGTGCACGGTTCGGCCCTCAGATAGAGGCGCACTTATGAGAAGCAGGGTCAGAGATGTGTTCAAGGCCCTGTTGGCTCTCAACTGGCAGGCTTTTAAACAGCTGGTCTTTTTGCTCCAGTATTTAAAGTCGAAAGAGAATTTGGGTTTTCTTACAGACATGACATCATTCATACTGTGTGTATTATTCTGTACTTGTTTCTTTTGTTGTTTCTTTTCTGAATTTTATCAGACTGGGCAGCTTTCTTTTATGACACAAGCTGACTCTTTTTGTCCTTAGTATTGTAGAGAATATGTTTTTTTTCTATAATATAAAAAAGAAATTCTGACATTAATATTGGTACTGTCATTTTTTTCCCACTTCTGTTTCAGGAAACAAGAACACAACAAAAAATATTTTTAGCTCAACTCTTGGGTATTAATTACTAAGAAATTCAAAATGTAAAAAAAAAATACCACTCACTTTTAGTGAATTTAAGATGCCTTTAACCTCTTCATTCCATCTCATCTCTAGAGTTTTTCTATCTGTGTAGTATATCAATGCTATTTTAAACAAAAAGGACTACAAATATCTAAAGGTCACTTGGCATTTTTTTTTACATGTGTGTGTATAGGATGACGTCCCTACATTTAAGAGGCATGTAAAAATGAGCTCATTATATTTGTCTGTTTATATTGCTTCCCTTTTGTATCCTTTGTAATTGTACATGTTGCGTTGTATGCTAAGAGAGCGCAAAATACTGAGACGGGGTGACGGCTGAGCACAGTGTGGGTGGAGTCGCGCTCAGACGCCTCAGCTCTCCACTCTGACCCTGTATGTATTTCCATTTATTCATTTCTTTCTTTCTTTCTTAGCAAAAACTCTGTACATTTTAACATAAAATGAAAATAAATTATGTTGAGCCAAACATGTTTTTTCTTTCTTATGAAGCGATCGTCACCTCAGATCGTTCTTTCTAAACTTTAACACTCCATTAACGTTAATTCAGTGTTTTTTCCTGTTAATTCCATCGTTTGTTCCAACCAGGGAAACAATCTGCTTTTTGTTTTTCCAACATACACAAGAGCTTTTGCACATTATGCTTTTTTTTGCAATATACACTTATGTTATAAAGTTATTTTATTGAAAGTCCTCCAAAAAATGTAGTTTGGTAGTATTCACAATCTCAGCTGAATGTACAACTTCAGTCAACTTTACTTCCTGTAAAATAATCTATTAAACCTCAAAACACTCGAGATAAATTGGACTCCCAGAAAATGGAACATAATATTTGTTGACTTGTGAAAAATGACTAAAAATGGGTTGTTTTTTTTTTATACTAGCTGATTCATGTGAAGTGAATAAACTATACCAAAGTTCAGCTGTTCCAATCCCAGGTGTATAAAATCCTTCAGGAATGATCAGGCTGCGTCTACAAACAGGAGACAAGTTCAGTGCTGTAAAGCTCTCATGTTGGACATTTCCTATCGGGGTTTAGGACAAACCATTTTGGGACCAACAGGAACTCATACAGGAGTAAGTGGTGACCCACGTAGGGGTCAGAACATGCTGAACAGCTGCATCCAGGATCACACTTCTTCATTGAGCAGTCTGATGGACGAGTTCTGGTTTGGCATTAACTGGAAACGGTGTTTTAATGTTAGAAGATATTTTGGACAATTTCACGTTTCCAATTTAGTGGGAACAGTTTGGGATGAACAGAGTTCTGCACTAGTGCACAATGCAATGCCTGTAAACACTTACAGAGTCCTGACCTCAACCTGATAGAACAGTTAAAGTGGAGACTGTGAGCCACACAACATTTTTGTTGGGGGGGCAGGTAGGGGCACATGTAGATGGTCTAAAGTCTTTACAAAATTATAGACTGATTATCAGAATCCAGGTGTCACCATAAACCAAAATCTGTCAAAACAGAATGTTAATGGTTCACTTTCAATAATTATCTTTGATTAATGAAAGAGTATTGATTAAATTGTGTCAGCTTGGGGGGCGCAGTCTAATTAGAAGCCACCCTTCTGGACACGCCCCTGCTGACCTCACAAATGTGCTTCTGGAATAAGGTTAAAAGTTCCTACAAACAATCCTAAACCTTGTGGAAACAGTGAGCTAACTAGATACAAAATGAGATGTTACATTGAGTTTATAGAAAACCGGGTCGGCATTAACTCGGTTACATTCTCTCATTTATCTCTGCCTTGGAAACCCAACAGAGAGGTCAATAAAAACATGTTCATGTTTAACACACGAGTTAAATTTGAACTGAAGTTACACTGAATCATAAAATCTCTTTGAACTCTATCGATCATTGAGGAAACATTGATTTTAAACATTTGTTGTCAATCCATAATGAAACTGCTGTGACAGTATTTACCCACTAGATGTCCTTGTAGGAGAGATTTGGTGTCGATGTGAGCTTCTATGTTCAACCACATTCAAGCCCCCATCAGCTCACAGTGGATGTGATACAGATCAGAAGTGACTCATATTTCTAACTATTCATTGATAACAGCAATGACACAATGTGTAATTACTTCAATACAAACACAAAACATTCATGTGTTGAGACAAATAACATAATAAAGTTTTTATTTGTGCATCAGCTGGAACTCAAGAGGTGTTTAAATAAAATCATCAGTGAAATCCAGACTGTTTTTTTTTAAATAGATTAATACACTGAAAATAATTTTGGGTTATTAGACCACTCAGATCTGAGAGAAGGAGATGGAAGTATGTCATTTTTGGATTTCTTTAAAGCTTTTGATGAACTTCAAACTTCTATTTATTTTACGATCATCTGAATTTTTTGGGTTTCTGTAAATCAATAATTGTTATATTACAATCTTATATAAAAACTCAAGAAATGTCTTAGTACTTCATCAGAAACAATAAAACTTGATGTTAAAAGAGGTCAAAATCAAGGAGATCCCATTACTCCCTTAATGTTCATATTAAGATCTGAATTATAAACATGGTAAATCAAAAACATTGAAAGTATTAAACTTGAATATTAACTTTAAAATGGAATTTTTATGGAGGCAAAGACCAAATGCTTTAAAAGCTGTCTGTATTTTCTCAAAGCAACTGGGTAACAGTTAAAAATGTAAATAAATACTTGAGTACAACGATTTGTAAAACTGTTTTATAGAGAATATTTTATTATTCATGCTGCGCTGCAAAAAAAATCTAAATATTCTTAATACCTGATTCAAAGTAACTTACAAAACAATAGACTCATTTATCCAACACTGAGTTTAGATACTAAAAAAATAACAGATTCTTTCTAATTTCATCTGGAATAATAAGCAACACCTGATCCAATAAAATCAGGATATAAATGTAACTGATTTTTAAACAATGGATGTTGTTAGTTACTGAAACTGGTTGGAAACTTTTATAAAGAACCAGCGTTATCTTTGTTTTATCTCTGTTGGGATTTTAACTTTTCAAGGGGAATGGATGCGGAAGGGGAATGGATGATGAACATTATATTCTAAATGATGGTGATTTCAAATTGATAATTGATTGTAAATGTTCTCACATGGCATGTTGGTTTAGTTTTCAAAGACACACCTTTTCTTAGAATTAAATCTGGTTGAAGTGGTACAACTGGACTCTTCTGTATCATCTGTTTTACCCGTGTGATGGTGTTGATTTATTAGACAATCTGTGTTAAAAAGGAAAAGGTACCAAGACACATTTTATTGTGAATAACAGCAATCTGTAAATGAGCTGGTGTCTGCGGTCAGTTAGATCCAAGAATTAATTCACAGTTTTCTGTAAATTTAAATTTATCATAAAAATTTACTACTACTATTTACTGCTTTCTATATGAAATGAAATGAAATGAAAAATACTTTATTTATCCCAGAAGGGAAATTCAAGTTTGTAGTAGTTTTTTTTTTTTTTTTCCAACAATAAAAATAATAATAAGACAATAATATAATAATAACGATCAATATTTTGGTCTGTTCTTGTTGTGGAGGCTAATGGCTGCAGGCAGGAATGATCTTTTGTATCTTTCGGTCTTGCATCGGACCTGAAGAAGCCTCTCACTGAACACACTCTGTTGTTTGATCACTGTGTCGTGCAGAGGGTGAGAAGAGTCCTCCATCATCTTCATCAGCTTGTCCAGCATTCTTTTTTGTACAATCAGCTCCAGCGGCTCCAGAGATACTCTCAGCACAGATCCAGCTTTCCTGATCAGTTTGTTGATTCTCTTCAAGTCTCTGGTTCTGATGCTATATTACACACAAAGGAGGAAAAAACCCAAACAATAAAGTTTTACCACAGTTAGTTCCGACCAAGTAATTTGATTGGACAACAGACATTTCAGCGTGCTGATATTACACAACAACAGCACTGGGACTTTTTACAGACAATATCACTCCGCATTTTATCAGGTAGCTCTTGGATTTTAAACATAACTGTTTGCGTTGCCTGGCAACAGCCTTGTTGTCTCCCTTTTGTGTTGGGACTATTTGTGTTGGTGGAGCTGATAAATTATTAAATAAATTAACAAATCACAATCTGTTGTTGCTTATTGTTATAAATATAAAATGTGCTTGTAGAACTGCTGTATAAAAGCAATATTACACTCGAGGTTGTACCAAATATCAGCACTGGTGTGATTATCTGCTGCCACGTGCCAACGACCAAATCACACCAGTGCTGATATTTGGTACAACAGCACGACCTCGAGTGTGATTTTGCTTAAATATGGTTTTTAGCGTGTTTGATTTTTTAAAAATCTCGTTACTAGAACACCCTCCCTGTCTGATCTCCACACAGTTTGTTTGCTACATCAAATATTTACCTCGGGAAATAAATGATCTAGATTGAATTACAATGGTAAGGAACTACTGTCATTCTGTTGGACTAATTGTTAGTAGCTCTAAAATCTTAACCACATTGTCAGAACTAGTTTGTCAGTTTTCTTTTTCTTTTTTTTTTGCATAATTTCTAAACATATGATGGACGAGTTTAGCTTCAAAAGAGCTTAACTGACTCTTGGTGCTTCTGGTCTGAATCCTGAGACTTCTGGTAGCTGAAGACTGTGAGACTGATAGTTTCCTAGTGTTTAAAAATGGTCAATTACTGCAGGTTTTTGTGATGTAAATAAGTTTTTCTGCAACCACAGGCATTTTATCTTTGACTGTATTATTTGTTCTTGTTATATAATAAACATTATTTTATTTGGATAACACACATAAGAAAAGTTGAGGAATACTGAGCTCTGGAAAACCTGTCCTGTTTGTTTGAATGGACCAGAACGCCACAAGATGAAATCTGACACGGGAAACAAAATGTCAGACCAAGAACAGTTTACAACCAATCAGCGGGCAGTTTTAGAAATGTTTACTGTGGGACTCCAACCCCGGACCAATCACAGCAAAATATAACCTATGACTCAACACAAGAGGCGGGACTTCTCATTTTTTCTGGATTGTGATTGACTCGTGAACATTGCGCCTCGCATCAGGATCCGCTGCTCTACGTCCACCAACGGGAAGCAACGGCAGCTGCTTAATCTGTCACTAGTAGAAAAAGCAAAAGGCGAGACAAGAACGTGTAGCATTTAAATTCGGTAAGTCACTTACATTCCGTGAATTGCACTGGTAAATATATGGGATATTTTTATTTGAGAGCTCTGTCTTTGTGTTAACGTAATTTACTGTCCGGTTGCCGGGTGACGGGGCTTTTCCTCCGTCATGAGACCGAGGCGGGAGGAGGAACAAGCGGAGCATCTTGATGTATGTGGACAAGGAGGCCTTCGTTTGCGAGGCGTTTTAAATAGTTCATGTTTTACTAGTTTATGCCCATTTCATCAGTACCCATAATAATAAACGAATACTGATGGTATGAGTTGCATTTACGCAAAACTCGATAGGTTTTGACGCATTTTTAATGAACAGTCCGGTGTCATATTTCCAGCTAACTGAAGTGGGTCATGTGACCAGAGGAGGGTTCTCTTTTCAGTGGCTGGCATGGAACTAATATTATGCCCTTTTAAAAAAGATTAAATACGCTCATATATAAATACGATGGTGTGTTGTGGTGTTAAAGGTGAATCAATTTCGCTGCTGCAGTTTGAAAGTCTTAATTTGGTTCATATCAGACTCCTGCGGCGGATGAAACAACCTCGAAATTTGCACTTCGATTAACTTTTGCACGAGTTTCAGGGTGATTGTTCTCACAGTCTTTTAACATTTTGTTGAAAATTTGCAAAAAGTACTATTGCATAATGAAACATTTTCACAAACTGCAACACTGTGTTCCTTCTGTATAAATGTCTAATTATTTATGTTACTGTTAAATAAACAAATAGAATAAATAATAATAAATAAAAAGATAAATAAATTAATAGAAAGTTGATTATTGGTAGTATCAGTAGCAGTAATTGTAGTAGTGGTAGTGACAGCAGCACATTTTGCTTGTGTCTATAGGACCATCAAAATGTATGTAGCTGCTATTAAAACCAGTTTCAATGAGAATGAAACTTTGATCATTTAACTTAAATTCTAATCAATAAAAATTTCTAAGTGTTTCATTCTTAACTGGCTCCTGTGGGCTCTCCATTATTTAGAAAAGATGTTATTAAAATGGGCTTCAGTGACGTACACACAGTTTGTGCTCTGATGTGTCTCATATGAAATGATTTGGTCTTCTTCTTCTCTTTAGCCTTTCTGCCTTCGGTCAAGATGATCCACAGCTTGTTCCTGATCAACGCCTCTGGGGACATTTTCCTGGAGAAGCACTGGAAGAGTGTGGTCAGTCGCTCCGTTTGTGACTACTTCTTTGAGGCGCAGGAGCGTGCCACTGAGCCAGAGAACGTTCCACCGGTGATCCCCACGCCACATCACTATCTAATCAGTGTGCTCAGACACCGCATCTACTTTGTGGCTGTTATCCAGAGTGAGGTGCCACCGCTATTTGTCATTGAGTTTCTGCACAGAGTCGTCGACACTTTCCAGGTTAGGCCACTTCTGTGTGTGTGTGTAAATATTAGGGCTGTCAATTAATTAAAAAAATAACTTTTTATTTGCACAATTTCCTGTAGTTAATCATATGAGAAGAACCTCTCCCAAGTTTCTGTGGTTGCGGGAGTTGACAAGTACATGTGTGCAGCAGGTAGCAGCCTGGCAGGGGCTCCTTCCCTTTTTAACCACGATTGTAGTGGACACACCCCCCCATGTCCATTTTGGACTCTGCTTTGTAGCGATCTAGACAATGGTCAATAGAGTCTTCTATCTGTATCTGAGGAACCCAGCAAGCATATGGATGTCCTGCTCTTCTTTAGTGATGGTTCCTCTGTTGTCTGAGCAGATGGTTGATGTGCATGAGTCTCTTCCATCACAAGGTCATGTACTGAAACTCAAATCTGACTTCTGTCATCTTTAAAAAGACACTTAAGGTCTTTAAACTTGGGATCAAAGGAAGCAGCGATCTTCAGCCATGTGAGGTTGGTGCTGTCCCTCCTTTGAACTAGATCTGGGATAGAGATCTTCTTGAACCTCACAATGTAGACTGGGTCATCAGCTGAGGTCTCATAACTCTGGCTGACAACACCATGGAACAGGAGACATGCTGCTCCCCCCTCCAGCAGTTTGGTCACATGTCTGCAATAGAAAAAACAAGATCTTAACACAAAGGAGAAACAAAAATGAAAGAAGGTCAGTCTGGATTCACTCGATCATCTCAAGAGTAGAATTCCATCTTGTTGGAACATCCTGAACAGAGAATTCTTTCTTATGTCCATGTGCAACTTGCAGTTCCATTCATTCCTGAGTGATTGATGGACTCTGCTTAAAATGAAAACTTTTACATCCACCGTCATTCAGGGAAACTGTTACCACTCTTTGCAGAATGCGGGCCGTGCAGGGCGGGTGTTCAGCTGCAGCCATGTTACAAGCATGATCAGTGCCAAGTGTGGGTTATTTTTCCTTGATTTTCCATCTGTTTGCAACATTCAGCAAATAGTTAACACATGCCTCAACATAGTGCCGATTCTAAGTTGTACTCAGTGCAAACAACTGAAGAGTCCAGTCGACATCACTAAAATGTGCTGTATCGCCCATGTTGTTGTCATAGTTGAGTACCACAGTCCTGCATCATAGACTTAACGAGGCCCAGTAGAGATGGAATCATCTGGATGTTTTGCTTTCAGGTGTGCAAGTTATCCTCATTTGGTCCAACAAGCCATCCGGTAACTTCTTAAAGTTTTCCAACCAAAAGTCTTTTCTTATCCTTGTGACTGTCCTTTAGCCATTACAGAGTGGTTTCTTCTTCTTCTCTTCCTTTTGGCTGTTGGTAAACAGCAGCCTGCGTGATTTGGCTGCTCACAAGTCACAGGAAATAAACAAAACTGTATTAATTGTGTACATTTTTTATGTGTTTTACATTAATCACAAAAATGAACATGTTCATTTTGACATCATTAACATACACAAAGATAATTATTTATGTATTTGACCTGCTTTTGTATGCGCTCATTTCACTCAGAGGATATTTGAATCATTTGTGTTTTCCTTGTTGTCAGGACTATTTTGGCGTGTGCACCGAGGCGGCCATCAAAGATAATGTGGTCGTGGTTTATGAGCTGCTGGAAGAGATGCTGGACAACGGCTTCCCGCTAGCCACCGAGTCCAACATCCTCAAAGAGCTGATTAAACCTCCCACCATTCTTCGCACAATGGTCAACACCATCACAGGTCGCCTACCTGCTTCTTAAATACAGTCAGCGAGGCGATGTCTCAGTTAGACTGAGTATAATGATAACAGATCAATTACAATATTCAGACATCTGATGTTTAATCAACATTGTATTTAACAGGTATTAGCAGAACTCACCTTTTGTATATTTTACTTCCTATGTCCACAACTTTGTTACAATTACTTGTTTACATCTTGTGCTCCATAATCATGTATGAATCACATATATGTGATTTAGGGGAATAGTATTCTACAATCATCAGAATAGTTGAAAATAGGCAGGACAAGTTATCAGGTGGTAGTTAGTCATACCGACCTGTCACAGTTCTGGGGGCTCAGGTGGGGGGAACCTGGTTTTTGTCCCTGATTGTCTCAGTCCTGTAGTTCTAGTTCCCATTGTCTTGTTCTGGGGACTATATGAGGTTTGACAATGAGGGACAGTTTGCCAGTGACTCACACATTATTAATACACGACACATTGCCATCACAGAGGTGATGTGATCTTTACAGTGTCACTGCGTTGCTTCTGTCATCATAAGAGTGTTTGATCATATCAAGAAGTGTTTTTGTTTTTAACTAAGATCAAACTTTGAATGAATAAGAATAAAACAGGTTGTTCAGACTTTCAGTTTGGCGTCATGTTACAGTAACAGGCTCGTGCATGTTGTGCTAACTGTTTGTTTGTTGGTCTTTGTACAGGTAGCACCAATGTAGGTGAGCAGCTCCCCACTGGTCAGCTCTCGGTGGTGCCATGGCGACGCACCGGGGTCAAATACACCAACAATGAAGCCTATTTTGATGTTGTAGAAGAGATTGATGCTATCATTGATAAGTCAGGTATTTATCCAACAGGCCAGCTGATGTAACAGTTGTTTGTTTACATTGAAACCTCCAGAATCATTTAGCTTGTTTATTTCTTCAGGTTCTACCATCACAGCAGAGATTCAGGGAGTTATTGATGCCTGCGTGAAACTAACCGGCATGCCCGACCTAACTCTCTCTTTTATGGTAAGTTAAGTCCCATTTCCTACAATAAGTTTATAACTGTCATTTTCTGCTTGTTTTTCAAATAATTTCATGTTGGTCAGAAAGACAGAGAAGTTTTTATCTCACCCTCAGAATCCTCGGCTGCTGGATGATGTCAGTTTTCATCCGTGTGTCCGGTTCAAGCGATGGGAAGCAGAACGGATCCTGTCCTTCATCCCGCCTGATGGAAACTTTCGGTTGCTCTCCTACCACGTCAGCTCCCAGAAGTCAGTTTTTCTGCAGACCCTTTAGATTGTCTGTGGAGGTTTTCGTTTGCTTATCTTGCTTTGCAGAAATATATTTGTCTTATCTGTTAACATTACTGTTAGTATTAAAAACTTGAGTTAAAAAGGTGTAAATATGAATCCTCTGATGTTTAACTGTGTTTGTGTTTCTCTTCTTCCTCTGCAGCCTGGTGGCCATCCCAGTGTACGTCAAACACAACATTACATTTAGAGAAGGAAGCTCTCAGGGTCGTTTTGATTTGACTCTGGGTCCCAAACAGACCATGGGCAAAGCTGTGGAGTCTGTGTTAGTCAGCAGTCAGCTGCCGCGAGGCGTCCTCAACGCCAACCTCAACCCTTCCCAGGGAACATACACGTTTGATCCGGTCACAAAGGTTGGAAATAATTCTGTGTTTATGTGAGAGTTTTGAACATAGTAGACAGTGTTTAGATTACATTACATTTCATATTGCAAATCATTGTGAAACTTTAATAGTGATAATAATAGTTTATATTCTTATTAATCCTCTTGGGGAAATTAAAGCTCTGCATTTAACACATCCGTATCTATGAGGAGCAGAAAGCAGCATCTTTTTATTGTTAATGTCATATTTCTTTCTCTTTTTACAAGTTGTTAACATGGGATGTTGGTAAGATCAACCCACAGAAGCTTCCAAATCTGAAAGGCACCATGAACCTCCAGGCTGGAGCATCAAAACCTGATGAGAACCCAACTATTAACATCCAGTTTAAGATCCAGCAGATGGCCATCTCAGGTATCCTCAGTCCCTCTCTGATGGGTTTCAGCTGGGAAATACAGTCTCTTCACTTCTGCTTTGTTACATCTATACAACACCAGAACAGCTGTTGTACACTTAGATCATTATTATTAACATCTTCATCTTCCTCTAAAGATTCTTTTGTTTTTTGAGGAAGAGTAAATGAACTCCACTCTGTCTTATTTCTTAGTTTGTAGCACATGTCCTGGTCAGCTGACAACCACCTGATTTTTGGGAAACTATCACTGAGTCCATTAGGTGGCGCCAAAAGCAATCAATGTCACCTAAACCCCCCCCCCCCCCCCCCCCCCCCACACACACACACACACACAAACAGCATTGTGGAGACTTCAGGAAACTTGAAATATTATTTATTAACTGATTTCATCTGGACTGTAAAGTTTTTCATTCACTGTTACAAACTCTAACATCCTGTATAAGTCCCACATGTAGTTTTAGATACTAAACTGTTAATTTGATGTTAAAGAAAAACAAGAACTGAATGTATTTGTTTATTTTTGAAGCAGAGACACATTTCAGACTTTAACTTGTAACTTTATTGAGTTTGTACAGAAACTGAACGTGTCTGAAGTGGCTGGAACCTGAGTGGTTGTTCCAAAAGCATCAGATTAATAAAGTTTGTGTTTTTCAACAGGACTGAAGGTGAATCGACTGGACATGTACGGTGAAAAGTATAAACCTTTTAAAGGGATCAAGTACATGACTAAGGCCGGCAAGTTCCAGGTCCGAACATAGAGACTGGTGCTGTGAGCGCGGGACCAAACCACCATGAGACTGTTGGATGATGTGACGGGGGGGGAGAGCTGCTTTATTCCCTGTGTTTATGCATTTAACTACCCAGTTTTACCCACATGAACATTATACAGGGACCACTCCATGTAGATTAAACCTCTGCTGTTACTTGGTCAGAACTTCTGAACAAAACAAGCTTCTGTAATCATGTCCTTCAAAAAGTCACTAAAAAGCTTCTGATTAAAGTCACTTTAATTTCATCCTACATTTTCAGCACTTCTGTTCCTCATTCTGAGTTTGGATTTTTTTTATCTTAGTTTTATTGTTTGCAACACTGGAATTGTTTTACTGTTTGTTGAGTGTGACAGTGGAACCGTCCTCACTTGTGCACTTTTACATCTGCTGTTTCCTTATGGGCCAAAGTTGATGCATGTAGAGGGACTGAAGCTGAAACACTTTATGAGCAACTTGTTTTATACATGTTCAACTATTAAACTGAAAGGTCCATTGTTTCATTTTGGTGCTGTTATTAAAGTCTTAAGGTTTAACTGTAGTGAAGCTTGTTTTTATCATGGTGGATAGATGAAAATAACATTTCTGAAGCAACTGTTATGAAACAAGTACCTCCAAAGAGACGTTTGCAGTTTGTTTACAAGAGAGTTATACTGATGAAAAAATAAAGACTAAATGTGTCACAGCTGGCTGGTTAAACTTTTCATTGAAGTTAAATATTAAGTAACAACTTCCTCACATTCACTTCTGTTTTTAGTCAGATTATGTTCCACTATGATGATTGTTGAAGATTTGAAAAAGATTCCCAGCTGCAGACAGAGATGATCTCTGTGTGAGAAGTACAGCACTATGTAAAACCTTTCTGTGGAGTTAAGAAAAACATCTAATCAGTTAAACAGTTATCAAACTGTTGCACTTTAAAATGATTGTTGATCGAATGTAAAAAAAACAAACTTCTAACTTTTATTTCCTATATACTTACAAATTACAGTTACACATAAGCAGAGACAGATCGGGGGTGTAGGGGTTAGGGGTGTGGCCATTTGCACTAGATAAACTCACTATCAGTTGCAGCTGAGAGGAAATTGATTCACATTGTAAAGAACAAACCAGGAACCATCTAGTTACAGACAGTTGTATTAAAGTTATTTGCCTACAGTGAACACATCCAATCAGACGCCTTCGTTTCGGGTCAGCTGGGTCAAAGATCAAGAAGTTTGGAGGAGTGAAGATGAGGAACCTTAGCCTGACCAATCAGATCCTTCTGCATTATGTTCAAATGCAGAAGTCACGTCTTTGTAAAGTATTCTGTCAAAGACGTGGGCCTGATTGATCAGGTAAGAGGAACCTAATCCCAACATATGTAGCTACTGTTTAAGCACGGTAGTGGTAGTAACATGTTTTGGTTTTTTTTCATTTGTGTCTGTTTTAACATCTGATTCATGTTTTATTGTAATAAACTGAGTTTATGAGACTTGCTCATCATTGTGTTCTTTATTATTTAAATCTGAGTGTCCCAGATTTATCTAGATGTTTACATAGACTGTGGTGAGTACTACTAGTCTCATCTGTGTTGCCAGCGTCTGCCACATGTGTCCACGCGCGTTTTAGATCTCAGATTGACAGTCTTTATGTTGTCCACCACATCTGGTTTAAAACCCACCAGTCACATCAGTTTAGAACCTCCTTTTCCTTTATAAAGCCGCTTAGTGTCACCAAGAACGCATGCAGTTCACTTTGGGTCATCTGCTGATGACTTCACCATTTAACCTTTCAGGGGGGCAGTATGGACCCTCTGCTCCTCACCATGTGACGTCACCCCCACCTCAGCTTTTCTCCGACTGGCGGGAGTCCACTCCATAATTTACTGATGACTTCAGCCCCTCCGAAAGATCCGACTTCACTCTCTGGCTCTCACCGTCGACCGTTCAGGAGCCCCCAGACAGTTATATCATTCTTTAATTCTCTGCACGTGAGTTGAATTTTCAATAGAAAAAAACAATTCAAACATTATTTTTTAATTATTAATCCTTTTGATTATTTTCATATAGTCATTCTACCAATAAAATTGTTCACATGAGCCGGAATCCCGAGCCAGTTAATGGTAAGTTGTAACTTTTTTATTTCTAATAATCGTAATAAATTTGCATGCCAACTTGTATTCACAAGTATGTTGAAGATTAAGCTTAAAGAAAGATAAATAGATAATTTTGTTATTGTTTTTGGCTAAAATATGAAGTTTTTAAAACTTCACTAATAAGAAGTGTTATTGACTCTCCACGGAGGCGGACAGTGGATTCTAACCATCTTCACGGTGAAAGTGCTGTTTTTGTCACCTGATCTAATGAGCCGCGTGGCTTCTCTCCCTGCTTTCAGTGCGTTTTGTTTATTCCAGAGAAGATAACAGACGGGATCCTAACGCGAACTGCAGGATGGTTGTTAGTTTTTATCTGATTGCTTTGATCACCGTGGTCTGCACGCGCGCCCCCCGCAGGGATCACTGTCAGAAAGCACGTGCAGTTACAGTAACAACAACAACAGTAGCGGCTCATTGTTGACTTGACAGAAGCGACTTCGCGCGCGCAGTACTGAGAAGTTGAGACGCACGCGGGCGAAACCACGTGTTGTTTGATTTATAGGCTGTTGTTAAATCCCCCACCCGCTGAGTCAGCGTTTATCTAGATCTAAACTGGTAACGTTTCAGCTCAGAAAACCGAGCTGCCTACGTTAAACTCCCACTGACAGTTATTACTGGCTGATAGATAATCTGAAAAGTGGTGAAATAATGTCACACAAGGCACAAAAATCAATTTGCATGAACTTTGGTTAGTATTCTCACCAATAGCTTCCCTTAAACTTTAATCTTCTTGGTAACACCATGTTAACTTTGTTCCAAATCAATAATCTGAATAGCTACTAAATAACAAGAGTTCACAACAAAGGTCATTTTCAAGTAACGACAAGTCTAATTCACCTCAACACTCAAAACTCAAAGTTAGTTTTATGGAAACATTTCAAGCAATAGTAATTAGTGAGTTATGAAATGCTAGTCTCATAAACTAGTCAAACATCTCTACACAAAGAACCAGTAGCTTAACAGTAAACAGTAGCTCAGTTGGTAGCACTGTTGCCTTGCAGCGAGAAGGTCCCAGGTTTGAATCCGGGCTGGGGTCTTTCTGCTTGGAGTTTGCATCCATGCATGGGCTTTCTCCATGGACTCTGACTTCCTCCTAAAGTCCAGAAACTTGCATGTCAATTGGTAAATCTAAATTGCTCTTAGTGTGACTGGTTGTTTGTCCATGTGATGGACTGGTGATGGACTGGTGACCTGTCCGCCTCTCGCCCAATGAGCAATGGAGATAGGCAGCAGCTCCCCACGACCCTGAAAAGGAAAAGCAGATTGGGCTGAATCCTCAATTCAGCACAATCCTGAATGAATTATTATCAGCTAAGTGTTCCCATAAAGGGAACACTTAAACAAAACAATCTAACTAAAGTCATTCACACTTTTGTGAAATCAAACTCCACTTAGGAAGCAACACTTATGGACAATCACTTTCACATACTGTTGTGCAAATGGAAAAGACAACAGGTGGAAATTATGGACAATTAGCAAGACATGAGCACATGTGACAGACATGACAGAGTCTGGAGACGGTGTGGAGAACGTTCTGCTGCCTGCAACGTTCTCCAGCATGACCGGTTTAGCAGTAGGCCAGTAATGGTGTGGGGTGGTGTTTTTTTGGGGGGGCTGCACAGCCCTCCATGTGCTTGCCAGAGGTAGCCTAACTGCCCTTAGGTACCAAGATGAGATCCTCAGACCCCTTGTGGGACCATATCCTGGTGTGTCTGGCCCTGCAGTTCCTCCTAATGCAAGACCTCATGTGGTTGGAGTATATCAGCAGTTCCCGTAAAATGAAGGCACTGATGCTATGGACAGACCCCGCCCCTTCCCCAGACCTGAATCCAACTGAGGACATATTAAGTCTTGCTCCATCCATCCACGCCACATTGCACCACAAACTGTCCAGGAGTTGGTGGATGCTTTAGCCTAGGTCTGGGAGGAGATCCCTCAGGAGGCCACCTCATCAGGAGCTGCCCAGGTGTTGTAGGGAGGTCATACAGGCACGTGGAGGCCACGCCCACTACTGAGCCTCATTCTGACTTGTTTTAGGGATGTTACATCAAAGTTGGATCAGCCTGGAGTTTTTCCACTTTAATTTTGAGTGTGACTCCAAATCCAGACCTCCGTGGGTCGATACATTCGATTTCCATCAATGATGTTTCTGTGATTTTGTTGTCACACATTCAACCATGTAAAGAACAAAATATTCAACAAGAATATTTCATTCATTCAGATCTAGAATGTCTTATTTTTGTGTTCCCTTTATTTTTTTGAGCATATTCGTGCAAAGTAGTTGTGAGGTTAAGACTTACAGTATGTAAAATAATGTAACCTGCTTATTGCTGCATATGTGGGAAAAATTATTAGAGATTTACTTTGTCTTTCAATGATTGGTGATATAATAATAAAAGTTAAAATCCTATCTCAACTCAAACCTGCACAGATAAAGGACACACGTGACTATATATTTAAATCTTTTCCAAACTTTTATACAGGAAAAAGAAAACAGATTGAGTACAAGATGTGAAACCAGACAGAGAGGAAGCACTTGGTTTTCACTGCTTCATTTGCTTTACTGATGGTTGAACATGCAACACCAGAACAAAGGGACTTTAACTCTTCATTCAGAGAGACATAAGCCCCCCCCATGTGTTTAAAACCCATCCTTTTCTCATACCGTGCACGTAGCCCTGCATGGCTATGAGCCAGCAAGTTGCACAGCACCGACAGCTGTGTTTGTTTCTTCAGTACCAGACAAGGTCCAGACAGTCAGAAGCATGTTAATGCTTTGTATTGATGGCCAAAGTATCCAACATCATTTAATGTATCAGCGTTATTAAGTAGGTATATATGGTATATAGAGAGTACATAATACATCTTGTGTTGTGAAAACTGATTAAAATGACTACAAGTTTATTCAAATACTTTTTCTTTCTGTCTGTTCAGACTGTATTCAGGCTTGATACACAACACCATGAATCACAAAGCACCAGCTGTGTGCTGCTCATCGTGATAGGCTGCCAGCCATTCTTCAGGGTTGTTGGAAGATGGATTCCAGACCTAAAGTTACTACATAGATTCTCCAGGGCCACCCAGGTGACCAGAAAACACTAACACACATGATGTTACCAGATATCAACACTAAATGTTTTAAACATTTTACAGAGTTAAGTAGATTAAGTTTGGCTTCAGTTGGATGAAACATCTTGACTGGTTCACAACCGTTTATCCATCTGCCTCACTGTTTTTAAAGAGGCCATTTCACACACATTTCAGGACTTTGTGGTTATTTCTGAAGTATTAGCCTATAACATGAAACATTTTATATCTAAAAAACATCAGGAAACACTTATTAACAGACCTTTCAATCTATCTGCGTCAAAATTCGGCTGGTTTTATTAGGCTTCGGCAGCAACTCATTTATACTAACAAACAAAGGAGTTGTGACGAAACAAGTACTGCCTGTTTGAACTAAGGTGTTATCACCACCTGCGTAGTTTTTAATTGTGTTCCATCAAAAACAGTTTTTAATTTTTTCTGAGGTTTCTGTTGAATATTTTAGCTCCACAGGTGTTCTTACCTTCATACTGGGTGTGAAAACAGGTCAACAACTTCTCTTTCAGTTTTAATCTCTCAAACTACGCAGGTGGTGATAAAACCCGAGTTCGAATGGTCTGTATCTGTTTCGTCACAACTCCTTTGTTCGTTAGTATTCGGCAACTCCCGCAGTTGAAACCACGCCTAGCATGCAGCTGGCTAAAAAGCTGTTAGCATAAGACGTAGCAAACAGGAAGACACGACGTCTGATGTTGCCATGCGCAGCGGGGAAGGAAACAGTATACCTTGTTCTGATAGGCTAGTTTGTTAGCCAATCTGATTCCAGCAAATCCGCATAATAAATATGAACGAGCTGTTGCCGAAGCCTGACGAAGCAGCCTGACAGAAGGAGCTGGTACCACCGAATTTTTAAGGTAGACAGATGTAAAAGTCTGTTAATCAGTGTTTCCTGACGTTTTTTAGATATAAAATGTTTCATATTACTGGTTAATACTTAAGAAATAACCACAAAGTCCAGAAATTTGTGTGAAATGGCCTCTTTAAGAAAAAACATCTTTCAGTTAGAGCAGGCAAGAACCAAAGCTATGTTTGGTCAAAAGACTGTGTTATTTTAAAATCCACTTTTTAAACTTTACTGTGTTTCTCTGTGTTTTTTAAGCTCATCTCACTTTTAGACATATCAGAAATAAAACAGGAAAGCCACCATGTCCAGGCCAGCGGCCGGTTTAAGCCCTCCACTTGAAGACTTGAGGGCGTTTTCCATGGACGCAGAGGAACCTAAGACTTTCTACTTAGGAAGAACAAGTTTAGTGAAGAGATCTCCTCTGAGTAAATATATTGAAGCTGAACACCAGCAAGCTGGAATGTTCTCTATGTCTCCAATCAACACCAGTCCTGATGCCACTGTTGACATGCCAAAGAAAAGGAGGAAGAAATGTGGGACCTGTCCTCCCTGCCTGCTTAAAGAAAACTGTGGCAGTTGTGCAAACTGTCTGAACCGTAAGACGGGCAAACAGATCTGCAAGGAGCGCAAATGTAACCAGCTGAAGAAGAAAGTGAACGAGTTGGACGTGAGCCAGGTATGATGTGCTTAGTCTGATCACTCTCACTGTGTAAAACTGTTCATGTGGTTTATTTCTTAATGTTTTTATTTATCATCCATCCATCCATCCATCCATCCATCCATCCATCCATCCATCCATCCA
>SSNP01000098.1:1769418-1811710 GCA_006937955.1 Pachypanchax playfairii
CATCCATCCATCCATCCATCCATCCATCCATCCATCCATCCATCCATCTCATCTTGTTTAGGATTTTCATCCAGATATAATAGTTAGACTTCATAGCTGCTGGTGGTACAGCTAAAGCCAAGACCTGCTTCTGCCCAGACTGGCAAAACAGGGTCAGTTGCTTTATGTGTAACGTACATTGTTATTTTCACGGCAGAAGTCCTCACATTTGTCAGTAAATCTGGTACGAACTGCTTTCCACAACAGTAATTTTGAAATTTGCAAATAAAGTAACTTTTCTTCACAGTTCTACCAGATGGAAGTCATCACCATGTCAGCTCATAGACAGACACACAATTTATAAAACATGCAATCAATAAATGTTTAAAAACTCAATTACAGATGCATGCAAAATTATAAAACTGACAACTGATATATTTTTTATCTTTGATAAGACGCATGAAATCCAAACATTAACAAACATTAAGAACATCATAAACAAAGTAGGCAGAGTGAGTGTTTGAGTCTATGTGCAGAATGATGTTTAATGATCATGATTGTGCAGATCTGATTATTGAAGTAGTTTTGATGTGAATAAGAAATGTGAGGGTTAGTTTTAGGCTGTGAACTGTGTCTGGTTGAACATGTGAGAGCTACCAAACAGCAGCAGTGGATGAATTCCTGCTGCTGCCTGCACTTTGTCCTTTGACCTTTGAGGTTGCAGATGAGGGTGGGGGGTTGACCCTAGGCTGTTTTATATTTGTGTGTGTGTGTGTGTGTGTGGGCAGCTTTGTGTAAGGAAGGGGAGAGAGTTCAGCTTCTTCAAGTGTTTCTCTTCTGCATTAGTAGAAGTGTGTATTTGTGCCTATGTGTGTTTGAAAGGCATCTTAAACAGTTGGGGGAAGGGCTGTAAAGCCAAAGAGGAGGATGGAAGGTTGGAGTAGATGGTCAGCAGGAAAAGACTATAAAAGCATGTCTAAATGAGACACACCGGTTCTGTTCAAGTTTATAAACTGTGAATAAGTTCATAGTATATATCATTATAAATTTCCCACATTTATAAAATGTGACATACTATCTATATAGTATAGGATGTAAGCTGCTCTTCATATATGCATTTAAACACAGATATATTTGGAATGAAGATTTCATCATTTGAAATCAAAATTCTTTCTAGATAAAACAAAAACATATTTTCTAAGAAAATGAAAAAAATGGCTGCTGTAAATAAACTCAATCTACTTCAATCCATAAAAGTCAGATTAAAAGGTCTTTCAGTTTAATGTTGCCTTTATCAAATAATCAACTAATGCAGACACACTGTGTCTCCTGCTGGGGAAAGTTCACTGAGGCCAGAGTCCTTCATTCATACTATCATGATCAATAGAACTTAATATACAAGTATTGCAGTTTTGCTGTATGAAAAACAACAAAACATGCTACAACTTGTTCTGACTGGTGGCTTTGATCAATCTGTCAATAGCTTTGTTAATAAATAAATCAATTTAAAGGGACATTTTAAAGATTGTTTAGTCACAAACAGCAAAAAAAAGGATTTTCTGTTAGTAATATTCAAGTTGTCTCTTTTGAGGAACCCAAAGTAGCTACATGATTGGTCAGGAGGCTCATGTGGGTGTATTGCTAAGGTTATAAACCCTGTTTGTCATGTCATATGTTTTGGGTCATATTTCAGCTGCATGAGTTCAGAAAAATATAAGACAATTAAAAAATACATTGCTTAATTTTACCAGTTATGTCACTAGCAGTCATATTTTTAAGGTTATAGATTATCAGAGAATTATTAACCTTTAATTAAACTTTTTACTGTTGAACCAAACATTTTTTACCCGTTTAATTTATCTACACTGCTGATCTTGAATGTTGCAGGCAGATAAGATCAAGAGGCAACCACACCAGCCGTCTTGCTTGTACTGCCTGACCTTTCTGACTTCCTTCAACTTCTGAGTGATTTGACTTTTTTACTTGCATCAATGGTAACAGGCAGGGTTGTGAAATGTCACTTTAAGGCACCCTTAGTGACCTTATAGCAGTCATGCCAGCAGACCATGCACCTTTTATCTTATTAGTTCTGAAGACATAAACTTTAAAAATCTTTCTGTTTGGATGGATCTTTATAGAGTTGATGACTGCGTCTGAAAAAGGTCCAGAACTGTAGAAACTTTAGATCCAGTGTAGCTATTTTGTTTTATCTTTTGCGTTACTTTAACTAAATACAGCAAATGACTCATTGATACAATCACATTAAATTGTAGCTCAGTAAGTGTAAAACTGATTGAATTATATCCATTTTGTCTGTATGTTATAATCAGTTGTAGATTTCCATTCAGTGAAAACTTGCTGCGTGTCTAAAAAAACATCTTGTGGTTCATGAGAAATTTTGCAAACAGACAGATAGATACACTCCAACAGTAAATGGTTAAATTTTAAGTGCTTGGAACATGTAACAGGAACAACTCTCAGCTACTACCATGTAGTACTATGTACATACTGTGTATGTTTTGTGGCTGTTTATTTCTGTATTGTTCAAGACAAATGCATGACTTGAGGTCAAGATTGCCCGAAACTTTCTATCAAAATGCTAATTTAGGACTGTGGTGACACGCAGAAACTTTGTCCATTTATTCTGAGCTGCAGCTGGTCTGCAGCGCTTCAACTCTTTGATGGAGGCATCACAGAGTTGTTTGAAAAAGCAAACACCCCAGTTTCCTAATCGTCTATTTCATCTGATGGGTTTTCTTACCACATCGGCATGTTCAGTCCACATTGTTTCAAACATTTGGGCTGGATATGATCAACTAAAGAGGGAGCTGGTGGATTTTGGAAGACTGGTATGGATGCCCAAATGTCTGTAACAAAGGCCTTATGCACTGAAAACCATAGAATGCTTCCATGTCCTGTCTGATGGAGTTTAAAACTGTTTTCTCACAAATCAGCAGGAGAACCAAACTCATCAAACTCATTCAAGCCCTCTTTTGAATCCCTCTTCTTGTCCTCCTCTGACACCTGACCAGATGCAGCAGGTGAGGCCTTCACTGCCTGCCAGCCACATTAATTATAACCTCTGTAAGAGCTGCACTCCTACCCTGTGTCATGCTGTTTTGTGAGTCTGATGAGTCTAATCTGTTGTTAAACACGAGCGAGTTGAAGCAAAGGATGTGTGAATAAAAAAAAAGGTGAATTAAGGTGTCTAGTGGTAGAGAGGATGTGTGTGTGTTGTGAGATGACACTCAGCGAGCGATCAACTCGTTCTTTCCTTTTAATTCTACATTCTTTTTTTTTTTACAGAAAAACACCCAAATCTCTGATCTGCCTCAGTGTTAAACAAAGATATAGCCAATCGATGTATAACTCCCTCGTTGTATTGCTAACCCCGTCCTCTAACATCTAACCACAGCTAAGTTTACTTTTTAAAAATGTACGGCGAACACGGTGTGCGTAGCGCTAGTTCAACTACCTCGGCCCGCACTGCAACAAAGTACGTAGAAGGCAAGCAGCCACTCTAGCTGTCCATCGTACCACAATCACGCCTCTGCTCACACATAAACACACTCATCACACACACACGTGGCCCGTCTGACGTCAGTGAAGGGGATTTCCCATGCCATACAAGAGCGTCAGACAGACTCCACAAATGCTGTGTCACTGCTTCTCCTCGCCGTGCCACACTTCTACTCCCTCCTTCTTTACAGTCTGTTGGGCTCTCGCTGTTTGTCCGTTTCATCTCGATATGTTGCATCTTCGCCGGCCTGATTGAACTTTTGTTGACTTCATCTTGTGTTCTTACCGTCTCTGCTTCTACCAGCTTTTCCTTTTGCGATCGCTGTCCTTTATATTGGAACAAAATTAATTCTTCACACTAAATGTCATAATAGTTCTTCCCATTTTGTGGAAGCTGATGAGTGAATATTGTTTTTAAAGGATTTGGCTGGAAAAAAGAGGAAAGTATCTTTGCTACAAGATCTAGTGATGTAACTGAAACTTTTCCCCCGTGAGCTTATCTGGTTATTCTAGACGTCCTGCCAAGTCTGAAGAGAAGATACAAGTCAGCGATGATCTGCTCATGATCAACTCAGACCATCATAATGTGCCTGTAAACATAAAAACAAAGGGAGTGTTTCATGTAGTGAAATGCTGAGATAGATTTTACTTGTGTTGTCTGTGTACCTCAGGTTTTTGTGTGTGCGAACACCATTGAATCCGGTGACTCGTTGGGAGAGCCGTGCTCGTGTTCCTTCAGTGAGCGATTGTGTAAAATATCTCTGGTATTTTGCGTCAACTTCACTCCCTCTGAGTCAGGATGGTGGGATTTGCCGTGTAATTGTGCTTTTTGCTTGTCAGACTGGTGGAGGTGTCTCGTCGAGAGGGTTTATGTGACAGTGTGTGTGTGTGTGGGGGGGGGGGGGGTTTACTGTGCAGTCCAGTCCAGTTATTGCAGCCAGCCTGACACAGATGGTGCTCAGTGATACCACATACCAGAGGCATTGTTTAGGGAAGGCGAGTTCGAGGAGATAATTGACAAGCATAGAGAGAACCCATCCCCCCCCCCATACACACACCTCCCACCTACCTTTACTTTGTCTCTTTATGTCACCCTTTCCTTTCATTGCACTACACACACACACACACACAATCTTTTTGTATTTCAGTCTTCTCTTTCTACTATTTCTCTCGACACCCTTGCCTGCTCTCCTTCAGTTTCACCCTAGCAGCAGCGCCCAGCCCGGCATCTGATTGGTGGACAGACCTCCTTTGTGTGCTATCTCTACTGTGACGTCTCTCAGGCGAGCTTCGTGCACTTGTGTGTGTGTGTGTGTTTGTGCACTGTTTCACGAGTGTATATGTTTGAAGCGGGATGGGGGATGGGGTAGTTGAAGGGGACAACATATATGTGGGAGGGTAAGATGAAAAAAAACTGCACGAGTGGGAAGAAGGCGCAATAGTGGTCACATAGAAAAAAAATCGTGTGTGTGTGTGTGTGTGTGTGTGGTAGAGCTATTGGCATATGAGCAAGAGGGAGGGGGAGAGTGCAAAAGAGAGCAAGCGCGACGAGAAGGAGAACGTGCGTACGAGGGCTCATGTAAAACCAGATTAAAAACACAAGATGGCTTCCTGAATGGGCTGTTGGATCACAGACGAGAGAGAGAGAGAGACCAAGAAGGAAGAGAGGGGAGACTCGGAGAGGAAAGAAAGGGACAGAGTGGTAGGGTCGAGGACGAGAAAGGCAGCCGGAGTCCTCTGATGGGGATTCAGTCAGCGGACGGAGGAGTACGAACCGAGGCAGCTCCGAGGCTTGGAGGGTAAATATTCCGCTCAGACTATTTTAGGATTGATAGGTGGGTGGAGGCGTGGAGGTGGTGATTGGGGGAGGGTGTGTGTGTATATGTGTGTGTGACTGGATGCTGCCAGGACTGAGGAGTAGCTCGAGACAAAACACATCATTGAACACCCAGGGCCATGAAAACAAGGGGGACATGCTGTGCAAAACAAAAAGATGCTTATTTTTTAAACAACAATCAGCTGTTATCTGTTTCATCTCATCCTCCACTAACCCCCCTTCACCGCCACTTGTGTACATTTTGGCCATTTCCTGTGTAATGTAGCTAACTTGTGCTGATTTCTGAGATGAATACATCTGAAAGCTCTGCACAGAAACATTACATAATACTATAAGAGAGACTGAATCTCACTCGCTGTTCCAGCAGCAGAGGAAAACGCCGGCTCACTGTTTGAACCTAAAAATCAAAGAACAAGAGATTTCTGTACACGGCTGCTTTTTGATGCCAGGAGTGATATGGAGGTTGGTGTGTAGGATGGCATATGTGTCATGCAGCTGTTGATAGTCTTCCACATAAAAGTGGTACACATTCTTTGAACAGGCCCGTGTCGCATTGTTCTATCGATTGCTAATCTTTTCCCTCCTCCCATCTCTCCCTGCCTCTCTTGTCCCCCTCTTCTCTTTCTGTTGAATGACTGTAAAGGTGGAATACTTTGAAGACAACAGTCCAGGCTGCTTGGGAGACCCTGAAGTAGCAGCTGAGGTAAGAAAGGTCACTGGGTTTGTGTGTATTTTTGTCATCTGCGTCCCATCTGCATGATCTCCATTCATGTTGCTGCGATTCGTAGCTGTTAGCTCATTCTGTGACATGTTAACAATAAAGAAACCAGTTTCTCATTTTATGTGTCGTCACATCCTTGTTTAGTGTGTTTGTGTGTATTTGTGTGAATCAGTTCAGAACTATTGGACAGAAAAAGCTGTGATTGTCTATTTGTGGCGAACGCTGTTGCCAGGATGTCAGTTGACTCTTCGCCTCACTCCGCGACAAACACAAATGCTCATTATTTTAGCTCCGATATCACCTCTGGATTCAGTGCAGGTGTATTAGATTCACTGAAGGCTTTGTTCTTCAAACCAAGTGTCACTTTTTGTACGATTAATGATTTAAATCAAGTTACTATGACTTCATTTCCAAGCGGTGTTGAGCTAGGCGCCTCAGTGATGAAGCGGCAGCATCCTCAGTTTAAAGTATCCCACGCTGCCCGCTGATTGGTGCCAGAGCCAGGCATGTGTAGATACAAGAGACCAGGGAAAGGAGGAGGGAAGAGAAGGAACCATGCACACTGGCTCAGGAGCCGGGAGGGGAGGCCGTCATGCTTCTCCTGGGTTCTGGAGTCAAATGAGGTAAAGGGAGTAAAAGTTAGTGGGTCACGCATGCGTAGATGTTTGATTGCTGGGCGTAGTAACCTGTGGCGTGTAGTCACTGAGCGTTGCTGTTCTCCAGCATATCAGACCATGTTCATAAGGGAAAGGATAACAGAGTGGGCAAAAACTTCAAGAAGAGAAGGAATTTATCTTCTCAAATCGTCATACGTCCTCTTCTCTAACAGGTGGCAAGCTTCACTCTGACTTCCATGAAATGAATCAGTTCACCTGTATCTTTACAATCATATAATGGAGGTTATTAAGTCACTGTCAGATGTGAAGAGAAGGTTCAGCGCTGTTCTTTGACCGGTTAGCTTATCTCTACGACCGTCTTATTCCACCTCCATATTTACACTGTGTTCTTATACTCAAACCATCTGGAATAAAGTGAACAAATTCATGTTTCCTTTCCGGTGTTTAACAAGTTGGCATTCTTTGGCTTCTGGCTTTCCTGAGTGTCTTTTATTAGAGGTTGCTGTGCGTGTCCTGGGTGGAGTGTTTTCCTCATCAGGATCTGTTTCCCACACAGACGTGTCTCTGGTTGCACAAAGATAAACACCATCTATACCCTACAAGCTCAGGGCATTCATTTTGACAATTTAAATGAGCAGTTATACAGTATCATTAAGTGTTTTCAGCCCCCGCACAACAGCTTCAGCAAGTTTGAACACAGAAACACTGTTAGATGTAGGTAAAATGGAGCCAGGCAGCTCTTTGGATCATTTATTTTAGCTTTATAGAGCTGTTTTCTCTGCTGTTCAGGAAACAAAACCATATGGGTTACCACAACAGGTTACAAGGTAGACAGTCTGCACTTGCGTGATTTTTTTTTCTCCGCTCCCGTGCACAGGATTTCCTCTTCATACGTGAGATGAACTTCACAGACATCGTTCAGGTGCTGAGCTGAGGCCCTCAGAGAGGTGAACACGTGATGACAGATGGAACATTTGTTAATCATATGTGTAGCTTTGCGAATGGAATCCCCAGCCTTGTTTGCAAAGAGTTAACATTAACCTAGTTTCTGTGGCAACATCGAACGCCTGATGTCATCATTGCTTCAACTTCAGTCCAGCATTCAAGACTGGTCACATGACCAACTAGCCCACTCTTCATGTGGCAATGTGTTTGTGTGTGTTAGTGGTTTGCTGCATAGTACAGACTCAGGAAGTGGAGGGTTTGACATCAGCTCTTCCATTCAGTGTTTTTGCAACCCTGTAAGATTTCCACTGCTAGCGGAGACCCGCCACCTGGTTACCTACCACACAACTAGTGATGATCTCTAAAACGCAGTCCGCTATAGGCAGTAGACTCAACCCCGTTTAGGAAATATATGATATTTTAATCTTGAATTTAAACAATTTTTTTCTTTGATTAAAAGCATTTCAGTATTTGTTTCAACAAACTAACCGAGAGAAATTTGGTCCAACTTGTCACAAGATGTGCATCTTTATACATTTACATTTTTTAAACAGTTCTGACTGCAGCGCTATAAAAAATGCTGAAGTCCATTCCTTTTTCCATTCATCTCCTTAACAACTTAACAAATTCAACACTGGTATTACTGAAATAATGTGAAGTTCATGATTAAGTTAGTTGTTGTCTGTTGTGAAAAAACAAACTTTGACTGCTGATCTGCATGAAAACTATGCATGGGTTTTTTCTAGCCATTAAAACTTTGTATTTTGTGCCTTTAAAAGATTTAGTTTATCAAAGAAACCAAAAGCTTTTTTTAAAAGTCCCACCTAATGTCCAGCGTGACATTAAATGTGAACAGTGTCCAATTTACAACTGTAAAAACTTAGTGTATTCCTAAGCTATTTACTTGTTTCACATTTAAAGCTACAATCAACGGGCCTCCTGTCTGCACCGCCTGTCCTGCTGCTCCGCTTGCAGCGCACCGTGACCAAAACTGGACTGAAGCTGCACTTAGCCCTGCAGCTGGATCGATATCCTGTATGGCACGATGAGTTATGGCCAGTGGGTTGTAGGCGTCTTTGGTGGTGCCGCTGCTTTATGTCGGAGGGAGGTCGTCATCCTCCTGGTGCCGCAGTTAATAAAAAATGAATGGAAAGAGAAGGAGGAGGAGTCCTCAGCTGTTGTTTGAGATTTTTAACTCTCACTTCTCTGGTGGCTTCTCTCCGGCTCCCAATAGGTGTGTGGTTTATACAATCCTGAATCCCACTGCTGCTGGATGATGCCAGGTTTTATGAAATACACTGCAACAGCTGTTGGAGCCTTCATCATGTGCTATAGAAACACACACTTGAAACCTTGATTGCTGAAATCTATTTAAAGGAGTATTGTGAAGCTTCCAGATATTGCAGGCTTCCACTGAGTATATTGATATTAGATATGGATTCATTTAGTACACAAAGATCTCATCTGCTGAGAACTTGAACTATTTTAATAATGTGTGTTTACAGTTTCATAGAATAAAGTGGCATGCTGGTCCCTTTAAGTCCAGTTATGCCTGACTGGAACATATGGGAAGCTAATCTTAGCCCCAGTCCTGAGAGACTGGCAACAAGCCACTATTCAGGCCTGAGGGAGGGTTCTCTTGCTTTCCCTCTGCTTTCATCTCAAAATATTGTTCCTAAAAACACACAATTCAGCCTCTCAGTCAGGATGTAAATGTGTCAGCCATGAACGCTCCAGTAACTGCTGTGTTGTAAATGTATAGGTCATTGTCCAATCAGACGTTGCTGCTGTGGTCCTGTTCAGGACTCTGCACACATTAGACTGACAAGTACATAATGTCCTTTAAAAAAAACTCTCTCTCTGTTGCCTGTTCGTCTCTCTTTGTCTCATATCAAACCTTTCATATCAGAAATGAGCTGATCTGTGTTCTGTTCCTTTTTTATTTCCCAAATCTCAAGCACAAAGAGCTGCCTCTTAAAAATGCCACCCCCCACCCCCACTCAATGCCTCAGTCTCTTCCTCCTCATTAATTTTGTTAGCTCCACCCAAACAGCCTCTCCACCTATTATACCTTTCCATTTTACTCCCTCTACCCTATGAAACCCCTCCTCTCTTTTTCTCTTTGTGAGGACTACAGTGAGAGGGCTTGGGAAGGGGGCGGGGGGAGTTGGAGGTGCACATTTGCACCAGCTGAGCAAATCGTGCTGACTTGCACGTGCCGAATGTCAGGAGATATGACTCAGACTGGATACCCAACACAACGCCGTAGTATAATCCACACCCAAACACACCTTGAACCTTAACGCCGACTTGCCCGAGAGCAGTCAAGACAAAAGGAAAGAAGCAGATAAACAAAGAGTTAAAGCAACAAAGGAATTATTTAGGCCAACTGATAGTAGTAACATATATCTCTTATTTGTTCAATCCCATTGAGAAATCTTTTTGCTGCTTTGATTATTTGTAAACCCTTTTTGCCCTTCAGCCTCTCGTCCCTCCTACTAAGAAACCCAGTGACCCGCTGTAAACAGTCCATCACTGTGTGCATGCTGGGGTTTGCTGCATGTGTGCAGAAAAATCACTAACGCACGCTTCTGCGTTTGTTGACAGTGTGCATGAGCAGGAACCTTCATGCCTTTAGGAAGAAGAGGGAAGCAGGAGGGGTCTCAGATCACATGACCTTGATGCTGTTTGAACACAGGTGTAGATGTGGCTGGAGATGGAAGTGGACAGTATTAGATCAGAGGTGGAGACCCTCATGGCATGGCTGTTATATTTCTGTGAGTTGGTTCCCTTGCACAAAAAAGCATTTTGTCTAAATTAAAGGTTCTGTATCCTGTTATTTTACAGCTTTCAACATCTGGGATAGACACATACAGTATATGATAAAATCTTACCTTTGGTGTTATATAGTCTTCATTTGTCCTGAAATATAACTTATATTCTCAAGTTAATCTTTGACCAGGAAGTAAAACGCTGGGTTTACCTAAAATTCTGTCTCTCCCCAAGGATCCCTCCTCTTGAGTGGTGCCCCTCGAGCTGCCCGAATAAAATGGTGAATAAATTCCTGTAACTCTCACAGCCAAATGTACATTTTCACTGAGACATTTTTAGAAAGTAAAATACTACAAAACGGTGGTGTTTAGTGTCTTGCTTCAGACTCTCACAGCTTAGGGTGTGTGTGTTTAATCTGCAGGGGCAGCACGGACACACAGCTCCTGATTTAACATTGTTACATCACTATGTTACAGTCGTTTTCCAGGAGAGAGTGGAGCAGCAGCTCAGAGCGCAGGATTCAGGAGGATTACTGAAAAATGCATGAATTAATCCAAAAACCACACGTTTTAATAAGGAAATAACATCAGAACATAGTTAAAAGCTCCAAAAAGTTGATTTTGTTTGATATAGAACCTTTAAAAAACTTCAAAGCAGAACTGTAAAATCCCTTAACAACAACAACAACAACAATATCTGATAATAATAACAGTAAATTATTATTATTATTGTCATAAAAAATATTTCTTTTTGCTTCATATACCTCACATCACTGATGTTCAGGTACATTTTTTTAAAGCTCTTTTCAGTCCATGAGGGTTTGTGTCATTATTTAGCTGAGAAAAAAAAGACAAAGATGACTCAGGCTTAGTCATACGTAACAGAACGCTTGAGGCCGAGGATGAGACTTTTGTCAGTCATCCCACCTACAATCAAAACCTCTCCTCCATGCTGCTGAGAAACGGGGAGAGCGAGGCAGAGAAATGAGAGCGATAGAGAGAAATAGAGTAAAGGAGAGTGAGGGCGTGAAACAACTCATTTGGATGACAGTTTGATGAACGGAGATGAGGTGATCAGAGGAAGATTAGGAGTCTTTTGTGCGCCTGCTTCTTGTTTTCTCTCAATGCCGGGTTACAGCAGATATACAGTAAGTGAGCTTTTATTTTAACTAAACAGTTAATGAGTTTTTTGTTGATTTATTGTTGATTTATTAAACTCAAGGAAAGCTATCACAGCTACTATCTAGTGTAAGGAGCCATTCTAATCATCAGTATTCTGTTAATGGAAAAGTATCAAAGACTTAGGAAGCAATAAAACAACATTAAACTAACAACTCAGAAACTGACAACAAGATTAAACAGAAAAACAACCTATTTTGCTTTAGACAGCGATAAACCAGATTGTGGTAAACACTAGAAATGTTGAGTAATGTTTTATGTGAAATGACACCTGCTCTGTGCTGGTGAATATGAATCATCCGGAAGCCCGTGTCTGATTCAAGTATCTTGTTTGTGTAGCATCAGTTAACAATAGAAGTTATCTCAGGACACAGATGAAGTAAACATATGCAGTTTGAATCCAGTTACATATGTTTACTTATTTAGTTATTTACAATAATTTTATAAGAATTTGTTTTGTTTTTCCCCCCAAAATTGTTCGTAATTAGTAAAGTAACTCACTACTAATTACATAATAGACATTAGGCACCAAAAAGTTGCATGTGTACGGTTAAATATGTAAAAATACATGACTAAAATGACATTTTAAAAACCAGTTAATGGCCTGAGTCCTCTCCGCTTGGCTCAAACACAAAACATGTTCACGTTCTAGTAGAATAAACAAACATGGGCTAGATAGGAGGAAAATTAAGCTCTTGCTTTCACCTGTTTTGAGAGTTTCTCATTTTTCTGAGACCATTTTGGTTGAAAACAGTTTGAATCTGGGACCACTGAAGTAACTAGTCTTAATGTTGATTTTTTAAAGTTATTTCTATGTGCGTGGACAGTGGCAGACCTGCAGTGAGGTTAATGCTTTTGAATGTTTTCTCTGGAGTTCACAAACCCCACTGTGTCATTTTGGTATTTGTGATTGTTTTACAGCCATTTAATGTTCTCCATTTCCAACACTGTCCAAATTCAGATTTTTTTAAAAATCCCAACTAATGTTATACAGGTGATATAGTTTAAAAACTAAACCAAAAAATGACGAGCTTACAGAAACAAAGTGCAGTATTCAAGGGCTGAAAAAGAACGTCTTTATTCAGTATTTATGAAGGCCTGTAGGTGGAGAGCATGTGATTCAGGGGATCAGCCAAATCTTCAGCTAGAAACGCTGTGTCACCACAGCTGAGGAAGTGAGTGAACACAGTCGGCTGGATTTAAATGTCCGTTGGTGTGTGGAGTTGGTGATAGTGAAGTGGGCTGTATGTCCGATGTCACACGTGCCCACTCCGCAGCGGAGGCAAACATCCTGGTGGGAGACACTGATGATGAGGCAGCTACGTCACTGCCGCATGTGTTCCCTTCCTCTCTAGCTCCCTGCTCTCCCTCTCGCTGATTGGCACTCGCTTGTCACATGACCCAGTGCTCTTACTTCTCCGCTCCTTCCCTTAGACACTTTCGACTGCGCTGTGTTTCTCTTTGGGTTTGACGCTCATCTCTGTGTTTATACGAATATGTGTGGCAACAGCGAGACAGACAGTGCACAATTTAGAGCGAGCGCGTGAAAAGTATTGGAGCAGTAACGCAATAAGCTATGCTAAAAGGAGGACCAGGCTCAGGAAACAGAACAGGGTAGTTGATCGAGAGAGAGAGTCAGGGCAGACTGAAAAAAAGCCTGAGAAAATAGGAGAGGAAGGAGAGCAAAGAAAACAAGACAAACCCAAAATATGTGAAGCAGAGAGCAGTTAGTGAAGTTAATCTGGGTATAGCAGAGCGTAGCTGACACACGCTTAGTAATACAAGAGAAAAATACTACGCAGGAGCTCACAGCAATCTGCACTGGAGAGACAGCCATGTTCTCCTTCTCTTCTCCACCTTTTGCTTCTGGTTAAACCTGCTTTCAAAAGTCCAACATTGTAGGAGGAGAAAAGAGGACCACAAGGCCCATCGGCCAGCAAGTGGGCGACAGGAAACATCAAGCGATGATGACGAGGCTGATAATGAACATGGCAGAACATGGGTGAGGAGAGAATACCACAAGTGCGTTATTGTAGGCTGGTGGACAGAAGCAAGCGCTGTGTTGTCACTTTACCCAAATGTAAAGGGCTGGTTACTGAAAGCTGCCATCTTCATCTGACAACAGACTGCTGATCGTATATCTGGGTCAAGATCTTCTGTACATCTACAGTGACAGTCAAAAGAACAACCAAACAACTTTCTGTTACAGACGTTCCTCTTGTTTTCTTCTTAGTGTCTTCCAGCGTTGCTGTATCATCATCCTGTTCTCACGGCTCGCTGTTGTTTGGGTATCATCGCGTGTTCCCTCTTCAACGCTCCGTGCACTTGCTCTTTTACCTAAATCATTCTTTATCTTTTTTACTGTTCTTCTATTTTCCTTAACAAGTGTAGGGGAGTGAGCTGACATCAGAGCTCGATGAATACTCCTACATGCGTTGAGCCACAGCTGCCAGCAGCCAGAAACATTCCACCTCAGCTGCATCCTTTGGGATTTTTGAGGATGGGCCAGCAAGACCACCTGCAAACCAGCTCCCTCTTTACGTACCAGCCTCCTGGTGCACGTAGCCTCGCTATGGGATTTGTAAACAGCTACATGTATAAGACTGAAGAATTCTATTTCGAGCGAAAAATGTGGAAGAGATATGAATGTGGACAAGAAGGAAAATGGAGATTGACGACTCGTTATCATGAGCCTCCGCTTTGGCCCAGGACTGAGTCAAATGTAGATGCTGAAAGCGGAGATACAAAACTGCAGCAAAGAAGAGCAGATTTTGTTTGCAGTGGGCATAAAGAAAAAAAAGGTGTCGCTTTTATTTGCTTCTTAATTCCTTTGCTGTTGCGAGTTGAAATGATCATTTCGTTCAGCTGCTGTTTTGCCTTGAAAGCAGAGAAGGTCAGTCATAGTGAAAATGGTTATTTTGAGCTTTTGCATATAGGCAAAACCTACACATAATCTGCTATGTAAGAAATGTAGCAGCACTGATGGGCGTGGATGAAGTCAGAGAGAGGTGTTCTCATTGGTAAGAGCTCTGCTGCACTGAGCTGTTTCCTAGGCTGCTGCTACCAGCGAATTCCCCACTGCTCTCTGTGTTTCTGCTCACTGCACACTCCTCCATTCCATTGTACGTGCCCGCTGCGGCTCAGATAATGGCCTCTCGCTCTACACACACTGACGAGAGAGGAGATGGAGGGGGAGGCTGCATGAGAGGGAGGGGAATGGAGGGAGGGAAAGAGAGATAGAAGGGGAAGGTGGGGGCTGTGAGGAGAAGCCGACTGCATGTGTAGTCAAGTGAAAGAAAGAGGATATTGAAAAAGGGAAGGGAGGAGCAGACATAGATCATGAGAAAGGAAAAAGGAGAGAACAGAAAGATTTGGCTTTAAGAAGAGCCAAGAGAATAAGAATCGTGTGTGCCGTACTGAGAGGAGGTGGGGGTTGAGTGCACGGCTGCCTACGTGCATGAATATGTGCATGTGTGTTTTGGTGCTTTCTGTGGCTGTGAGCTGCACTGATGGGAAGGAATAAACCAAGAATACGACCAAACGTGGACCGATTGTCAGAGGATCGCTGTGCCGGCAAGCCAGTCTAATGCTCCTCCCCATCAACTCCTCGTCTCTCCGTTTTTCAACCGGCATCTTTGTCTGGACGTCTACAACGGCGTAAGTATGCCTCGCGAATCCTCGAGGCTCTCAGCCGGCTTAATATTGTCAGAGTCTCTGCTTCATGTTCCTGCTCGTCACAGCAGCAAAGGAAGGGGTGGGGGAAGAAGGAGGCGGACGAGAGAGAGGATGGGGTTGTGTATGGGGGATTTAGGTTCAGCTGTCTACTCACAAGCTGCACTTAACCCCCTAAGTGCCACTGCTACTATCTTTCAAAGCTTGGTCTTATTTCTCTTTATTTTTCATACAGGTTCAATAAAAAAATCAAACTGTGTTTGCCTCTATCAGACAAACCTGATTACCATGTTTAAAGGGATCTAATTTTTCTGGTCCACCAGGTTTGACGAGATCTGGTCTGGTGAGATGGGATGTGTTTGGGTATACATTGCGACATGGGCCAAGCCTGTACAAGTTTGTATGTGTGTTTGTGTGTGAAATAGAGTGGGATAAAGGTGGGACAATGACACCCGGGTCTGTCATGGTGTAAATATTTGGCACGTGGCCTGTACAAGTAGAAGCGCTAGCATAAATTGCTGTAGGTGTCAGCACATTTTTATCACTGACTTTTATACACAAAGGTCCTTTAAATTGTGAATGGAAACTTAGTGTCTTGTTATTTTATTAGTGCTGATGTGCTGAGTGTGAATCATCCATAAAAGTTCAGCTTTAAACCTACTGCTGTCTGTTTCACTCTTTTGTGTAAATAACTGAGAAAAAGAGGAAAGGAAAGCGTCAGTGTATGACTGACACTGCGTGGTTGTGGGATATTGAGTGTTGCAGTATTGCAGTCACCCTGTTTCAACACACTGCAGTTCTCATAACTGCCGCACACTGCTACCCTACCCCCTCCTTCCTCTTTCCCATCTGATGCCATCAATAGTATAGACATGGGACTTCTCACGTATTGCATGCCGGCTGTTCACTGCTTGCCCCGAAATCCCACCCCCAACCCCAGGAACCCCCCTAGACACCCAACACGGAAGGTGGATTTAGAAGATCCAAGCTGTCTTGTAATTAGTGACTTCAAAGGCTCATTTTAATAATAATCAAATGATGGGGAAGCTGGACGTCACAACCACTTCTGCTTTCATGTTCAGCTAGATGCTCACACAGAAGCCATCTTCTGTGTTTTTTTCCCCTGGCAGGGCATGAAAGGATGCTAGCAGATTCACATTAATGTTGGGGCATGAGACCTTCAGCAGACTTGAGGTTTGTTTTTAAACATGTTAAAGAAGTATGTATCCTTACTGTCCATCTTAGTTTAATTGTGTCTTAGATTTGGAGATGAAATATTGTCACAAAAAAGACTACCGTTAATGTTAGCATAATGTCTGAAATAGTGCTAATAGTTTAGAGTATGCTGTTATACTATAAGAATTGTTCACCAGTAATACAGTCTACTGGGCTGGCTGCATAATTTTTTGTTTTGCTTGTATTATCATTGCAGATCTCTGTTGTTTTTCTTTCACACGGGTCATTGAGTTTGCTGGAATATGTTGTACAGCCACAACATGAACTCTGTCAATGATTTCTGAATCTGCCCTTGAATTATCTTTGTTTTCACTCAGGTAATACTTACTATGAGGAGTACGCCTGAACTGACAATGCAAGAAAAACCTGAAGATACATGTGTATTCAAGCATCGTGGTTAGCTTAAACACTTCACGACTAGATAAAACAGTGGTGTGGACAAATAATTTGAACGTCTTCCCCGTCAAACTGTGAGCCTTTTACACATGTAATTTAAGAGGTGGTCATGTGAGGTGTTTGTAGGTTTCAGTGTAACTGCCTCCATGGTGACTGCCTGTTTTGACATGGAGGGGAAGTCAGATATGTGGTTGTACTTATCTTGTGATGACTACTACCACTGAAAAATGCATTTAAACCTATTAAACAAAGTTTCTTATGTTCTGTATGAGGACATGTTATCTGGTATTTCATCACAGAAAACATAAAAAAAATCAATATCCAGTCCTTCCTTTCAAAATTTACTTCAGTGCTGTGGAATCTGTACAATTCTTTAGACTTTTTATTTTTATCTTGTAATAATTTGAACATTTTAAAGTGGCTTGTGCTTTTTTTCCATCTTCTGACTTTTAAGTTTCTTCAGGTTAAAGACATTTTGCTCTTTTAGAGAGTTTATGGGTATGTAGTCTTACCTGAATATTTGTGCTACCTTTCTTCTGCTTCTCTTGATGATATAATGCAAGACTTCCTGAAAGCATCACACTAGTTGCATGCTTTGTGTCCTCCAACATTCTGCCTGCATACACTAACTCTGAATGCTTCAACCCTACTGCACCAGAAATACTTACTCTTAGTATCTAGCTTCTTTGAACCCACAGGTCAAAAACACCAACTTGCCCACACTTCTCCTACATTACAATTTATTTATTAGCTAGATTAAAATGTTTTATCTAAGATAGTGTGTCTGCCGGCTGCATTAAGCTGAACTTTGTGCATACTTTTTCAGTCCATGGCTTATTCCTTAGTGTAAGTGTCACGGCTACAAAACTGTAATTTTTAAATTTGTGTTATGCTAGCACAAGACTCTCCTTTATTCTTTAACAAAAAATTAAGTATGTGTCACTTTAGACCTATGATTGTACTTTAACTACCTAGGGGTAGAATAATTGTTTCTGGATGGTGTAACATATTAACTCATCTAACTTTCTGCCTTGTGTTATGTCATCATGAAATTAATATTTTCAAACAAAATGCACAGTTTTACATTACTGATGCATATGCTGTAAATATAATTGATTTTACAGTTTTATATTTTTAGATAAAAAAAACATTTTTTTTAAATCAAAAGAGGCAATGGTAGAAGACCTGTCTTTGATATGTTTTCCAATCTGTGTGTAATTAGTTCCCCACTCCTGCCATACAAGGCTTCTTTACCCCACAGATGATTTGTCCCCTCCAGCTGCATGCTTTGCATAGCCCAACTGTTGTACAACACATAATCCATTTATAAAAATACAGTGAAACTGTGTTGTTTGACATGTGATGATCCTGATACAGTTTCAATTTATTGTGAATTTACTTTATAAAGAAAACATTTTTAGTAAATGTTTTTCTGGAATCTATTTATCAGACCCTGAAACAATATATGCTACTGTATGCATGTTTGAGTTGGAGTGACTGAGGGCTGCAAGTTGGAGGGAAACCCTGGTTAAGAGCTACAAAGAAAGGAATGGAATCCAGTGTTACTTGGTTTTCATTTTGTGACATAAGCATAAAAGGGAAAAATACTGAACTCAAAACAGGGATTAAACACATCTGGACAACATCAGATCATGATTTGTTAAATATTGTGTCTGCTTTGTTCCTTTTTGATGTTTAAGTCCTGGATTTATTAGCTTTTTTTCAGCTTCACCAACTGTTCCTCATTTTTCTTTCAGACTGTTCACAAAGTCACTTCAGTGGATGGCCCCAGAAGTGGAGGCCAGATGGAAATTGGTTCACATGACCGCCTCCAGGAAGGCGCGTTGAGCCTTGAATTGGCCAATGGGGTGAGCCCCTACCCTAATGATGATGTGGCATCTATGGAAACAGAACAGCAAAGGGCAGGAAGTTTGCCTCCAAGGCAAAGCTGGGTGCCGGAACATGGCAAGGTCAATGACGCCCAACTGCAGAAATCATGTTGGAGCAATGGCAGTGGAAAAGCCCCTGGTAAAATGGTCCACCATGCAGACATGGAGGATGCTCACAATCTAGTGGCTTTTTCTGTTACTGCCAGCTCTTTGCCTCCTTCTTCCTCATCTTCCTGTCACCTGATGCAGCCTAACACAGTGCAGTTGTATGAAAAGTTCATCCAGGAGACAGGTGCTGATGGGACTCATTCCAGAATCCTTTCAGGGACAACTGATGGAATCTCACAAACTCCAGAAGACCTTGACACCTTACAGACTGCACTGAGGCAAGCCAAACATGGGCAAAAGCCCCCCAACTGCAACTGTGATGGACCTAACTGTCCAGATTATCTTGAGTGGTTGGAGAAGAAGATTAAGTCAGCAATTAGAGAGAATCAAGGCTTCCACAAAAAAACAGATGGTGCTCTACACTTACAGCAACCCCATTTGCAGCATGACTCCCACACCTACCAACAGATAAATGGTGCTCACACTATGTCTAATTCATACTCCCAGCAGCAGGAGATAAGTCAAGGCCCCCACCGAGACCAAGTGCCCATCTCCAAACCCCCTATTCCTTGCTCTCCCCAGGTGCTTTCTATAGTCAAGGAAAAAAATATCAGTCTTCAGACAGCTATTGCCATAGATGCCCTGACACAGTTATCTGGCTCCAGTCCTCAAGCAGTCAATTCTCTGGGTCAGACTATATTCAAAAATAACTTCCATAGCCAACAACACACTGAGACATCCTCTCCAAGCAACAACCCATCATCACGCCCCCAGTCTGTCCCTCCAGGACTGCATACCAACCAGCATGCTCCATCATCATGTGAACACCACAGACCCCAGTCCCAGGGCCACCCACCCCATGCTACGCCTTTCCCATCCTCTACCTCTCCTTTCCCAGGTCAGGGAAAACGTCCTGGTTCTAATCTCCAGCAAGGACACCAGGGCTCTGGCAGAGAAGTTGAACAGAGGAATCCGTGGATGTACATGAAGTCTGACACCCAGTCTCTCTTTGCCTCAGCACCTCACTATAAGTTGGACCCCATGTCAAAGCTTAAACAGTTGCTTGGTGATACCAGTGGTAAATTAAACAATGCACCTTTTAAGCTTCCAACTACTCAGCAGCTCAACTTGAACCTGAATGGGGGAATTCAAGGCCAAGGCAGCCCAGCACTAGCCAGAATAAAACAAGAGTCAGACTCTGATGAGCATTACCATCACACTGCCTCCATGGGACAGTATGGTTTGTCTAATGGGCAACCACAAGGTGAGCCCTATCCTGGTAATTCTATGTCTCCTGGGCAAGCAGCCATCAGTCACTCTACTCAGGCAGCTCTGCAACAGCACCTTCACTACAGGAGGAACCTCTTCTCTACCCACCTCTCTGGCTTTGGAGCACCAGGCCCCCGTGCATCAATGGCTTGTCAAAACTTGAAAAAATGGTGGCCACAGGTGGATGCAGAAGGTTTGCCACTTCTGCCAATCAAACAGGAACCCAAGGAACCCAAAAAGAGGAAAAACAGCCAAGGCTCTCCTGCTATGAAATCAATGAGTGGGATGTTCTTAGGCCCTACCCTCCCAAAACCCAAACAGATTGTCATCAAGAAAACTAAGCAGAAAGCCTCCATGCCAACCTTCCTCCCTCAGGCTCAAATAACTGCACAAAAATCACCCGTTCAATTGATAAACAGTTCCCCAGTTCTGAACAGTCCACAAGCATGCTCTCTCCCCCCTCTGGCCTTCCTCAGTAACTCCACTCAGGCTGCTGCTGCAGGTCTCCCTGCCCCAGCCCTTTCTCAGGTATCCATTTCCAACACCTCAGTGACTTCCTCTTCCACTGCTTGTATTTCATCAAACCACACTCTTACTCTCACAGGCCCTGTGTCTCAAACTGTGTCTCCTCCAGCCCCTGTTACATCAGAAGAAATGAGCATGAGCCTGACCTCCAGAAACACCAGCAACACATCATCTGTGACCTCCACACCCCCATTCAATGTTTCACAATTACAAAATCTCATTAACATAGATCCAAAGTTTGAAGAACTGATCCGCCAGTTTGAGGCTGAATTTGGAGACTCAGTTCCTGATGTATCCGCCAGTCAGTCCAAGGAAGAGACTGCTGCAGCCCCCAAGCCAGTGAATCAATCTCTGATCAGTCCTCAGGACCTCAGCTCCACATCATCCCACATCTCCCAATCAGTTCCCTCTGTTCCTACCACTCAAGCAAACTCCACACCTCATTCAGATGATCAAGAGATGGTAGTCAACAAGCATGAGTCAGGTACTGAAAGGGATGCAACTATGGGCGAGGCTTCCACAGAGAGTCCCATGGAAATTCATCAAGAAGGGTCTGCTGATGTTTCTCAAAACCAGGAGACCACTTTGTACAAGCAGCAGCCACTCAGACTGTTAGAGAATGCCTTGAGTATGGAAGGCTCTCCAATGTCTAAACGTATTAAGTTAGAAGCTTCGGGGGAATTAGCAGTACTATCTACCACCTGCTATTCTGAGGAGGGCACTCCAACAAAGGACAGTATACACTCCTCCCCATCTCTTAAAGGCTTTCTTGAGTCCCCACTGCGTTACTTGGACACCCCCACCAAAAACCTGCTGGATACTCCTTCCAAGGACCAACAGTCAGATTTTCCCACCTGTACCTGTGTTGGTAAGTGTGTGCATGTGTCAATTTATGCAAGTGCGTTGCTTGTTTGTGTCCAATCACACAGATCTTAAAAACCTTAGTCATCAACCTTCTACAATACATTAACACACACACACCACACACACACACACACCCACACACACACACACACACACACACACACACACACACACACACACACACACACACACACACACACGTAGAAGACAGCGTTCTTTAACTTGCAATTTGGACACTGTGCATTATTTATTGATTTTCCACCCCCTAGCATCTGCTTTTGTCTGGATAGTTGTTGTGCATTACAGAATGTGTGTGTTGCCAGGGTGTGAGGCTGTGACCATCCAGACAGCGACAGTGTGAGGCAGTGAAGGCAGCATGCAGGAACAAAAGCAGTGCTGGCAGAAGGAGTCTTTTGTGGCGGGTTGGAAAGCAAGCAGATCCTTGCCTTTGTTAGAAAAAGAGTGGTTCAGTCTTAGGGATAGCAGCCTGCTAAGGATAGTCACCAAACTGGGTGGTCATATAAATAAAATTATTTAGTTGTAGATTTAACTTCTTATGGTATGAAATACTGTCCTTTTCAATTTCTGCATGAGGATACAGCCATTCTGTTAGCCTTTTATTGTGAATACACTAATATATTTTGTCATAAAGAATGCAAGAATATAATAACTTAGTAAATTAAAGCTGTGAGATTTATAATTTATTTAAGAATAAAGCAAACATTTAACTTTGCTTTATTATTGCTTTATTTATTGCTTTATTCTTAAATAAATTATGAAGAAATGTGGAAAAGGTTTAAAAACACTTGGTGTTGTGATTATTACAGATGAAGGTTTAAGGCCTAATATGTAGCTCCTTTCTGTTTCTAAACGCTGAATTGGAAACACTGCAGCAATATACATTTAACTTTGTGTTGTTGCTAAAAATGAGGCTTGTTCATACAGAACCCCATCAGCTCCCTATAGTCTGACATTGTCTGCCTTCAAGACATGCATTTACAGTTCAGGACCATAATTTACGACACTAAAACACACATACTCGGCTGCAGTATATATTTACAATAATCTTGTAGGACTTCTCCACTTCCTGCTTCCACATCCCTGGTGCCTCCATGCACTGCCATAGGGATGCGACCTAAAGCTGCCTTTGAATCAGATGCAAACATAACTTGCTGAGTCAGTTTTCACAGGTTAGATAATAGTCTACTAGAAACTTTATCTCATACCAGTAAGAGTGAGCTACCCGCGATATAATACTAAGGCAAGAACATGTTGGACATGATGCTAAATGTGACAAAAGCAAAAACAAACATTGCTAGATGGCAGAAAGTAACTCAGTGGAAAGAAACTAAAAAGCAGAAACATAACAGCCAGAAAAATCAGACAACAAGTTGGTTGAAAACTTGTAAGCTTTTATAAAACTGGACCGACCAGGTGAGTTTTCCATTTAATAGGTCATGTTCTGTACCACATAGTCAAATGCTCACTTACACACAACATAAACACAAAATTCAACATTATTCAAACAAAGATAGTCCTATGTACTATGGAGTATTGTCTCTATATAACTTTTTTCCTGACAAAGTATCCAACAGTCTCTGCTTGGAGAGGATATACAGTATAGGCTCATGTGTGTTTGAGTAAATTGGATATTGCAATCTCATGCCTCTATCTGGCTTCAAAGAGAAGGTCCCAGAGTTTTTTTAATCTTAACCCATGTCTAAACTATATTTTGCCTTGTACAAAACTCATCAAGAAATGAGACTTAAACCAGAGGATGAGATAACTTTTGTTGAGGTTCATACTAGTTAAGCTTATTAGAACATTTAATTCAAAGAGAGCTTCGTGCTGTCAATGATTTAGGGGATGCAGTGATGATGCTGTAGTACAAAGTGCATCACTGAAATTGTAAAGACTTGAGTTATTTAGTGGAAAAGTTTTATTTCAAATTTTGTCCTGTATTAAGAAGAGCGTTTTGGAAAAATATCTACCAAAACACGGACCACTAATTTAAAAATAGTAGGAAATACAAATTTTTTTAACTGTGATGCCCCTGGTCATATCATATGAGTGAGATGTGATACACTGTCAATTGAAGAAAACCATTAATATCAACCTGAAAATTATCTGCTGAAATTGTTTTTTGTATTTAAACATCAGTTATTATTATAATTTTTTGATTTGTGGATTTTTTCTTTTCCAAGAACAAATCCTTGAGAAAGATGAAGGACCCTACTACAATCACCTGGGATCTGGACCCACTGTAGCCTCCATACGAAGCCTAATGGAGACAAGGTGTGCCAGTTTTTCTATTCTCTTTTTTTCTCTCCCTTTTCTCCATATGTTCTTGCTTTCTTTCCCTTTCCCCTCTCCCTCTTTTTCTCCACCTTCCCTCCTCCTCCAGTTTTGTCCTTAGGGACTCAGTGACCCAGAATCTAGTGTGAGGAACAGGAAATATCAGCATCATCAGCAAATCACAAGCAGAGTGAGAGGCAGAGGGAGTAGCAGTATATGATGGCAAAGAATGAAAGGAAGAGGGAAGGAGAAAGGATGGATATCAAATTACAGAGAATCAACAAAGAAAGTGCTTGCAATGCTGAATTTTCTGTTTCAAATATTTAACTCACAACCTCAAATTAAAGTTACACTGTATGTTTAACTGTTTTTTTAAAGGCAGCATTAGTTTTGTAAGTAGGTCTGCACATGGTAAACTCCTGCTCAATGAAATGATTGGCTTCAGTGATTCAGTAAGTAGAATTTTTAATGCCACAGCCTTTATGTTAGAGCTGCCATGTTGTCTTATATAACAGATAATCCTGATAAACTTCTAAAGTTTCAGAAGATGAATTAGACCAAAGAGTCATTTGCTCTCAGAGTGAGGAGGGGGATGCTCATCAGGAGATCCGTTTTTGTTGTTCAAGAGATGACGTAAGAGGCTAACACCCTATTGTCCTTTGCTGACCTTTGACCCACCTCTGACCCCAGCAGGCCACTCCTGTGGTGACAGTATTGAATCCCCCTTTGCTTTCTCAGCCACGTCAGGGTGATTCCTATTCAGCAGGAGCTCCTTGTATTCAATGTCACATCAAATCTGATCAGGGCTGAAGTTTTTACAATGGAAGAGATCAAACTGGGGAGATCTGATATTAGCAGTGACCAGACATGGTGATGTGTCCACAAACCACCTATGGGTGCTTGATTGGGTGACCATCTATGACAACTCTTCTCCTGTATCAACAGATCTGCAGAGATACACACATAAAAGCAAAGACACAATGTATGTGGGAAAAAAACCCATTAGGACAGTCACAAACAAGATCATAGAACCATCTCTAAGAAAAGGCCTGTAGATGTCATTGTGCAGTAACCAGGTTCTGGTTTACTCTACCAGGCTTGTGTGAATCTCACAGAAGCTTGTTAACACACACACAGACACACACTTTACTCCAGCTAGTGTTGCTTAGCTCAGCCTGCACTGCTGCTCCCTCTGAAACCTGTAGTCCCTTTTCTTATTGTCACAGCTAGCCATCAGCTAAGATGAGATTCTGACATGAAAACCACCTTCACTGGTTTCCCCAAACAGCCATATAACTTTTGCAGCTCTGGAGATTTTAATATTTGAAACATTAGTAAAGATGTATATTAGTTTTTCTCTACTACTTAAACATGCTTCCTGAAATTATGTCTCCTATTTTTGAAACATTAAATTCAGACCATATACTCTCAAAACCTTTTACTAAGCTGAAAAACTAAAACAGTTGAGCCAAAACTAGAAAACTAGTTCATCTTTACTCAAAACCCTGCAGTCATATAACAAATAAAGCCAACTGTTCACAAACTCAACAGTAGTCACTTTTACACATTAATCAAATAGAATTGGGAAATACTGCATGCTGAACAGGGCGGGGATGTTAAAAAACCTTTTTTTTTCTCCAACATGTTTATTCATCAACATGCATAGTCAAAAGAGGAAAATGTACTGCAAAGAAAAAAAACAAATAACACTTGATAATCTTTAAAAGCAACGTGTCAATGATTGACTCTTCCTCAGTATCTTGGCCCTGGATCGACTCAGGTCAGGAGAGTTCATCTACATCACAGATCGTTCTCTCTTTAGCTTTGCAACAGGAAAAGATTTTTAGCAATTTTAGCTTTGATTTGAGTGAACTTCTAAACCCAACATGATCCAAAATGAGTTGTAGCTTACTAAACATTCATATACTTGAATAGATTAATATTCTTTCTCTATATGAAAAATTTTAAGTCACACTTCATAAACTATCATCCTATTTGTCATGAATTTCAGGACAGTTGTAGAAAAACTTGTAGTGTTTATTTCTTTAAAATGCATATTGGTTTTAACAACTTGCAGTTGTATTTGATGAAATAACATTATTTTACTCTCAAGAACAATTTACACACAGAGTTTCCTGTATGAGTCTTTTTTGAGTCGTATGTGTCACTGTTGCAACTCTGAAAAAATCCTCCATAAAAGCATACATAGTGAAGATTTCTCCCAGTGTCTTGCAAAACGGATATAATAAAGTACTACATGAAAACTACCATTGTTTTAGTGAGACATCTCTCGTTACCTTGTTAAACTTACACCTTGTCAAACTGCATCACTCTGGGATGTTTAATGTCACCAAGACTCTGTTGAGAGTTTACAAAAATTAGATTAGGTTTGTAAATTGCCAGAAATGTCTGCTCTTTTTTTGACAAATTAGAAAAATCTCTTCTGTTCATATGGTTGAGACATTAGAGAAAATGCAAGTACCTTTGAAACATCAGCTTTAAAAATTTGCAGCATGTTTTGAAAATATTAGTAGGCCTGCTCATTACTTTCAAGGGGAGAGACAAAACAAGCTCTGAAGCTGAAGCTCTGATTTAACTGATGAAGAGCTGTTGGATTTATCTGTTGGTGTTATCTGGAGTTTTTTCAGAGTGGCATCATTTACAGTCATCAGAAATCACTAATGAAAGAATTGTAAAATATCACACTCATCCATATATATAGATATTTATAATTGTTTCATTTTGTGTAGGTATGGAGAGAAGGGTGAATCAATCCGGATTGAAAAGGTGGTGTACACAGGCAGAGAGGGGAAGAGCTCTCATGGTTGTCCCATTGCCAAGTGGGTAAGTAGAACCACATCCCACCTACAATTTAGACAGTGCTAAACAATGTGGAAGAGGTAAAAGTGGAAGAGGTGTTTTTCAACATTTGACCCTCCTGGCAACAGTGACAGCAAATCAACCACTGATTTATTCAGCCTGTGTCTATGTGTTTATAATGATGCGTCCAAGAGAGACAAGTACAGCATTTGTCAATTGCAGTGTGTATAACTGTGGGGGATCTCACTCTGTGACAAATGCCAGGCCAGACATCCATTTAACGGTTTAAACAATTCAAAACAAGCATCCCACTGAGGGAGTATTGGTATGTTGAGGGCAGGAGGAGAGATCAAACAGTGCAACAATGCAGTCAAATATGTAGGACAGACTTTAGTTAATCATCAAAACTCTTCTTTTGTTAATCTAGAGGATTTATGTGTGTTAGACATCTGCTGGACAAATTCAGGAACTACAAAATGAACGTTTCATTCAATTGAAATTATTTTTACATCACTGATTTTAGTTATGAATGTCTTTTGTTTAAATTATAGAAGTGGAACTCAAATAAGGATTATTTTTATGTATTGCCAGGTGATTCGTCGAAGCAGCGAGAAAGAAAAACTTCTATGTCTGGTGCGTCATCGAGCTGGCCACCACTGTGCCAATGCAGTCATTATTGTTGTTATTTTGGCCTGGGAAGGCATCCCGAGAGCCCTAGCTGACAAGCTGTACCACGAAGTCACAGACACCCTCACAAAGTTTGGTAACCCCACCAGCCGACGCTGTGGCCTAAATGATGAGTGAGTAAATGAAGGGCAGATTTACAGTCTAATTTTTATCCCATGTCATAATTATTAAAAGAACTGCATTGGAAACACATTTTACTGAAGCTGAGATTATGTTCTGTTTGTACCCTGTAGTCGTACCTGTGCCTGTCAAGGCAAGGACTCTGAAAAGTGTGGTGCTTCCTTTTCATTTGGCTGCTCCTGGAGTATGTACTTTAATGGTTGCAAATATGCCAGAAGTAAAGTGCCCCGCAAGTTCAGGCTACAAGGAGATCACCCTGAAGAGGTACATAAAGATTAAGTATATTTTATATTTTAATGCATAATAATATATGTACTGTGTGGTTTTTCTGACTTTCAATCTATATTTTTCTTGTCAGGAGGAAAAACTCAGGGATAACTTCCAAAATCTAGCAACAGAGGTGGCTCCTTTATACAAGCGACTGGCACCGCAGGCTTACAGTAACCAGGTTTGATATGTTGTTAAATATCCAAATACTTGTTGTACAAATCTTTTGTGCAGTAACTTCCCATTATTGAAAAATAGGTATATTTAACAGTTTAAACACCTTTATTTTGTTCCTTAGTGCCAGGCTGAAAATCGAGCTCCAGACTGCAGGTTGGGTTTGAAAGAAGGTCGTCCATTCTCCGGAATCACTGCTTGTATGGATTTCTGTGCACATGCTCATAAGGATCAGCACAATCTCCACAATGGCTGCACAGTGGTAAGAATAGCCAGCATCTTCTAAAACTTGATGTTATTTGATGGATGTGAATAGAAACTATGACAGACAAAAAACGAATTGATAAATATTTAGTACAGTTTACATTTTATTTTTCTCATTTTCAATGCTTTCTTAGGTGTGTACTTTAACAAAGGAGGACAACAGAAAAGTGGGGGAGATCCCTGATGATGAGCAGCTCCATGTATTACCTCTTTACACAATATCACAGACAGATGAGTTTGGCAGTGAAGAGGCTCAGCGCATGAAAATGCAGAATGGAGCCATACAGGTGCTTCAGGCTTTCCGACGAGAGGTACGCAAGTTGCCTGAGCCAGCCAAATCTTGCCGACAGCGTCGATTAGAGGCAAAGAAGGCTGCTTCAGAGAAAAAGAAAAGTAAACTCATGCAGCAAGCAGGGGACACCCCAGAGAAAACAGTGGCCAAAGCTGAGCATTGCATTATCAATTCCCCACAACCCCAAGGCAATAAAGGTTAGTTGGTTTTGTTTTTTTTATTTTAAGTTTTACCAGAAACAGAATTTTAAAATGGTTGACTGTGTCACCCCATGTGACATTTTTAAGTATTTCAAATTACTTGGCTTGGAGTCAACTTTTTTCTTATTCTAAAATCCTGATATAGTGCAGAAATGTTAACTGGACAAATAAATATTTGAAAGCTGAAATGTTGTGAGAAATTTTTACATTTAGTTTTTAATCTACCTCTCTTGTTTTAAATAATCAGATGTTATAAAAACAGAGGTAAAATCCAACATCAAGATGGAGCCACTCAATGGATCGATAGATGGCTATCCCATGCAGGCAACAGACCCATATAAAAACATCTATCAGCACCCTGCCTACTATGCAAGGGGAACTCATTCTCCAGCAGGCCAGGCTTCAGCAGCTGACACACTAAATGGCTACCACCCCAGTTTGCCCACGATGCCCTATGGTTACTACAACTACCCACCCAATGCACTTTTCCCACGCAAGTTAAGGACCTATGAAGGTCGAAATGGTTCCTTGTCCAAACCAGGCAGTAAGCCTGTCCAGGTAGACAAAAAGCCTGACTTTCAGAGCCTGCAGGCCAGATTGTCTCAGTCCCCCACATGCCACCCAGAGCAAATCAACCAACCAAACCGCAGTGCTTACACTGAGGCATCAGACTACATCTCATCCAATCCTACTTCTGTCTCCTCTGAGCCCACCAACAGAGGCACACCACTCATCAAACAGGAGCCAATGGATGTGCCAGTTTATGAAGGTTCACTGCCAAGCCAAACTGGTGCCAACACATCAAGAACCACCCCTCAACCTGCAGCCTGGCCAGCGTACAAGCTTAATGGAAGTATTATTCCTACCGACTGGGATGGCCATCCAAACCGTAGACAAAGTCCTGGTGTCCCGTCATTGACCTCTGACAAGCAACAGTTTCACCAGCATACCCAGCAGTGGCAGTCCTCTGCTTACTCTCAGCAGTGGACATCTTTTCCTTGTTCAAATCCCGCAGTGGCTTCCACCAATCCATCACTCCACAAACCTTCTTCTCCACCTCCATCCCCTCACATTGGCTCTGTGGTCCAGGCAAATCTTTACCAAGGCTCTATACGCCATGCTACCCCTCACCAAGGTGCACCACGGCCCGCTACCCCTATCTCAGGCACAGTTAGTCTACAGCCAGGCAGCCCATGCCCAGTCACCCCAGGCCAAGTCACTCAAGGCCCTTGTACCCCTGGTCCAAGCACCCCTGGCTCTGTGACTCCAGGCCCAAGTACCCCGGGCCCAGGCACCCCTGGTCCATGCACTCCAGGACCAGGCACACCCAGACACTGGGCCAGCCCCGCACCAAGCCCCCAGCCAAATGTTTGGGGTGTTGGGTCTGCTGCATTCAGCCCTGGTTTGAAGCACAGCAATCCTGCAGGAGCTTACCCAGACAAGATGTGGTCCAAAACTGGAGAGAATCGATGTTCCACTCCCCTTGGGCTGCAAGAAAAGGCCTGGAAGTCTTGTGGGGGCTCAGTGGCAGGCAGCACCCCTTCCCCTGCTCCTGAAGGTCGCCTCTTCCCTGATGCCCTACTGCAGTCAGATCAAGCTTTCTGTGACCCTTGCCATGCAGAGAGTGATGCAGAGCACTTCAGACATCATGAAGATGAAGAGGTCTGGTCTGACAGTGAACACAACTTCCTGGATCCTACCATTGGTGGTGTAGCAGTAGCACCAGCACATGGCTCTATCCTGATTGAATGTGCCCGTCGGGAACTACATGCTACCACTCCGCTTAAAAAGCCTGATCGTTCTCACCCCACTCGTATCTCCCTGGTCTTCTACCAGCACAAGAACCTCAACCAGCCAATGCATGGTTTGGCTCTGTGGGAGGCCAAAATGAAGCTGTTGGCTGAGCGTGCACTGCAAAGGCAACAAGAAGCAGCTCTTCTTGGCCTCTCCCAGGAAGAAATAAAGACACTTGGCAAGAAACGCAAATGGGGTGCTACATTGACAGGTTCCAGTTCCGAACCTGGACAATCTAAAGACAAAAGAATTGGGCCAGTGACACGGTTATCCTCCACATTACACACCACCTCTGTGGTTACTGTGTCTCCCTATGCCTTTACTCGCCTCACTGGGCCGTACAGTCACTTTGTCTGAGGCCTGAAATACTTAAAGAGAAACACTGATAGCAGAACGGTGGTGCAGTGGAGGGCTGTAGAAAGCAATGAGCTAGATGAATGTCTCTTTGCTGTTTCACAGTCTGGCATCTCTCCATCCTGCCCTGTTCCACAGTCCATATGGAGAAGGGGACATTTTAATTGTTTTTACCTCATGTCAGGCAGTGGTTTTGGCTGCAGACACACTGCCTGTGGTGCTCTTTCTCTCTCAGTGCAGGAGAGGAACTCCATTGCTCCTTATTGTTTATAGAATTTTGATGATACTAATTGCTATTGTTATCAATATTATTATGATTGCTATTGTTATCGTCAATTTTGTTATTATAGGTATTATTATAATGAACATTTGTTTTGTTATTGTTACTGTTTTTTTATTATTGCTGTTTTCATTATTATTGAGGTGATTTTTTTTTAATCATTCAGTCTGGGTCAGCATTGCTTGATTCATATTTGGAAAACTGTACCCTTTTTTCAGTTCAAACATTTGTTTCTCCTTGTTTGTCTAAAAACTCTACTTACAGGAGGAGCCATTATCTGCACAATCAAACAGGAAATCAGTATTACGGAGCACATAATTATGGCCTCATACAAAAAGTAGATATGTAATTATACAATTATCTTGTTTCTCACCTTAGCTTCAATTGTTCAGTTTATGTTATTGTGGGGATTCTGGCCAAACAAAAATGATGACTAATAAGAAAAGATAAATACTAAAATTAACAAAAACAATCATCATGATCCAAAATGTACGAAAAATATAAATAACCAGGTTTAAAATGACTGCAACTGAATCACAACAGGAGGAAGAAGTTACTGCCTGTCTTGTGTTTAGATGATGTGCTCCTCCTTTCTTATCTGCACTCCTCCAATATTCGGCCGGTGCTCAAATTTGGACTTTGATTAGATTTCATTGATGGCACTTGGTGCTATTTTTAGGTGCTCAAATTTGGCTTGAGAGGTGTTTGTAAGCAGGAAGGTACTTTTGTTTATTGAAGTGAAGGATACCAGAAGAACAGTTTCAAAATGTTTCAAGGCAGAAAAAGTGTTCAAAGATAATTGCAATGGATAATTCAGCAAATTCTGTTCTATGTTCAATATTTTTATCCATGCTGAAAACTGTGGTTCTAGTATCCTTTGCTCCATATTGGCTACAATTAAATGCAACATCTGCAATTAACATGCACCCAGATCTGCAATGATGACATAGTGATGGAACAGGTGGAACTGTTTTATCTTCCTACTTTTGATTAGGGCTGAGCACTTCCCAGTGTTAACTCTAGAGGTCAGCATTGACTGCTGTTTCATCAAGCACTTGAGCTCCTCTCTTTAACCAATGAAGCCTTGTGTTGCTGCTTTAACCATCCAAAACCAACAGAGGGAGTTGCTGTCCCCTTATTGCTGACCATACTGTAGATGAGACTCACTAAAGCAGCTGAAGGCTCCACAATGGGACAATTTATGTTCCATTGGGGAACAAATGTGTCTGAGTTCTGGAGTTCCATCTGGGAATCTGACCATGTGTTACAGCAGAAGGAAAGTGTTGGGACTGCAGTGCTCTTGGTGCTCCTACACACACTCTGGTGCTGTCCTATTACACTTGATTTACTGTGAAGGGCCCTCTCCTTCCTCTGCATGGTGCTGTCATCTTTGAGCAGAGTAAGGTGTGTCCTTCCACAGGCACCTTGTTGCCAGAGTCAGCCTGTTCTTGAGTTGCAGCTTTACACCTGGTTCTTGTTGAGAAGGTTTTTGCAATTGATTGTGGCATATGGTAACAAAGTACACTGTCCAGCGCAGAGAAAGCACAGTCAGTCATCAGTTCTTTTTGTGACTCATCAGCAGCACTTTTTATAAAGAAACCATAAAAAATTACTGTAGCTTCAGGGAGTAGGCACCAAAAGCAACTCAGGTAATCTCTCACTTTGCATATCTGTACGAAGTTTACCTGAAATGACACATTTCAACCATTGTGTGAAAGAGACAAACCAAAGTGAGAGACTGCTTGATAATGCTATTAGAGTCATTTGAATACTCATTTTAACTTTCTTTGAAGTCACATAGTTTGCTTGTAATGTGTATTGAAAATGATGACAAGTGACTGACAGAACTCTATACCTCTCCCAAGGCCTCCAGCTCTCTACCTCAAGCTGTAGAGACACTGGTCACAGTCACAACTTGCTACTGAGGGCAGAAAATCCTGCATGTCCCTTTCATGTGCTTTAGTTCACCACACCCATTTAAAGTAGCTTTTATTATTTTTTACTCCTATTTATTACTACATTGTGATTATGATAATGATTGTCGTTGAAGTTATGTTCTTTTTCATCTTTTTTATATAGCTAATACAAATTGTACATAGGGGAAAAATGATTTATAAAAGCACTTTTAATCTTGATTTTAATGATAAAAAAAAAGAAAGAGCCGATTATTGACAACTTGAAGCTTAGTTTTTTGTTTTGTTTTCATTTTCTCAAGAGAGAGATAAAAATGTAAATATTAAACTATTTAGGTAAGATTATTTAACTGGTGAAGATAGTAAATAAACCATGGATGATGGAGAGGGGATCTATATTGAAGTCTCAGACACCCCTCTACAACACTTTTTTCTGATGTGTTGTATAAAAACATGTGCTCAGTAACACTGCTGTTTTATTTTCAGAAGTACTGTACCCCTTGTCAAGCTGTAAATGACAGAGCCCTGTTGCTTTCTGAAAAATAAATAAATGAGCCCAGTTATACAAGTAAAAACCATCGCTTAATACACACTCACTGATGTGTGAATATACACCCCCTACTACCAATCCAGACATGAGGACTGAAAACACAAAGAATCTTGTTTTGCAGTTCTCTTGTCCAAAATGTACAAATTTTAGAGTTTTACAAAAACTCAACAATACTTTTTAATCTAATTTCACATCTATGGCAGTATCAATAAGAGCAGTGGTTTGCTGTTGGTAAGCTAAGGACAAATCTAAATAAATGTGCAGTGTGCTGTCATTCAAAAAAAGACAACAAAAACCCAAAACAAATGCAATTTGTGATAAACAAATAGTTTTTTCTTTTCAAAGAATAAAATAAGATCATTACCATTTTTATCTGTGTATAATAAGTAAAGTCTCACACCCACCAGCTCATCTGAACCTCATGTTTTTAGTTTACTCAAGGATCTACGACTAAAACAGTTGACATTTTGACAGAAGTTCCGTGTAGGTAACTAAGCAACCATCTGGATTTCAGGAAGGAAAAGTCACAGCAATTCCTATAAAACACATTTTTTTTAATGTATGGGTAAACCAAATGACTGTGGCAGACAAATGGAAACAGTGACAGTTTTTTTTCTAGGCTTCACAACACTGAGGTAAATCTGAAGGTGACGTTGTAGTGAGTTACAGTATAGCCTGCCAATCTTGTGTTATAGACTATCATGTAAGAGACTGCCTCCCTGCTTGTTTAGATGTATGTACTATGAATATTGTCTGATCTAGCTTTGCTAATATTTAAGGATGCATATGACAGAGTAATCACAGTACCCCTCTGTGGAAGTTACCAGATTTTATCTTTTAATTATCTATAATAATCTAAAATATTGTGGCTAACAGGAGTTCTACTTGTGCAACGGCAGGGTCGGTTGTACTTTTTGATCATTAGACAAGGCCCTTGTAATACACACTTCTCTTAGAAAGGGTGCTGAGCATACTGTGTAAAACGTATCCTATGAACCTTGTAAATCTCTAAATGTCTCATGTTTTCTCGATGGTTCCCATGAGAGTCACTATTTTCTAAGTATGTACTTACTGAGGTGGGGTGGTGGATGGGTCAGACAACTGGTGCTACAGCTTAAATTTCACTGTGTGAAAAAAGACAAAAAAAAAATAAAAAATCAGAAGGATAAATGATTACCACATACATTTTTCTGAGCTCCTCAAAATTTGACAAAAAAACTATACTTTGTATTCAAGCAGTTTCAAAGTTCAGGAAGCTGCCGTGGTGCTGACTTTACGAAAAGTCTTTTATTACGACGCTACACATTTTCATCTCTTTTTAGGGCAACAGTTGATCATATCCTTTATTATTCTCCATTCCATAATATACTTGAAGTCAATAAATCTAGGATGAGAAGTAGAGTGAAATTATATGAAGACTGTTATCTGGGTTTCATACTTGGTACAGCGCAAGTACCAAAAGCTATTAGACTTATCTTTTGAGTATGTTGTAAATGTACATGTTAGCTTAATGCTAAAATATTTGAACACACTTTAAATGTGTACTGCCGCCCTCATCCTCTCCCTAGCCATGCACTTCATTTATTCACTTCCACCCTTTTGCTTGTCTTTTTCCTTCACACAAATACAGAAGAACGTGCATCTCACTTTGTATGGCCACTTAAAAAATAATCAACATCTAATTTATTAAACACACTCCCAATTTGGAATAAGGACTTGGACATGGCCCATACAAAAGGATGAAAATGGATCTACACAAAGGGCAGCTACATTCCGTTTTAAGTTGTAGGATTGTTCTTGGTTCTTTATTTTCATGTCAATGATGCAGTATGTAAAAAGTGTTTTTGTTCAGTCTCTATCTCTCTCTTTGTAGCTGTATGGTGTATTATGTGAATACATAGTGTATGTGGTGAAAACCCCACAATATTGTTTTATGTTGCGAGATAAATAAAAATATTAAAGTGAAACATGTTGAGTTGAGCACTTCATTTTGATTTTGGACTGACTGGAGCTTGTTAGATTCTGAACAGGGACTGAAAATTCTCAGTCTAGATTTTAACTCAACCCTCACCCAACCTAAAAGTTCAAGGCTCAGATATGTTGCTTTCTTTTGCTTTTATGTCAGTAAACATGTATTTCTATGAAGAAGGCCTCCTGCTGTTAACAGGAATCAAGGTCTGCTGGCATTTCTTTTAAATCCACTATCAAACCAAGATGTACTTCAACAAAGGCAGAGAGCAACATGTGCATAAGTTCAGATCATTTGTTTTCAAACTACAGCTGGGCGATATAAGATTTTTTCATATCCCGATATGTTGTTTTCATTTCAGGCGATAACGATATATATCACGATATAAGCCAAATAACTATATTTGTAAGATTTAAATGTGCCGTTGCTCACAAGTAAAATGTGAAATAATCAGCAGCTTGTTTTGATTTAGACATTTATTTCCCATAATAAGTTCAACAGGGCAGATGTACTTAAGGAACATGAGACTTCAGTTTCAAATAAATAAAGGCAAATATTGCAAACTACACAAAAGGTAGCTGCTACGTCGTTATGTCGCTTAACTTTTTTGTTATATGGTAAGACGCTGGAGAAAGCCGACTCAATTGACTGTTGCTGCTTCGCAGGGATTCCCCTGGTTGTTTTTGATGACAAATTAACACTTTCAGTCAAATATTGAACATGCTCTAGTGGGTGACACTGCTTCAGGTGATTAAAAAAGGTTTGTTGTATTTCCAGACTTTGTGTGAACATGCTTTTGGCACAATTTACAGTGCGCGCTACTCTGTTTTTTGTCAGATTTCAAATAGCCGAAATACCTCCACACTTCTCTGGCCCTTCCTTTCAACAATCTCCCCGGCTTGGGAGATTGTTCTCTTCAGTAACCTGGTCATCCAAGCTCTTGGTTGATTTTTCTCTAGTCGGCACACTCATTTCCTCCGTTACCCGGGTGGCACGGCCGCTGGCTACTTCCCAAACAAATACATGTGCGGCTTGGCGTAACAAGTCATGTGACGTGACGCTGCGGCTGTGATTGGATCATCTCTGCGCTACTTAATGTGGATTGGCAGTTTTTATGTTTTTTTAAGAGAGGAAGAGAAAGAGATGACGTCTATCGCAATAGTTTGATTTTTCTATCGAGAAAAAGTTATTTCGCGATACATATCGTCATCGTTCTATCACCCAGCTCTATTTCAAAAGGTTTTACTTAATGCTTTGAGAATCCTGTGAGTGTTTTGAAATGTATTTACATGGATCCAAGGGTATCTCCTGGTTTAGATTGAAGCTGTTTGTAATGTTCAAACAAGTGGAAACATGGATTTCTTTGTTAAAGAAAATAAATAATTTGAATTTGGACAATAATTTAGGGAGAAATATTCAAATAAGTTTATGTTTGAAAACACATGTCTGCATTTTATTGAGATAATACTTATGACAGTAAATGTTCAACTACACATATCTTGAGGCTGAGTATTTTCTTAACATTTTAAATTGCTTCTCATATGTTGGGTTTCAATTGCATCAACCTTACTACCATGACTGAGCACATAAATAAAACATTTAACTTCTCTTTTATGATACTGAAACAAGCACCTAAACCTAAAGCAGTGATTCTAGCCCAAGGGTTGCTGGGTAGAATCAAAACCCCAAGGATTTCCTTGTATCTGATATTTGAATTAGATTAAGCTGAAGATGTTGAAGGTTAAAGTGGTGGGTTGTGTAGCTGGATGCAGAATAGCTGGCTCAACTAAATCTCAGCAAAGTTCACTGTTCAAGTATGGTGAGGTCAAAGTTCCTCGGTAAAGCAGAGAAACTCTTTTTCAACAAACCTTCAATAGAGTTTTCATGTCCTTGGAAAAACAAAATATTGTCTTGGTTTGTTCAACAATACACATAACAGACTTTATATATTTATTTTGGACAATGTGCATCAGAAAAGATTGCATCCAAGAAAGATTTTAATTACTAGAAATTCATATATTGGTAATTGTTCAATGGCATATAGTTGTATAGTACATTTTTAAGTCAGTCTTTGACTCCTGAAGTGCTTCACACTACAGTTTGTCATTCACACACTCACACGTTTGGCAATGATAAACTACATATTGTAGCCACAGCAGTCCTGAGACACACTGACAGAGGCGAGGCTGCTAAGCGCCACCGGGTGGGTGTCTTACGCAAGGACACAATGGCAAAGCGAACATTCCAGATGGCATAGGGATTGGAACCGGTGACCCTCTGGTTACCAGACAAGTTGCTTTACTTCTTGAACTACTGCTGCAGGAAAGCACACAGGGCCTGATTTATGAAAGATTTGCAGTTGTTAAAACAGGCACAAACCTCTCAGCGCCCGCAAAAACAAGCAGCAGGTGATTTACTAACGACACGCTGGTAAAGCTGCGGATTTGTGGCTTCTAATTTTGCACCTATATTTACTGCCTTTGAAAATCATGTCTTAACTTTGTGCAAAAATGGATGCATGTATTGTTGCAAGGAGAAGACACAGATGTCTGGATCATTCCAGCGTACTGTGGCAGTTAGTGCTGCATCTCGGGCAGTTTTTTTTGTGTGCTGTCACAGGTTTTAAATGCAATCAACACAGCAGTATTTCCATCCTAGGAGAGGAGGTGGAGGTGGTGGAGGAATACAAGTACCTTGGAGTTCAGCTGGACAACAGACTAGAGTGGAAATGCAACACAGAATACATCTACAAGAAAGGTCAGAGCAGACTCTACTTCTTAAGGAAGCTGAGATCTTTTAAGGTCTGCACCAAGATGTTCCAAATCTTCTATAGGTCTGTTGTGGAAAGTGCAATCAGCTTTGCAGCCATCTGCTGGGGCAGCAGCATCAGAACCAGAGACTTCAGAGAATCAACAAACTGATCAGGAAAGCTGGATCTGTGCTGGGAGTATCTCTGGAGCCGCTGGAGCTGATTGTACAAAAAAGAATGCTGGACAAGCTGATGAAGATGATGGAGGACTCTTCTCACCCTCTGCACGACACAGTGATCAAACAACAGAGTGTGTTCAGTGAGAGGCTTCTTCAGGTCCGATGCAAGACCGAAAGATACAAAAGATCATTCCTGCCTGCAGCCATTAGCCTCCACAACAAGAACAGACCAAAATATTGATCGTTATTATTATATTATTGTCTTATTATTATTTTTATTGTTGGACAAAAAAAAAAAAAAAACTACTACAACGTTGAATTTCCCTTCTGGGATAAATAAAGTATTTTTCATTTTCATTTTCATTTTCATTTTCATTTTCAATGTTACGCAGGGTGGGCAGATACATTAATTTTCCAAACACTTGTGAAGCATGAAATGCAACTAAGCAAGACTTTTATGTTATTGATGGCTTTTCTAACATCACAGGAGCAATAGGCTGCATCCATGTGCAACTTGTTCCCCCTCGGACAGATAGATTATGTACAGGAACCGCAAACACATACATTCATACTGTCAGGGCGTTATAACAAATGTATTAGGCTCAGAACATGATTCTTTCATAAGGAACAGTGTTATATTTACAAGGTTGAGAGATTGTGAATATGGAGATGGTTGGCTCTTGGGTTAGTGTGTTACGGTATTCGTGTTGTAAATATCATTCCACACATTTATGGATCTAATAGCAGCTCATGATCTATTCCTAAAGTGATGGCGCAGACCCCCTTTACTCCTCCCTCCTAACACCTGTGCTCAACCCGACTACTGAGGGGGAACATCAATATAATCTGGCCCACATACGCACTAGAAATATTTTGGAGAACCTTCGGCATCCTGAAAAGCAGGTTTCGGTGTTTGGAACGCACTGAAGGAGCACTTTACACACCAGCCAAAGTTGCCCAGATCACTGTTTGCTGTGTGTTGGACAGCATTCTACAACATCACAGAGAGGAGCCTGAAAATGTCTTTGCTGCAACTCAACAATATTTTTAGCCTCTTCTGCTCATATGTAAAGCTCCAATGGTTCGAATTTCACTTTCCATTTGTATCTTTCTTGCGCCTGCAAGTGAATAGTGCCAGCAAACTCATTTAAATATTGCTGTTTGTTCCTGTTATCATTTGTGCAAGCAATCTTACATCACCCACAAATCAGGAACACATCCTTGGTGCAAAATTTTGCTGAGCATGCAATTTTGCACTCTTTACTTGGAATATTGATAAATCAGGGCCACGGTGTTTTTCCATGAGTCTAAAGCCACCATTCACGTTAAAGAGGCCCTTCCATTAAAAACGTTTTTTTCTGAGGTTTCTGTTGAATATTTTAGCTCCACAGGTGTTCTTACCTTCATAGTGGGTGTGAAAACAGATCAACAACTTCTCTTTCAGTTTTAATCTCTCAAACTACGCAGGTGGCGATAAAACCCGAGTTCGAACGGCTTGTATCTGTTTTGTCACAACTCCTTTGTTTGTTAGAATTCATCAGCTCCCACAGTTGAAACCACGCCTAGCATGCTGCTGGCTAAAAAGCTGTTAGCATAAGACGTAGCAAACAGGAAGACATGACGTCTGACGTTGCCATGCAGCGGGACAGGAAACAGTATACCTTGCTCTCATAGGCTAGTTTGTTAGCCAATCAGAGTCGAGGAAATTCGAATAATGAATATGAATGAGCTGCTGCCCAAAGCCTGACAGAACGAGCAGGAACCAGCCAAATCTTGATGCAAACAGATTGAAAGGTCTGTTAATCAGTGTTTCCTGATGTTTTTTAGATATAAAATGTTTCATATTACTGGTTAACACTTAAGAAATAACCACAAAGTCTTGAAATTTGTATGAAATGGCCTCTTCAAAATATAGTATAAATGTGGACAAAATTGGTGGTATCTCTCAGTTAAAGTAAAAACCCATTATGATAAAAAAAAAAATTAAACTGATGGTAGTTTAACAAAATAATTTTAAAAATGGATAACACCGTCCTAGACAAAAATGATGGTGCCTTAACATTTTGTTCTCCACTTTATTGGGGTAATGGAGTGAATTCTTTAATTCTGTGCACACATCCACGGGTATGTCTGAAAGGTACAGCTCATTCCACAGCTGTTCAATAGGATTTAGACCAGTAATACAATGTATTTGTATAGTGATTTTCTAGTCATTCAGACCACTCAAAGTGTTTTTACACTAGTTTTACATTCACACAACCCGATATGTAAATCGGGGGCTACATGGGGTTCAGTGTTTTGCCCAAGGACACTTCGACATGTCGCGGTGGAAGCTGGGCTCAATCCAACAACCTTCCAATTGGAAGACGGCTGCTCTACCCACTGAGACACAGCAGCCCAATGGAGTCAAACGTCCGCAAATGGCAGCCATCTTACCACAGTGAACTCTCTGTGTTTATGCTGCAGGAACTTTTTAAATAACTACAACTTGCTCAGTTTCACACTTATTTTCAGATGGTTTTGGTTTTTATAAACATCAGAGATGTAGTTATGACACTAAATACTTATGAATAATTATTTATAGCAGAACTATAACCATGAACTCATGTGAAAATACGTAAACAGATGCAATAAATATATACATGCAGGTTTTTAGATTAAATTAACATTTAGGTTTCTAAAACTCAGTGTACAGAATGGCAATATGATACACAAATATATACATACATAGTAATATACATATCTAAAAAAATTATATATATATATAAAGTTAATTAACAAACAAGAACATTACTAAAAAATATAAAATATTTCAAATTTCATGTGTTTGTTTAAAACATGAGTCTCAATAATTAAAAATATCATCACATTATAATATATAATAATGAAAGATTCTATTCATTGTCTGAAACTTGAACATGAAAGTGACATTTGCAAAAAAAAAAAGAATAGGTACAAGAAGAAATACAGTGTTGCTCCCCCCTCCGTGGACAGGGAACATAATCTAAAATTTGCTTTAATAAAAACTTAATATAACTTACAGTAACAAAAACTAAAGTGTCAAATCAAAATACATATTTATATTCTGATATAACAACTTGAATTATTGTTGATCAATTAAACACAAACACTCTGAATATTAACTGTTAAAATTAAAACAGTAGGTATAACATCATCTTTGAAAGCAGGACAGTCTGTCCAGACCTGTCCAAGTCCTGAAGAACTCGCTGCAGATCAGAGTCCTGTCAGAGGGACAAAACCGTCTCTTCTCAGGACCAGTTCCTCCTTGTCTCTCTGGTTTATGGAAACCTTAAAAACATGTGAAATGTAACAGATATCAGTTACTGTCAACACTTTCAGGGCCTGTACTGTACATAAAGTAACTCATGATTATCTTCAGTATAATAACATTAACAACATTAACATTAATAACATAATAACATTACAGGTGGCCGTCAGATGATCCCAAGAGTTCTTGTTTTGAAACAAGAGTGATGTGAACAGGCTGCACTAAAGTCTGAGACCTTCAAGGGTGTAACCATCATCTCAGCAGTGAGAGGGACACATTTTTTCAGTGGTTTATTGTATGATTTATGTGATTTAAAAAACATAGGGTGGAATTGCAGGAATGTAGTACAAAGAAAGTTATTTATTTTCATATATACAGTTAATATCATTACTGGTTACAAGTACCAGCTGCTCGGCAGGAACAGATAACTACGTACAAATGTCAGACTCAACTGACTGCAGGTGTCAATATAAAAAGATTTAAAGCAGAACTAAGTAAGTTTTGCTCTCGCTCTCCCCCTACTGGTCCCCTGTGAAAGCTCACTGTCGTAACGTTCCCCCGCCGCCGCC
>SSNP01000098.1:1811720-1877261 GCA_006937955.1 Pachypanchax playfairii
ACAACGCGCAGAGAACGCTTTTGCAAGAAGAAAGAAAAACAAAACCAAGAAAATGTCTCGACAGGTGAGTATTATTGCCATCTTTGCGCTCCTAAGGGTGGCGTTGCTAACAACGGCAAGGGCTTCATGCTTGTATTTATGTACGTGAGTGTGAGTGCCGTAAAGCAGGTTTGTTCTCGCGAGATTAGTCGGGTCCGATCCACTGAAAGTTGCAAGTGCTGCTTTCAGGACACAGACCCCGGAGGGAGGGGAGGGACCCACGAATCACCCCGCCAAGTCCTTGTTTACCCCCACAGGGACTCTAGAAAACATTTATTGAGGTGAAAAAACTTACTTAGTTCTGCTTTAACAATTAAAGGTCAAAGGTTCAAGTTCAGACACTAGCTTGTGTAAATCAGTAAATCACAATCACACAACAAAAAATCTGTACTCTTAAAGCCCATCATGACTAACAGCAGCAGTACAGCAGGAAGGAACCAACTTTAGCTCTTTAAACCGTATATTATAAAAATCTAACATTTCAGCTGTTTATATTCAAAACACTGATCAATGAACCTCTAGAGGGTTAGTAGCATGACTATAAAATAAAACAGCATCGCTGTAAGCAAATTATTACTTAGCACACAAAATGGAATGAATGTGGCAACTTAATTAATTAATTCAACTTTATTCATCTCACAATGGAGAAATTCACTTCTGCATTTAACCCATCCCGAGGGAGCAGCCCTGCCCGTGTCATGGCGCCCGGGAGGCAGTTTGGGGTTCAGCATCTTCCCCAAGGATGAATCGACACATGGCTTGTTCGGGTTGGGGATCGAACCTCCAACCTCTTGATTCGAGGACAACCTCCTTCCCCATACGACCACGGCCGCCCTCAAACAGGGTAATAAACCCCAAGATTTAATTCAAACGTGTTTAAAACCAGTGGAAATAAATGTTTGTTCTCTGTTTTTAGCAAGCTGTGATGTTTTCTCAATAAAAGCTTTGTGACAGTAAAAGCACAACTACTACTACTCCATCAACACCTGGGAGGAGATGAAGTTAGAGGAAGTTCTCATTACCACTTTTTTTTTTTTAACTTTAATGTTTTATCAACTAGTAACAGAGGGTCTTTGGATCTGCTGATGAGGTTTTAGAGCAGCTATAGAAGATTAATCTCCTGTTACATCACAGTCTGCTGGCTCTGCCTGACTGTTAGTGCTACACCCTGGTTTCTACCCTGACACAAGACGTCCTCCCTGAAATACTTATTAAAATACAAATTAAAATATTTCTGAAGTGTGAACAACTGTAATTCTGAAAAATCTCTGAAAACCCCGTCCTCATACCTGCTTGGTTTCATCTAGTAATCGATATCTTATTCTCAGCAAATTTTAATTTCTCCTTACCTTTAAAGAACCTGCATCATCTTCCCTGCTGCTGGACTCTGGTGTTAAACCTGATCCTGATCTTTCTATTGAGGCAATAAAGGTAAAAAACCATGTGGAATTAAAACATTTAATAGAACTAATAGCAAAGAAATGAACATGAAAAATAACCTCAAAGTCCTCCTTAATGCCATAGATATTTATTTATTTTCTTTTAAAGACTGATAATATCACTAATATTGTGCAATAAAGATTTCTTTCAACATGTGGAAAGCAATAAGCACCTAGCTCTACATGGAAATGAAACAGTTCATTACTAGCACAAACTAGCAGGCTAACATAAACACCAACCAAGTATTGTTAATTAACATTCTTGCAATTTTTGCTCCAAATGATTTAAAAACACAAACCCAAATTAAAATTAAAGCTGTTTTTGAACCGTTCTGAGTAGAAACATGGCTGGAGTCTCCTTAAAAACAAAACACTCTTAAGTTTCTACTATAACAGTAAAAATATGTTCGTGCTATTGTTACCACGCAGTATGATTTTAAACATACTAAAATATCACATTTATTTCTATTTGTTTTCTAGAAATACATGTTCTAAAAGTGGCTTTGTAGTGAGCTAAAACACCATGCTGGTCTAAAACCTGAAGCATTAACTAACCTACCGCTAACTAACCCATTATTGTTTAGCTAATGTCATCTGCAAAAGCAAAACTCAACTTACACAACTTGTAGAGAAGAAACTGTCCAAAGTTTTTTGCCTTTTGCTGGCTGTGGATGCTTTATTAGACATGTTGCTGCTCTGATCTCTGCAGCACCTGACGGTGATCTACTAGCTGCGGTAGCTGATGGTGCGTTTAAAGACGGTAGGAAAAATCCGTCATCGCAAATTAATGGTTCAAACGGCTGAAAAAAGTCAGGGGGACTGAGGGGACCGACACAGAAAGCATCATAACACAGGATGATTTTAACAACCCAAACTGATTGTAAATCATAAAACTTTATAACTCACGTGCTATAGTAGCTGTGATCCACAAACATGCTGCACGATTAAGTTGTTTTTCAAGAAAAAAAGCTGTAATTTCACCATGTAAAACTGTCCAGAATTATAGTCACATGTAAAACGTTTATAAAACTATTTAAAAATCCATCAAGATTTCAGCGAGATAAGAGTGTTTGTTAGTGCAGATCACTTACCTTTCATTCACTCCAACAGTCTGCCAGCGAGCTTTCACTGTGGTAAGATGGCCGCCAGTGATGCCGCCTGAAACTCCTCCACGAGGCATCTATTTTATATATGTCTATGTTCCCAACAACCTGCGCACAGCGCGCCGTGATTGAGGATTATTTATTTTATTATTTACTTCTAAAATTGTAAAATGTTGCATATTTTTACAAGGACATAAAAAGACCACAATGAAAAGCTGTTGTTTCAAGAACATTTTCACTTACTTGTCATTTTTCAGGTGTGCAACAGCCCAGCAAAGGTGTTACAGTCCCTTCTGACTCTCGGTCCAGCTCATGGAACTGAATTCTGGCTGTAGAGGTGGTGGATCCATTCATGCCCCCACCAGCGTGGCTGTCTTCTCTCCACGTCCTCAAAAGCAGCAGCCTTAGTAGATCCCATCATAATGAGATGTCATTAGAAGTTTATACAGTATTCTTGTTTGTGTCCTGTTAATTATTTAAGCATATTTTTACGATCCTTCCCTGATATTTTCTATTTAAAAGCCCTCTGAGTCCTTATCGGCCATTGTTGGGTCCTTCTCCTCTGGGTGTGTCCAAACATTTGCCTGTTGCTCTGACAATGCAAAGAAAATAAAAATAACATCATATTTAGTGTTCCTGTCCTGGGAGAATTTATTTGATAAGTAAAATGTATTTATGGAAAAATATGGAAACAAAAATAATTGAAAAAATCTGTTTATTGTAGTCAAGAATGTAGAACGGCACATGTGCAGATTAAATCTGTAGCACATCTCAACAGGTGGCATATTTCAACAGAACACCGGTTCAAGCAACGGCCGTCTGAGACACGACTGTAGAAAAGTTATTTAGTACTGCTTTAATTGAAGAAAAAAATCAAGAGAAACCAGTAAAATATAAAAATACTGGAAAAAACATTGAGAGTTCAGGTTGGATTGTTCACTTTAATCTACATTTAACAGTTTGCTGCTGAAATGTATTATTCAGCTGTTGCATTTTCCACTTGGAGTTTCTGTTATTTACTGTAACTGCTTTCTGTTTAGAAATTATGAGGATGTTTGTAATGGGATGCAGTCAGACAAAAAGGTACACATGGTTTTTCTGTATTTTATAGCACAAAGAGGTAGAATTCTGCATGTCCACGCTGTGATGGTGGCGTGTCTTATTCTATGAATTTTTGCATTTTAACATAATGCAGAATGCTGCATTCAGCTGTGAGACACACCAGTCTGACTGACTGAAAAAAGTTCTCTACTTTTTAAAACTAATTTTAGAACTAACTTGTGACGTAATATCAAACATGTGGTTTACACATTGGTGACCATCTAGTTTATGGGAAAAAAAATGAGCATCTTCATGACTTTGATCCGTCACACTGAGAAACTGATACACGCTGATCAGCTGATCAGCTGATCAGCTGATCAGCTGGAACATCTGTGCTCAGGCTGAGAAACATATCAGTCAAACAAAACAAACAAAATAATTTAGTGGGACTCTTCATTGATTTGAGAATGAACTCCGCCTCTGATTAAAGTAAAAATTCATGCAGCTCAGCCAAACCAATGTTAAGTATGCAAACACACATTGCAACTTTTGATCTGGTGTACCTTTCATATTTTGACAGCACATGTGCACCTGCAGACCGCTTATGTGCACACCTGGGAACGGATCATTGTGACCATTTTAAATCCACTTAACATGTGGTGAGATGGTGAGACACTGATGTATCTCAACCTGTTGGAGTTCACCATGTCTTTAGAAATCATTATGGACTCTATGGTTTTTATTTTTTTTTCTGCTTTTCTTCAGTTTATCGTCAGTTTACATCTTGTGACCACGTGTAGGAGGAGGTTGACTGCAGTCCTGTGGACCTTAAACTTCTGAATAATACGTGAAACTATTACAGGAAGATCAAGCTACTTTCTGAGCATCTGAAATAATTTATCTTTAACATGCTTGTAAATAACTTTCTTAATAGGAGAACCCTCTTCTTAAACTTTTTGTATAAGAACGACTGACAGACTGACTACATGTTTCAAGCGAATATAAAGCAGATTAATTTCTAAGACATGCTTAATTACCTAATGACCTAATTACCTAATTTTCTAACATTTTGAGAGCAGCATCGGAAGTGTATATAGAGTGAGACTGGTTTTAAAGTTATTTAGCTGATTTTATATTCTTTTCTATACCTCACAAACCTGTCTTATATGATCATTTAAAGGTGGTATATGGAATATTTTCATAAAAAGCAATATTTTGAACAAAATAATTCCTCCACGGGGTGTTTAGAGGGTTGTGGAATGAAAATACAGAATTTCCTTAAAAAATTATATTTGAAGTAAAATATAAAATATTAATTTTGACGAGCATGACGTTGGCATTTTGTTTACATCTACCAGCCAGTAGCTGGCAGAGCAGCGGGCACCATGTTGGGTTGCCTAATACCGTAAATACTGCAGCACAGTGAGGCTGTTACTGTTGAGTCTGCAGGTCAAGCAGCTGGAAGCACCGGGGACATGTGGTGACTATATTCAGGGGTGCACATAAGTGGTCCGCAGGTCCGCACACACTGTCAAAATATAAAATGCGCACCAGATGAAAAGTTGCAACACGTGTTTGCGTACTTAACATTGGTTTGGCTGAGCTGCGTGGATTTTTAGGTTAATCAGAGGCGGTTCATTGTCAAATAAATGAAGAATCCCGTTGACTTCTTTTGTTTGACTGATATGTTTCTCAGCCAGAGCGCCGAAGTTCCAGCTGATCAGCTGATGCTGCGTCTCTCACAGTGTGACGGATTTTCAGTCAGTCAGATCAGTGCAGCTGACAGCAGGATTCTGCATCGCGTCAAAACTGAAAAAATTCACTGAATAAGACAAATAGACCATCGTGGCACAGACGTGTATAACTGCCTTTTTGTGCTATAAAATACAGAAAACCACCTGTTTTAATCAACAGTATCAGCGTATTTGTCTGTGATCCGCGCCATTTTGAATGCGCGTAAAGCACTATGGGATATGCAGTCAATGCCCCTTAACTGTCCAGTGTATCTTTTTATCTGACTGCATCACATTACAAACATCCTCATCATTTCAAAACAAAAAACAGTTACAGTAAATGACAGAAGCTCCAACAGCTGACTAATAAATTTCAACACCAAACTGTTAAATGTAGATTAAAGTGAACAATCCAACCTGTAAACAATCCAACCTGAACTCTGGTGCTTGTTTTTACCAGTATTTTTATATTTTACTGGTTTCTCTTGATTTTTTCAACAATTAAAGGATTTTTATTGAAACAAATATAGAGCCAGGTAAAGTAAACAGACTGGATTTGAAGCTTGATGAAACCAAAAACAAAGCAGAGGAGCTCGGAAGAGACACAGCGAGACACATTTAAAAATGTGAGGACCAAGCAACAACCCTAGGTTCTCTTCTGAGAACCAAGCCAAAAATATTATGTGCACCCCTGATTATATACTTTATTTGCTTGCCATAGAGGGTTTCTCATGTGACGAGCAAGTTCTGTGTGGAAAGTTTTATAGCAGCTATTAGCAGCTAGCTAACATGTAGCTGCAGTATGTTGGTGAAGTGGATTAGCACTTCGGGCCATTTTTTCGACTGGAAGACACACCACGGAGGATTTTATTGCTTTTTTTTTATTTTATTGGATAAGTGGGGCGTGCAGGATGGTGTGTGAGGAGGAGAGAGGATCTTAAGAGGGACTGCAGGAAGTTTTGGAGCAGTGGGACAAATATAAACTCTTTGCCACGGACTGAATCGATGACTGAGCTTCAAACAGGTAGGAGCTGCTTTTATCAGAGTCAGTGTGTGATCAGCGGGGCTGGAGAGCATGATTAGTGAGCTGAACTCATGATATTTTATTGTCCTGCTCGGATCGGAGATCAGAGTGGGTTTGGGGAGGAATATTGATCGGCCTCAGCATCGGAGCGCGAGCTCTCGCGCGGGGGGGAGGATTAACAAGCCTGGCACCCAGATGGCTGAAGGCTTTGTGCTGTGTTATTCTATTCATATTACATATAACACCCTTAATTTAATAATAACCTTTAAGTTTACAGTGATTAACTTAACTGAGAAAAAATTTCATTACCAGAGATTGTTTATCAGAAAACGCTGCCACTATTTCATTATCATTGTTAGAGCCCTGGGGTTTCTTTTCTGTTATATCTACTGCTGTTCTCACCTTCTGTCCCTCTGACTTTGTTTCTTTCTGTTTTCTGCCTCTTCAGGTGAGACTGCAGCAGCTGCTCCTTGACATTATCCACTGAGGCAGCTGTGGATAAGTGGTTAGAGCGGTTGTCTTCCAATCTGAGGGTTGGTGGCTCGATCCCAGCTTCCACCATCACATGTTGGAGTGTACTTGGGCATGACGCTGAACCCCAATTAGCCCCTGAACTGTAACTGTTCCTCTACAAGGTTTACACCTGGTCTGAACCAATAACTACTCAGCATCTCCCACTCTCCAGCTCCAGACTGTTATTACAGTGAAAGTATTGACTAAGCTACTTTGTCTCTTTGCAGTTTGATGAAGTATCGTATTAGGGAATAGTTACCTGTGCTTCATTTTCCTCAGTCTTGCACCCTGGTGCAAACCACTGAAGGACTGGATCCTAACCGTTCCTCCATCCTTCGGACCTCCACCGCCCTTTTCGTTCCATATCTTCCTAACAGAGCACTTTGTTTTCCGACTGCAGGTCTGCTTGTGTTTCCACTTCAGAAAGTTTATTGGGAAGCAGAGCTTTCAGCCAACCGGGGCAATGCCCCGGGGCCTATGGCGCTAGGGGGCCTACCGCTTCAGGCTTGTCAGGTTTTCTCTCAATCATCTTATATGCTAATTGAAGGCTGCTGATTGATCCAAATTACAAGTGTGCTGACAAACTGCCTGAGAGCCCCTCCTCCTCCTCAATCAGTGGGTTGAACCAGGTGGGACTACTCTGCCAAGCAATCCGGGCGTGGCCAGGGCTTGGCTTGTAGTATTGGATTGCAGTACAAGCAGTGAGGCAGCACTTGTTAGGACAACAGGAGTGAGTGAACTGTTATTTGGAGGATTGTGCAACATTAAGCCCTCTACAAGACTGTGAAGGACAGCCGGTAAGAGCCATATTGGCCTTGTTGTGTTTTGGAAGATTTATTTTACCAGACTCTTTGCTCACAGTGTGGTGGTGTTATTTGTAATGGTTGTATCAAACAAAGTGGTGTAACAGAAAAGAAGAAAAAGCCACATTTATTTATGTATTTATTTATAACTACTTACATTTATTGTTTGCCCCAAAACTACTTGTTTAAAATGTTTACAGACAATTTAAACTCCATTCAGTAAAATGTAAGAAGTTATTTGACTAAAATACTTGGTTAAAAGATAAACAGCTGAAAGTTAAAATATCAGCTGATTTGCTTTGGTTAAAAGAAATGGGCTAAAACATATTTAGTTGTGTGGCTACACTTATGTTAGTTTAGAAACATTCCAGAATCTTTTACCCATGAAACACTGTTTAAAAGATATTTCTGGTATAGAAAATACTGGTGCACATAATATTAAATGTTGACTATAAATGCATGAAATGTTTGACTGTAAATTCTATTTAAATTGTTTAAAATGTGAATTGGTTTAGCTAAAAAGATAATGATTTTGACTTGGAAATAGTGATTATTTGGAAAATATTTGCTTGAGATAAAGTAGAAACCTTTTAATTTATAGTAGCAGTATGTGGTTAGATGAAATGAAGGAGGATTTTGTGTTTATTTGCCTGTTAACTCAAATAATGACATTTGTGTTTTCTCTTTGAGGTTTTTCACCTGTTTTCAACCAAAGAATACTAAATAAATGAAAATCAACTGATTCCATGGTTGTTTACTGAGTGACATCCAGTTAACACCTTCATGTGGATTTCAAGTGTGAAATTGCACAAAAAATCACACCAGAACTTGACAACAAGTAACCTACTTCACTCACATGACCTCTAAAGTTCCCATTGCTCGCCTCGATGAGCTCACCAATCAAATAATTTAGACAAGTTCAGGCAGGCCAGAGCGGGGTCGACTCGTCTTGATGTAAAGAAACATGGAAAAATGTCGGGGAGGAAATTTGAGAGCGGTGCTCAGAAAAGGAAAGTGATTCGTGAGAAGAAAAAAAAGAAATAAGAAAGAAAATTCTTAAGCTGACCAAATTTTTTAAGTCAGCTAAAGAAGTTGGACATAGCTCGCACATTGACACACCAGTCAGAGAGGAGGAGGATGCAGCACCTGCAGCTGGGACGTCGGAGCAGACCGTGGTGCAGCAACAGGGAACTGCAGGTGAGGAGGTGCAGCAGATATGAGCGCTGGAGGAGGAGAGCACCTGGTGGATGACAGGAGCACGGGAGGAGAGCAGACAGACAGGAGGAGGAGAGCAGACACAGGAGCAGGGGAGGAGGAGAGCAGACAGACAGGAGGAGGAGAGCAGACAGACAGGACCAGGGGAGGAGGAGAGCAGACAGACAGGAGCAGGGGAGGAGGAGAGCAGAGCAGACAGACAGGAGCAGGGGAGGAGGAGAGCAAACAGACAGGAGCAGGGGAGGAGGAGAGCAGACAGACAGGAGCAGGGGAGGAGGAGAGCAGACAGACAGGAGCAGGGGAGGAGGAGAGCAGACAGACAGGAGCAGGGGAGGAGGAGAGCAGTGCTGGAGCCAGTGAGCAGGCAGAGGAGGAGGTAGATGACCCTTTCAATAACAATCCGGGCTGTTGAGAAAATGTGGACTCTGAGCAAGTACGTTCTGATCAAAAGTTGGACCAGAACAATGTCAAAACAAAGATTCTGACTTTTTTGCATCTGAGCGGCAGTATAAACATCATAAAAGGGTTTTGTCTAAATACCATTTCAACCGCAGGCTAAACAATGAGGAACTTGTGATAAGAGAATGGTTGTGCTATTAACCCCTGATAGGAAGCATGTTCTGTTATGCATGCAAAATATTTGGAGACAGCAATGAGAACAAGAAAACATCTGCATTTGTCAGTGGGTACTCAGACTGGAAGCATGGCAGAACATGAAAGTTCAAACAGCCACAGGAAAGCCATGGTTTCATATATATTAATCAAGCATCCAAACTTGGAACAGTGGATTCAGAACTGAAAAAACAGTTTAATGATGAATGTGAATATTGGACACAGGTTCTGCAGAGGGTTGTTACAGTGGTGAAATATTTGGCAGAACAGGGACTTGCTTTTAGGGGAGAAAGTCACAGGTTTGGAGACATTAATAATGGCAATTATTTAGACTGCATGGAGCTGATCAGTCAGTTTGATCCTTTTTTAAAAGATCATATGGAAAAATATGAAAATGCCGGCCGAGGAAATCCATCCTACCTCTCTCTAAATGTGTGTGAGGAATTCATACAGCTGATGGGACAAAAGGTGCTTGATGAAATTATCAGGAGAGTGAAACTTGCAAAATACTTTGCTATCAATGTAGACTCCACACCAGACATCACGTGTTGACCAGCTGACTTTCATCCTGCGATATGCATCACCAGAGGGTTGTATAGAGGAGCGTTTTGTAAAATTCCTTCCCATTGAAAGCCATACAGCAGCTTTACAAATTCAGTTGAGTGTTTTAAAGGAGATGGGCATTGACATTAAAAACTGCAGAGGACAGTGTTACGACAACGCTAGCTATATATCAGGAGCCTGCACAAATGTATTTAATTCATTGCTATATTGCACTTTACTGCCTCATTAAATCACAGATTTTAGATGAAAGCTAATCTAATTATATATATATATATATATATATATATATATATATATTATATCATGGACGACAGATGTTTTTATTTCTGGTATTTGCTTCCTCAGATGGTTTGCCCAATTGACTTCATTCACAGGAAGCAGATATTGGCAGATGGCTGACAAGCTCATGGTCATGTGTTCTGGGTGCTGATTGGCTCAGTCAAGAAGAAAAGCAGCATTAGATTCCACTTAGTGTTAGCCAGCATGTTGTCTCACTCATTCAGCATTGATATGTTCTGCTCCATAAAAGGTGTTTAAAAGGTAAATAGTAAATGTTCTGTATTTATATAGAGCTTTTCTAGTCATTCAGACCACTCAAAGCTTTTACACTACAAGTTTTACATTCATCTAGTCATACAACCCGATATGTAAATTGGGGGGAGAGTGGAGGGGCTAACACTAAGAGGGCTTAAAATATAAAGAATTTATCATGTAAATATATAGTTTAATACAACAACAACATAGAAGGATGAGTGGTGCCACCCACTGTCACTCCTGTCTGCTCAGACCCTAGTTGGTTGAGACAGAAGGTGACTCATCCTGAGCCAGTTCTGCTGGAAGTTCCTTCCTGGGGAGGGAACCTTCGGTAGAACCAGGCTCATTGATGCATTAACCTAATTGTCTGGCTCCCTAGAAGGGACTAATTGGCATTTCCTAATTTACTGAAGCTGATGATAACCTGGTTCTGCCAGATCTATGTGTAGCCCCACATCTTGTTGAGTTGGGGACACGCATACATCTGGAGATGCTCCATTTGAAACCGTCTATAAAAGGGAGGGACATCTGATGTAATATTTTAATCTGATTGGAGGACGAGCCAGCAAGTGTCTTACTTTGATGATTTGTTTTTAGCCAATCACAGTAAATCAAGTTCTTGTAAATCCATTCAGGAGTAAAACACACACATTGTTTCCACTAAGAAAAGCAAAACACATCTTTACCATCAAGAAATGCACAAAATTCTTACTTTTCTACATGTACATCCACCTGCACAGCCATGTTTGTTTTGCTTTGCCTGCTTGGCACTTGCTGCCAATCATACCTGAACACCCGCCCCAAAGCACAATGCTAACACATGATTGGTCGGAACATTTTTGGACTGAAATAGACGGTTTTCAATGGACGGATTTTCATGGGTTTGGAAAACTCCAAATCTCACAAGAATCCATCTTGCAGCACAAGGCTAGCTGATTACTATTTACAATTGATTTCTGTTTAGTGCCTTGATATTACTTTAGCTATGAACTGGTGCTATATAAATGAAACTGAAGTGGATGGATGGACAGACAGACATAAAATGGAAATTTTGGGCAGAACTCCAAGTACCTTCTTTTAAAGCTCCCATTTCTCACAACCTGCTAGAAGCATTCCACTGAAGTAAAGTGGTGGCAGCATTATATTATGGAGCTACTTCTCAGCAGGAATACATCAGAAATGGCTATTGTTGAAGAAAGAATGGATGGAGCAAAATACAAGGAAGTCCTCTGAGAAAATGTTCTGACTGCAGCAACTTAAGATATGGCCTGCTGTTTATCTGTCAACATGAAATGACAAAAGGTGGTAAAGACTTTAACAGAAAAAGACATCAGGGCTAAAGATGGTGTTGCAGAGAGGCTTAATATTTGTTGTGAACTGTGTGGTGAACTGAACTCGATGGATAAAAAGATGGGTAGTCTATAATTGTGAGAGCAACAGTAATGCAAAACAGAGTTTAAAAGTATCAGGTGGTAAAATATCCTCTGATCAAACTACACTTACGGGTGAATGAGGGAACAAGCAGAGGCAGAGTCCAATAAAGGGTCGAGTAACAGGTAATCTACACAAAGACAGACAAAGAAATCAAAAAGGGGAAAAAACAGAGACAAAATCCAAAAATGGTCTAAATGTCAAAATCCATATAAAACCAACAGACAGGTAGACAGACTGATGGATGCTCTCCAGTGACTAACACACCTGAAAGCATTCATTGACCTTTACTTATAGGGGTTCAACAGAGGAAAGAGGTGTTTTCTGGGACTCCCAAAAAATCTCCATCTTGATTGTGTAAGTGTAAGAAAATGTAAGTCTTTTTATTTTAAAATAAAATCCTACTACACTTGGAAAAAAGATAAAAGAAAACAAAGTCAAAAGTCTCTTTTTCCTTTATTTTACACAGTAGAAGTTTTATATTTAAGCTGTAAAAGAGTTGACAAAGTGACAAAAAGCCAAAATGTTGTCATGTTTTATTCTGGCCATACAGTTCTACCCAGTGCTTAATTTGTAAATCAAAAGTTACCGGAACGCAAATAGTGATATGAGACCAGAATTCACTGAAGCCAAACTGATACCGGAACGCACACACATACAAAACCGTTGGACCAGACCAAGCGGGTGTAAATTATCAAGCAGGGCTAGAGAAAGTGATGATAAGCCCAGAAGAAGTGGGTTATACTGCCTTTTTGGCATTTTGATGCCGCTGTTATTTATCCCAACTGGCGCCGTTAACGGATCCTAGCAAACAGTTACAGGAACACACCCTTTCAAAATAAGACAATTCCCGGATCTTGTTCCGGCAGGATCCGGCTCAAATTAAGCCCTGGTCCTGTCTGTGTTCAGTGTTTCCTACACCGTTGTCTTAGTTTTAGAAGTTTTGTAATTTGAGTTCTGTGTGAGTTATTATGGTATCTTGTGTTAGTTTGTGCCACTCCTGTAATCTGGTTTCATTCCCTGCACCTGCTCGCAGCCAGTTACACTGATTTCACACCTGTCTCCCCATTGAAACCTCACTGTTTCTCCTGTCCATTGTTTGTATGTGTGTCTTCCAAACCCGTACTATTTCTATCTGTTGGTATCCTGTCAGTAACAGTATGACCACCCTGGACCATCCCTGGCCTTGCTTTCTGCCTCTGCAGAAAGGTTTTGTATGCTCATTTTATTGGATTAAAACTCAACCTGCTTTTTGGATTAAGCACACTGCTCCCATTCCTCAGCCTGTAAGTGTCATTTCTCTCTGCATAACTGATTGTTTGGATTACCAGTACGGGACTCCTGATTTGGTTGCCTGCTAACCATTTCTCCCAACAGCTCAGATTTATCTCTTCCACCCTTTCCAATAAACTTGGAGTAACCGATCGCTTTGCCTTCTCGTCTCTGCTTTTGGGTTCATCTCAAATGTTACAAAATGTATTCAGTTTTCTTTCTGGGAGACTAAATACAGACCACACTTGAGGAAAACAAGTTAGAATCCATGTAGTCAAGCAGCTTTATATTACAAGTCCAGCAAAAAAAAAAAAAAAAAATGACAAACGCTCAAAACAACACTGAAACACAAGATACACACATACAAGATAAACCATGAACACATCACATGAGACCAACATCATAACAAATACAACAGTCACATCAGAATATATCTTTGATAATGTAATAGTAGTTTGAAAGTATCAGAACTTGTCGCCTTTATCAGCAGCAGAAGTTAGTTTATGAAACTGCTGCTTTTAGTTGCTATTCTGCCCCGATCACTGAATTTCATGCATATGTTAAAATGATGGAGATTGAGGTTGGAACCTAAAGGGAGTAGCCTATTAAGGAAATGTTATTAAAAAACGCCTGCAGTGAAAATTTAAGCTGCTGACCTTTTTAACATTCCAACAAGGTCCTTCGTCAACAGCAGAGCTTAGATGGAAATGCTTAACTCCTAATATTATTAGTGCAATAGCACCAGTAATGTTGAAAATGCTCTTTTGTTTTTACGTGTCTCATTTTTAGCTGTTTACACTCATTCTTACACTTTCTGATACCAAAAGGGACTAAAGACTAAAGTCTGTCACAGAAATAAGTTTCTGTCAGAAGTTAGTAATGCTAACTACCTTTGTGATAGTTATTTAAAATTACATGTGCTGTGTTATAGTTTATTTAAAGTGTAACTTACCCCCAGATCAACATTTTTTTTTACTGATAAACTCTATAAATGAGTGTCTAATAGTCCTGTCTACATTTCTTGGTCTTGCTTTTGGTATTTAAGCACATTTTTATACAACTATTCATTTTATATAAAAAACCGTCAGTGGAGCGCCCTCTTCAGGTTAAAACGTTACACTGCACTTGAATTTGAATCAAACATTGCTATAGGGGTTAGGGGTTAGCCTCTCCGAGCACTCACGTCCTGCACAGCCTCCCTGCTGTGCCGCCGTCTCTGCCTCCTGGTCCGTCTCCGCACCGGATCTCCGAGCACCTGCTCCAACATTCCATCAGCGATCTGTCCACCCTCCACCGTCACACCATCAACCTCCTCCGCAGCACCAGCACTCTCCCTCCAACCCTCCGTCGCTCCACCTGACTGTAAGCAGCCAACACACAAACACACACCAGCACCCGTTGTTCTCAACCTCTCACCAGTTCACTAACCTGTTCTCTTCCGTCTGCCTCAGAGTGGTTCCGAGCCGTCCCGGGTCCAGTATCCAACGCTCCTGGAAAAAGTCATTCAATGTTGTCATTCTACTGCCTGCTGTACCTATCTGTCTACATTAAACTCTGTTTAAACTCCATCCTGAGTCGGTCTGAAGTCTGGGCTTGACCTTAGAGTTCATTACAAACCCCGAGAATCATGTCAATAGGGGGTTTTCATGACATGTAATCAAACCGGAAGTCGCCATGTTGGAGATGTTCAAAATGCGTTATAGATGCAAAAGCATTAAGGGAAGGACTTTGTCTATTAGAATAATATACTTATTTATTGTTATACTAAACAAAATATCTATAATAATACTCTTCATATCATATATTAAACGCTTATATTACTGGGTATTAATGAATACCTCATTATTGGGTGGGCCATTTATATGGATACACCTTAATAAAATGGGAATGGTTGGTGATAGTAACGTCCTGTTTGTGGCACATTTGTATATGTGAGGGGGCAAACTTTTCAAGATGGGTGGTGACCATGGTGGCCATTTTGAAGTCAGCCATCTTGGATCCAACTTATTTTTTTCAATAGGAAGAGGGTCATGTAACACATCAAACTTATTGGTAATTTCACAAGAAAAACAATGGTGTGGTTGGTTTTAACGTAACTTTATTCTTTCATGAGTTATTTACAAGTTTCTGACCACTTATAAAATGTGTTAAATGTATAAATGGCCCACCCTGTACACCATTATTGAATTATAAGATTTCAAACTCTAATATATTTTTTGTTGAACTAAAGAAATTTGTGTTGTTTTTATTCACACATTTTGGCTCCGTGGCCGAACCTAATTCTGAATGAATAAATACCACCTTACCCTCAGTCAGTCCTTCTCACTCTAACTGGGTACACATGACTCTTAAGTTTCCAAGTAAGTTTTCAGGTGGATTTGTTTACAGTATAACATGATTCCAAAAGGAGAAAAGGTAAGGTGGTTAGGTAAGAAATCAGTCTTTGAACGGCGTCCACTGTAGTGACCACTACATATTCAGACCTGACACGTGTGGCGGCTGTGGCTCAGTGGCTAGAGCGGTCGTCCTCCAATTTGAAGGTTGGTGGATCGATCCTGGCTTCCACTGCCACATGTCGAAGTGTCCTTGGGCAAGACACTGAACCCCATGTTGCCCCCCGATCTGCGTATCGGGTTGTGTGAGTGTTACCCTCTCCCCCCGGTTTACATATCGGGTTGTGTGATAGGGTGAATGCAAAACCTTGTAGTGTGTGAAAGCGCTTTGAGTGATCTGAATGACTAGAAAAGCGCTATACAAATACAGGACATTTACCATTTACATTTACATGACTGAGGAAGAGGCAACATTACTGTCTCTTCAGGGAATCAGTGTCTCAAAAGACCAAGCCATGACCAAGAAAGACTTATTATACATTGAAAGAGAAATGATTTCCATAATATGCCGACAGGAAGGATATTCTTGATCCAGTAAATCAAAAATGCATTTTGATGAACCAGATGTGAAAGAATTATTTTCACGTAGTGTGAATTATAAGTCTCCTGGCATCTCCTCTTTGATGGAAGTAATTTATGACAAAAGCTGTGCGCAAATGATTTCTCGATCTATCTTGTGACTGATTGTTGTTCCATTGTCAAATCAGCACAAATGTTACGATTCAATCAGTTAGTCTTGTTTTCTCTTAAATTCTCAGATTTACTTGTTTTTATACTATTGAATGATTTCCTATAAATATCAGAAGAAAATGGTCAAATGAAATTCAAACAGCAAGCAGAGGGACTGGCTACAAAAGAAAGGACAATAACAAAAGGGAGATATGATTTCAACCATAAATTGAAGGCAATTTAGACATGATGGCTAAAATATAAAAAGGATGATAATAAACAGAAGCAAGAGGATCAAAGGACATTAAGACCAGGAGCCTGATGAAGATAGTGAAAACAAGAATTATGCAGGAAAACACTTACAATTGTGGGAACTCTCCCAATTAGGAAACAGGAAAGATTGTCTGAGTCAGACAGAAAGCAATTCAGAAAGAAGAGAGGATATGAAGATGATGAGAAGATAGTCAGAAAGATATTAGGGTAGATGGTGAAGTTACATTATATACGATAAAGTAAAACTCAAATGCACCAAGTAAGACTCAAGTTGCAAATTTATAATCTTATTTTGGTAGAAATGCAGAGTAGAAACAGACTTTCCAGGTGCCAGGTAACAGTGATTGTTGACGAGCTTTCGCTACCAGCCTAGTCTAAACAAATGCTGAAGGAGAGATCAACAACCTGAAATTAAACTGGGACAGTGATAACAATCATTTATCACTGGGACATGCTTGTACAAAGTAATAAAAGTAAAGTTGAAATTTAGAAAATCCATTACTCAAGGATCTGTGACAAGGCACTGAAATGTTATCTGAGGTGAGCAAACAATCTGGCTGTGAGTTTTAGATAGGACTGGGTTTGCATGCTAACAAACATACGTGAGCAGCATGAGTCATGGTTGCAGCGGTGCCAGAACATGACATGGCAACAAGTGAAAACATAATCTGATAATGCTCAAAAGCAGCAGATGAAAAACATGACATGGTAGAAAGAGAAAAGCTAAAAACACAACACTATAAATCACAATTTTATGACAAATTTCAACAAATAGTAAAGTAAATAGTAAAGAGGAAAGAGGATGAAGACAGCAGAGTGAAGAAATGCTGCCAGTATGTCCTCCAGCAGTCTAAGACTATGGTAATGTTCTGTTTAAAGACAAACTCAGATTCAACAGATCAAACAACAGACGTTATAGAAAAATAGTTTATTTGATGAAAACAATTATGCTCACAGAGCAATGGTAAATGTCCTGTATTTGTGTAGGGCTTTTCTAGTCATTCAGACCACTCAAAGTGCTTTCACACTACAAGGTTTTGCAAGGTTTGGCATTCACGCGACCAGATATGTAAACCGGGGGGATACGCAGATCGGGGGGCAACATGGGGTTCAGCGTCTTACCCAAGGACACTTCGACATGTGGCGGTGGAAGCCGGGATCGATCCACCAACCTTCAAGTTGGAGGACGACTGCTCTAACCACTGAGCCACAACCGCCCCAGCAGCAGCAGACAAAAACAATGACAATGGAGCAGAACAAAGGCGGTTAATCTAGGACCAGGTCAGGGTCAGCAACAAAAAACCCTTGACAGTGTCCAAAGTCCAGTAATTCAAAAACCCAAAACAGAAGGTGAACTAGTGAAGGTCATAACCACAGAGGTTCATGCTTAACAGACTTACTAACAGGGGAGAAGGTTGATAGTGTAGTGATGTAACAGTCCAGGTCAAAAAGCCACATAAATCCTGAAATTCTGTAAAATCAAAAGGGGTAAATGAAGACAGGGTCAGGGGCAGAACAGGGGTTGGTACATTCAATGATCAGACATGATACTTGACTAACAGAAAGCTGAGCTAAGTAACATTCTGGAAAACACAATGAAAGGAGCTACAATGTGGCTGGGAACAGATGAGTGTGATTACCTGTAAATAGCTGTAAAGTATGAACTTGAGAGGATTAGAAGAGCAGTGGCTTAGCATGATGCAGACCTGAATGTGTAGGTGTAGTAGTGAGGTGGAGAAACACAAAACTCAAAACTACAGAGAAAGAAAGTTCAAAACACAACTCAACTCCCAGAGCAACATACAGAGCTACAGTATGTAAACAAGAGTGTGTTAAAGAGGCCCTTCCATTAAAAACGGTTTTTCTGAGGTTTCTGTTGAATATTTTAGCTCCACAGGTGTTCTTAGCTTCATAGTGGGTGTGAAAACAGGTCAACAACTGCTCTTTCAGTTTTAATCTCTCAAACTACGCAGGTGGCGATAAAACCCGAGTCCAAACAGCCTGTATCTGTTTCGTTACAACTCCTTTGCTCATTAGTATTCATTGGCTCCGGCAGTTGAAACCACGCCTAGCATGCTGCTGGCTAAAAGCTGTAGCATAAGGCTTAGCAAACAGGAAGACACGATGTCTGACGTTGCCATGCGCAGCGGGGCAGGAAACAGTATTCTTTGCTCTAGGCTAGTTTGTTAGCCAATCTGAGTCCAGCAAATTCGAATAATGAATATGAACGAGCTGCTGATGAAGCAGTTAAAGCAGCCTGATGGAAGAAGCCGGAACCACCCGAATTTTAACGCAGACAGATTGAAAGGTCTGTTAATCAGTGTTTCCTGACGTTTTTTAGATATAAAATGTTTCATATTACTGGTTAATGCTTAATAAATAACCACAAAGTCCTGAAATGTGTATGAAATGGCCTCTTTAAATCTACGGTGGTGTTAAGGTTTATACAGTTTATTACCATTTACATGGATCACCTTGGAGTTATTTTAAGGCTGCAAATTCACTTCGGCTTGGCCGTGCTAAAACAAGCTATCTGCATTTTTGCTAATTCAGTCAACTGTGATGGACTGGTAACCGGTCTAGGTGTAACTCCCACCTCTCGTCTAATGACCACTGGAGATAGGCACCAGCTCCCTGTCACCCCGAACAGTAACAAGTGGGTCTAGATAATGACTGTCTAATGACTGACTAATTCAGTCAGGACTATGGCTGTTTAAAATGAGGCCATTCAAATTGTCATCTATTGATATTATTCATAATCTTTCCACAGAAATCCTCACCATAAGATTTGAACTACCTCTTTAAGATTGAGTGGAAATACCTTGGGGAACAGCTGATTATTAAGACTGTCAGTATTTTAAAAGCACAAATAACCTGTAATGCTAGAGACAGACAAAAAAAATCTGTTTCTATAATTTGGTGAGATGTTAGGACTGAATGTATGTATTAGAAACTGTGTTGTTCAAGGAGGAATTGCAGGTAGAGACAGGAATCAGCAAATGACCAAAGATTTCTATGTAAATAATGGCACATGTGCATACATGTGCTACATCTGTAATTACAGAGAGAGAAGGATGGGGGAAAGCACTGCCCAGAAGGGAGATGTGGCAGCCGGCATTACATATTATACAAGATGATACACATTACATATTATTCATCTACATACCTTATACTTTGATAGCTAAGATAAATACAAATGGAAATGAGCCTTGTTTGGTTTCCAGCCCTTACCCTAACCTCTCTGTAACCTCAAATTACACTTTGAGATTGATTCAAAAAGGTTAAAACAACAATAAGTCTATATCAGTTTGCTTTTAGTCATAAATCAAAGCTCTCATTATTCAAACCCACTCAGTAAGTGGTGAAAGGAGGATGAAATGAAACAAAGGCAAAGAAAAAAGCTAACATCAAATAACCACTTCAGTCATTTTTAGCAAACAGTAACTCTTTAGCCAAATATTAACCCTTCACACTTCTCTTCAACCTGCTTATTAAAGCTTGAAATTTGACTGCTCAGTCAGTCAGTAAAGCGAAATGCTTCACTGGGCCTTCTTGTCTGAATTCCACGAGGTTGACAAACTAAAGAAATACACAACTCTAAATTAAATATGTAATAAAAACATGCAAATCCAAACTAACTATCCATGGCATTTTAGCTTTTTTTCAAGCAGTGTTTCTGTGCCCCACTTGCGTATTTGCGCTTTATTCATCACCAATTACTTCTTTCCAACTCCACTCTGCTCAAATAGTAAAGTTTGGTCGAGGGGTGAGGGTTTGGCTTAGCCAGATTCATGGTCTAAGAACCCTGCATGAATAGGGGTTCATCATGAACTGTTCACTGGTCTGTCACTATTCTATGTGGTTTATGGCTATCAGCCGCCCCTGTTCTCGATTTAGCAAAGGGAGGCCATCTGCTCATGCATCAGCCTTAAGCTGCATCTGGACTTGGAGTAAGGCCCAGGCTGCTTGGTTCAAAACCTCAGTAGTTTATTCCTGGGCGGCCAACCAACAATGGATGCTGGCACCTGATTACCACATTGGACAGCAGGTCTGGCTCTCCACCCAGACCTGCTGTTACACCTCAAGAACTAGAATTTGGCTACCCACTTCGTTGGAGCATTTCAAGTGATCAAGCCTGTCACTGTCGCACTGCAATTATATATCTGACTTTACATGTGTCCAGATTCAAGCATGCTCTTGCTTCTTCGCTTGTGCTCTCCACCAGACCCACTCCACCCACTTGGGTAGTGGCCCCCATTACAACAGTGCTCTGCATCCTTTCGTCCAGGCATGTGTGCTCTACATTGCTTGGGGACTGGGAGGGTTATGGTCTGGAGAAGAGGTCCTGGGTCCCAGCTAAACACATCCTTGACAAGACCCTCATTGTATACCTTGTGCTGCACTATCCAGCGTTTTCTCTGTTCTCAGTCTCCCTACATTCTGTGTTATAATGTGTGTTTTTGACCAGGACCTGATGCTGCTTTGTGCCTGCTTCCTTAGAACCTGTGTGGAATCGGATTACTTGGACTTGGAACCTGTTCTGATTTTGGATTATGCTTTTTTTGCCTCAGTCCTGATGTCTCTCAGTCAGCCTGCTAATGTTCCGTAAGTTACTGACATTATTCTTCTGTCTTCTGGATTTGCCCCTGGATCGTATTGGGGATTTCTTTGCTTGGATTTGGCTTTTGAATATGAACTGTCTGACCAGCCGCTATGCCTCAGCCCCTGTGGGATTTGATATTAGTGCTAGCCACTATACAGTATCTTCTGTACTGTTTGTCTAACTACTTACATTGTCAGCACTGCATCCTCAGAAACCAGATTACTTGTGAAACTCCACGCTCACCTGCTCCATCAGTCTTTGCTTCTGGAAACACTCACTGATCCTCCTGTGGTGTGACATTTCACTGCGTGGCTCACCACCATCTTGGATCCCACATTTTACAAAGAAAGTAAAACAAGAAATGTATTTGTTTTCCTATACAAATACTTACTATATAACGTTGACTAATCCTGCTCTTCTGTCACTAGAGTCATGCCGAGGTTCCAATCTGTGCCCATGCCGGGAGGTCATCCTGCTCAAGTAGTTTCAATAAAATTAGTAATTTTTGCCAAAAGACTGAGTTCTGGTGCATTCTGGGTTCAGCCAAATAATCAGACAAAAAAAAAAAACATCAAAAAATCATTCTTGATTGCAATGTAAAATCAAAATTGACAATTTCTCCTAGACGTTTACAAAGGTTCACATCAGTTCACATTGATTTATTAACTCATTCACTGCCATTGACGACTTTAGTCATCTTTTCAAATACAATCGTTCACTGCCATTGACGACTAAAGTCGTCAATTGCGTTTTTTGACGGGAGGGAACAACCACGCGCACCTTGAGAGTAAATATCACACCTCTAAAGGATGTACAAGTTGTTCTTACCTGTGTGTGGCAGCGACACTTCATGTAATTGTGATGATAATCCATGAAAGAAGAGCGAGTTTTGGGAAGCCATTATGCGTAACGCGATGCATAGCGTGGGGTGCAACACGGTGCGCAAAGCAGAAAAACTTGTGCAGCTCACACTTCATCAAAGCCTGTGTCACGCCAAAAGTTTGGATAGAAAGAAATGACGACAATCAACGCGGGCTGCCGAGCTCACTGCACATATTTCATCCCAACCAGAGACCTCCATTTTAGGAGTTGGTTTGAGTCATGTGATTTTAGTGCACCTGACCCAGATCTATCAGATGAGCGATTCCTGTCTGGATCAACTGGGAGGTGTCAATATAACGCCGTCTATTAGTGTCAAAGACACTTTTCTGTATGACATGTCTCTTTTCCCAAAAAGCCTGTTTTCTCCATTTTTCTGTCATGGTGCGTTCACACCGTCCAGCACGTCCAGGCAGCAGGGCAGCTAGATTACATGTAAAGTCCATGGTACTAAGCAGCAGGTGGGCGTCAAGCTACGCCGAGCTGCCATGCAGCTCGACGATCGCATCGGCGCAGCGCGCGTCCACCAAGCTGCTGCTCAGATGGTCCGTCAAGGCAGCTGCTGCTTGAAGTTTGGGAAAATTGAACTTTGGGGCAGCAAGACGCGGGGCAGCAACCAATCAGCGACTCTTTTCACTGATCACGTCATCAATGCCTAGATCTGCCAGTGATTCCAACTCATTTCAAAATGGAGACGAAACGGTATATCGCTGTTTGTAACTACCGTGAACTGTATGACCCCTCTTCGTATTTTAATAAGGACTGGAAAAGACCTTATCTGGAGGAAGATATCGGAGGATATTGGAGTGTCAGGTAAACAGTTTCATACTTTATTTCTATGAAACTCAGATTGCCTCACTGGGGTGTATCCACAACCTCCGCAAATATGCCCGACGACGACGTTGTATAGCTTTATTTATTAAATAAATCCAAGCTACTCTCTCAACTTAATCTGCCATGTTGTAAATAACTATAGCAGCAGAGAAATCCCCTGCCCGCATGTGATGTATACTGACATGCCTACAAGGACTGTGCAAAGTGTGCAAGGGTTAGGGTTAGCTGTGTTTTTATTTAAGCAGCAACTTTCGTCCGTTTGAGCGTTTTGCTGCCTGGGCGTGCTGGGCGGTGTGAACGCATCATTAGAAAAAGGAGTTTTTGGTGAAATCACCAGTTTTCTACAGCAGATTGTGAAAGAATGGTAAAAGCTATAAACAAGCTGTTTTTTCCTGATGGAAGTAGAGTGTACTCTTTGTTTTGATAGTTTTGGTGTCTGTAGTCATAAGCACAATATTCTGTGGCTCTTCAAAAACAGTAAAAAAAATGCTCAAAAACGCTGGCAGTGAAGCTTTTGGGTAAAGAAAACAGTTGGCAGCCAATGAGTTAACTAGGTCTGAATTCCTTTATTGTATATCTACATTTTGTTTAAGCTGTTGTAAAAATAGACATTATATTAACTGCAAAGGTAGAAATAAATTACAAGTTAAAACCACAACCATGGACAAGTACAGCTTGTACTGCATGTTATTTTCTTTTAACCCCCTTTGAGATAATAAACAGCATGCTCTGATGCTGGTAATCTTGACGGAAAATCGACATAAAGATGCTCAGCGGTTGCTAGAGCAATGCTCTTTTCACAAGTTGTTTGAGGCACTCTGAGCTCTACTCATAGAGAGGCTAAGTGACAGAACGTTTCTCCAAGTACTGTATGTCTCTGACATTTACTTGAACAAGGATGTAAGATTTACTTAAACCCCCAAACATTTGTTGTTTGATGAAAAGTCAAGTAAATTTTAAGAATTTTAAGTTAATTTTAATGTGCGGCATGATCAATATATCTTTTGAGCCTGTTTTATAAAACAACTCTATTTGGCAGTCAAGTGGAGTCTATTTGACAAATCTCTTATAAAACATCTTCAACATCTTGCTGCAAACGTTGAAGGATCTAAGCTTCCTGAGGAAGTACAGTCTGCTCTGTCCCTTCCTAAAAACAGCATCACAGTTGTGTCTTCAGTTCAGTCTGTTGTCCAGGTGAACACCAGGTATTTATACTCCTCCACCACCTCCACTTCTTTTCCCATCATGGAAATGGGTGTTGGCATGTTGCTGCTCTTTCTAAAATCCACAGTAATCTCCTTTGTCTTGTTCACATTCAAGATAAGATGATTATTCCCACACCAGGACACAAAGTGGTCCACCAGTTTTCTGTACTCAGTCTCTCTATTGTCCATCTCTGATCCAACCAACAACTGCAGTCATCAGAATATTTCTGTAGATGGCAGGACTCTGATCTGTCCTGAAAGTCTGAGTTGTACAGAGTGAAAAGAATGGTGGGAGTACAGTCCCTTGTGGTGCTCCTGTGGTGCTCCTGTGGTGCTGATCACCTGGTGTTACATCCCAGACTCAAATGGGCTGCAACAAAGGTAAACTAATAAGTAAAAAAACTAGAACAAAGATGTACGCAAACCAAAAAGAACAGATTTTATTGAAACACAGTTTAAAGAAGGGGAGGACAAATTCATCAGCCAAGTGCGCACGTCCCTCCCCACACAGTCCAGTCCTTTTTAAGGCCTCTGACTGATCAGTCCAACAAGACTGGTTCAATCAGCTGATCCCCATCAGCTGACAGCAATCTTCGGATTTGAGGGACAGCTCCTGGAAAACAAAAACAGCAGCAGGCGCACACAAACACAAAAGAGTACGGCTTGAGGGCCGTAGCAACTGGTCAGACGTACAACTCTTCAGTGTCACAAACTGTGGTCTGTTTGTGAGATAGTCCTTTATCCAGGTGTTCGTGGAGGCATCTAACTGTGTCTTTTGGAGTTTTTGACACAGTAGCTCAGGCTGAATTGTGTTAAAAGCACTGGAGAAATCAATTAACATGATATTTACAGGGCTACCTACTTTGTCCAGATGACAGTGGGTTTGTTGAAGCCGGTGTATGATGGTGAGCCACATGGAAAGGACATCAATGCTATGACTGAGTGTGTGACTGATTATTGAAACTTCTGTGGGGACATCATTCCCACCAGAACAGTGAAGTGCTTCCCCAATAACAAACACCGGATCACCAGTCACCTGAAAGAACTGCTGAACAAGAAAAAAAGAGCTTTCAGGGAGGAAGACAGGGAGGCATTGAAAAGTGTACAAAAAGAACTTAAAATCAAGCAATAAGGAAGTGTACAGGAAAAAATAGAGAACAAGCTCCAGCAAAACAATGTAAGAGATGTGTGATCATGGATGAAGATCACAGGCTTTAAGCAGGATGATCACTGGAAGTCTGGATAGAGCCAATGAGCTGAACATGTTCTTCAACAGATTCAGTTTAGAGACAAGTTCAGCATCTTCCTCTCCTGCTGCAAGCCTAACAGACCTCCCACCATCCCTTCATCCATGGGCGTCGCACCCATGGGGGATGTGAGTGTTTTAACACCCACACTTTTCCCAGTGAAAGGGTTCAACACCCACACTTTTTCTGCAGTTTAGCAGAAACACCTTACTTCTGTCGCTCCTCAGTGTTTCTCTGACCGCTCTGTGTCTGCCGCTCGCTGTACCTCCTCCCCCTCCCTCTCAAACATGACACCGGCTTTGAGTGTGACCGGCTGATTGGCTGTTCTGCCTTAAGTCCCGCCTCTCTTGGTGTGTTAGATTTATTAGTCAGCTCGTGCTGGAGAGGCGGGAACATATGATTACTTACATTGCTTACATCTCCCTTTTCTAGGTACTTTAAATAAACGTTTTTACTTTTAAGGTTTTTAAATAAGCTTGATATTAGTTTGATCTTATTTACTTTGTATGTTTTCTAGTATCACTTGTTTAAATAGGAAGCTTTTTATATCTATGTTATACCTTCTGACATTGTATTCATAGTTTTTATTGTTGAAAAGCAAACCACATCCATCCCCCACGCTTTTGAAAAGCTTGCTACGCCATTGCCTTTATCCACAGTTCACAACTATTTCACCTTATACCTCAGTCATGGATCCTGTTTCTGGTGCTTTTCCATCATCTCCAACATCAGAAGAAGCTGGTGTCCCCATTGCCACCACCTCCTGCCTGTCTGTATCTAGTAGTCAGGTGAAGAAGCAGCTGGAGAGACTGAACAGGAACAAGGCAGCAGGTCCAGAAGGTGATAGCCCCAGAGTTTCACTTTAAATTAGGGCTGGGTGATATATTGAATATACTTGATGTATCTCCTGTTTTGTCATACGATGGTTAAAATAGCTCTATCGCAACCGTCGAGTATACATTGTCACAGCAATATTAATATGCGTACCTCTAGTTCGCAAAGGCTTTCTTTCTTCTTCCACACCATGCAAATGCATCACTAATCACCCCTCACCAACTGGAAAATGTTGTACTTTTGCCCAATGACTGCTCAGTGCATATGTGAATATATATTGTGAGATGGAAGAATATGGCGACAGAGGGAGTTTCAGATGAGCAAGAGACAGAGAAGAGAAACAGCACTGGCTCAATAATCTGGCAGTGGTTTGAATTTCACACAGACGATGTGGAACAAAATTCAGTGATTTGCTAAACATGCCGTAAAACCATTGCCAGTACAGGTAGCAGTACCACAAATTTATTTCGTCACCTGAAAAGTCATCCACTACAAAACAAAGAATGTTGTAAATTCTGCATGTCAGCGTCTCCGCACACACCAAAGACGAGGCAAAATAAACAGCCAGCGAAGTACATGATACTGGCGTCTTCATTTGCCAAAGCCGTCCCATACGACAAAAAAAGCACGAAATGGAGGGAAATCTCAAACGCAGTGACAAAATACATTGCCAAAGACATGGCTCCTGTCAGTGTAGTGGAAAAACCCAGATTCAAAAATCTTATGAAGACACTTGATGCAAAATACGACTGGGATCCGACGGGTGAGGTGAGACAGGTCGTAGGCGAGGAGCGGGTTTCTGGAGGCCGCGACCGTACTCGCTGACTGCGAGACTAGCAGCCGAGAGCAGGGCGGAATGAGAGAGATTGACCGGGACAGGTCTGAGGAAAACGCTGGATTACTGAGGCGGATAAACTGCAGCACAGAGGCTAACAGGAGCTTGTGGCAAACGGGAGGTATGACTGAGCGTTGGCAGGGTGAGTGACTGAGTCTTTTATCCAGTGGTGGGACGGGCTGCGGTGACGTGGAGCTCAGCTGTTAAACTGGATTCATACTGACATGTGATTAGCAGGGTCGAGTTGATAAGTCTTTATTAGCAGCTCATGCTAATAAAGAGCAGCAGGTGGTTGAAGTGTGGGAACTCTGGGCTGTAGGTTAGACATCTGCCGTGATGAGCTCCTGACAAATTGTTTCGGACTCTCGCAGCTCGCCTCGTACCTGCTACAGGGGCAGCAGGGATTGGTCAGGAACTTCCTGATACGACACTGTGACGTAACGGGGCTAAACTCAGCCGTTTTACATGAGAGAGTAAAGCAGTTGCTCAGAGCGCAGGATTCAGGAGGATTATTCAGGAATGCACGAATTAAGCCAAAAACCACACTGGAGGTCTTTTAAAGCAGAACTAAGTAAGTTTTGCTCTCGCTCTCCCCCTACTGGTCCCCTGTGAAAGCTCACTGTCGTAACGTTCCCCCGCCGCCGCCGCAGACCCCCCCTCACCCCCTCCACCCCGCCGCCGCCCCCCCAACAACAACGCGCAGAGAAGGCTTTTGCAAGAAGAAAGAAAAACAAAACCAAGAAAATGTCTCGACAGGTGAGTATTATTGTCATCTTTGCGCTCCTAAGGGTGGCGTTGCTAACAACGGCAAGGGCTTCATGCTTGTATTTATGTACGTGAGTGTGAGTGCCGTAAAGCAGGTTTGTTCTCGCGAGATTAGTCGGGTCCGATCCACTGAAAGTTGCAAGTGCTGCTTTCAGGACACAGACCCCGGAGGGAGGGGAGGGACCCACGAATCACCCTGCCAAGTCCTTGTTTACCCCCACAGGGACTCTAGAAAACATTTATTGAGGTGAAAAAACTTACTTAGTTCTGCTTTAAATAAAGAGATAGCAACACAACATGGTTAAAAGCTCCAAAAAGTTGATTTTTCATGATACAGGACCTTCAAATGAGTATGCCTGTGTAATTAAGGGCACCGTATAACACAAAATAACATTTTAGAAAGGTATTTAAAATATCGTGATATATATCTCATATTGTGTTATAGCCAAAATATATTGGGAAATTAGATTTTCCTCATGTCACCCAGCCCTACTTTAAATTAAAAAAAGAAGTCGGACTTAGATCGTCATAGTGGATACGGGAGCAACAGTTCCAATTATGCTGACAACATTTCTGTCAAATGCGGACAGCTCTGTGGTATTCTGTCCACCTCCCATAGAGGCTCTGGCCCTTTTGTGCTCGGCTATACGTTTTTTCGTGTGTAGTTTTATATTGAACCATTTCCTTTTTATTTCTGAAGGGGACTTCTCCTCTGTTCCTAACACATTCACCACATCTGCAACTCTGTCAGGTCTGCGCTCTCCGAGTGCTTTTCTAGTTCAAGATATTTTCAAATGACATCCGATTTCTGGGTTATTTTCATAAACCTGTAGCTTTAAATGATGAAAAAAGGGAAACTGTAAATTAAAGCAATCATCATTCTGACCCAAAGTTTAAGAAAGTAACAAATTTATTGACCTAATTTGTATATATTGATGTCACAGATAATTTCATCACAACCTTCTAGGAACAGACAACTCTTAAAGAACAATAGGTTCTGAACATTTGTATTGAGGTTTGTTTTACTAATTTCATGTTCACAACTCAAAACCAAAATAATGACCAAAAAGAAACGTTTTACTGACTGTGTTCCCAAAAAAACAACGTATTGCAAAAATTAATTGACATAGTTCATGTTGTGTCCAGAACATGACCAAATTCATTCACCAAACTAAAAAGTAAATATCCAGGTGTTACCTAATCTATATAAATAAAGTTAAAATATGATAAAGTAAATTTGAGTAAAAAGTCTCATTAAAGTATGATAAATTAACTGACAGCAGTTTAAATCTTATTTTTTTGCAGACTGAACTTTCCCTCTGCTGTTTTAGAACTGCAGGTTAATGATGACAAACTACAAACTCCAACAGCTGAACTGGGACTTTAAACAAACACCAACATCTGAGGATGTTACAGGATTAACAGAATTACACCTTCTCACCTGTGTTGAGTTTTCTTGTGATAGAATAAACTACCTCTTTGACTGAATCTTTGTTCACAGGTCTGACATGAGAAAGGTTTCTCACCCGTGTGAATTCTCATGTGATCGATTAAATTACTTCTTTGACAGAAACTTTTTTCACAAGTCTGACATGAGAAAGGCTTCTCACCTTTGTGAATTCTTATGTGATCTAGTAAACTACTTTTTTGACTGAAACTTTTTCCACAGGACTGACATCTGAAAGGCTTCTCTCCTGTGTGAGTTCTCATGTGACGGCGTAAACCAGCACTTTGACGGAACTTTTTCCCACAAGTCTGACATAAAAAGGGCTTCTCACCAGTGTGAGTTCTAATGTGATGTTTTAAAACATTTTTAGTAGCGAAGCTTTTTCCACAGGTCTGACATGAGAAAGGCTTCTCACCTGTGTGACTTCTCATGTGACAGATAAAACTTTCTTTTTCACTGAAGCTTTTTCCACAAGTTTGACATAAGAAAGGCTTCTCACCTGTGTGAACTCTCATGTGTTTGAGTAAACCACTTCTTTGACAGAAACCTTTTCCACAGGTCTGACATGAGAAAGGCTTCTCACCCACATGAGTGTTTTTGTGTCCTTCTAGTTTTTGATCGTCTACATTGTCTCTGTAATTTCTGGTTTGTGGATGTCTCTGATTTTCTCTCAGCTTCTCTACACGGATTGATTCAGAGTCTTCATTTCTGCTTCCTTCCTGATCTTGATTCTGAGCTTCAATAGAGTTCTGAGCCCAGGGTTGATCCACGTTTGGTTCTAAATCACTGTGGTCTCTTTCTTCATCAGCAGGTGTCAACATGAAGGTATCTGGCTCCAGCTTCAGAATAAGCTGCTCTTCATCCTTAATTATACAGAGTTCCTTCTGTTCTTTTTTAATCTGTGGACTCTCTGTTTCCTCATGTGGAGGCTCCTGCTTCATTTGTTCCTTTTTAATCTGTGGACATTTGGCATCTTCTTGTGAAGGTTCCAGATGCTGCTGTTCTTCTTTAATTTGTGGAGGTCTGAGTTCTTCCTGTGGAATTTCTGGTTCCTCCTGGTAAAAATTGGGGTGTCTCTCCATGTTACAGGACTGGTCCATCAAATCCTCCTCATTCCAGACATAATGCTGACGGAGTTCTGAACAGACAAAAAAACAAAAAAGCTTATTAATGTGACTATGAGAAAGAACACTTCAACTTTCATAATCTGATGCAGCTAAAGAGGTTTTGGGAAGAACTGAGCCTTCAGTCAACCAAGTAATCACACATGATTGTTTCTGCAGATGTGTCTGAAAGACCCACATCACCACTGAACAGAATTTTTATTTGACAAAGTATTTTGATGTGTTATTCACTACTTCATATCAATACTGACAACAACAATATTGCATTTGTGCCCTGTAGTCACTTTTCCACGTAAATCTGGTACAGACTTCAGACAATAAATATAAAAATATGCATATTTATTAGGGCTGGGGGTAAATGATTTTTTTAAAACAATTATTCGGCTGATTATTTTTACTGAATAGTCAACTATTCGTTGCAAATGTCAGTCTAATATTGTGTTTCACTCAGAAACAATCACAGCATTACTGAGTTAACGCAAATCATGAATTGGCATATTGGCATATGTAACGTTGAACAAATACGTCAACATGTTACCACTCACACCAGCACAACTTCGATGTGGAAACATCTGAGCTCTGTGCACTTCAGTATTGCAATCTAACGGTGTTTGTGTCTGCATTCTGCTAGTAGCTAAACAGCTGTGTTATAAACATAATAGTGGCAAAATGAAAACTAACAGAACACAGCTATCTAGCCACAAATGTTGGCGTACGGCCAATTGGCATCCCCAAAGTGACAAGTGGCTAGCTCCGGTAGCATGCAGATAAGTTGTTCTCACATAATGTCAAATAGCTCAATAACTTTAACAAACTCGTGTGTTTTTCCAGCTCCTGCTATTTTCAGACAAATTCAACATTTCCCTCATCAACTCATTAGAAACTTCACGTAGATCCTTCAGCCCACGTAGGCTTCAGCCCAGGGTAGTTTTATGCTACCGTGCTATGCTAACACAGCATACAGCAGCACCGGTGTTTGTAGCTTTACAGAATTGGTTGTAAATGCATGATTTTGTCGACGTCATGAAGATACTCGTTTTCCCCCATAAACTCAGTGAAATGGTGTGTTCACACCGGCCGCTTTGTAAACGTCAAGCAACGATCACAATATTTAGAGTTTGACGTTTTAAAGTCAAAGCTTGTAACGCCTGACCTTTAAAAAGAGGGCGTAGGCGGGGCTTCCTTTTTTATTGGATGTTCTGAACTATGGCGGATCATATACAGTGGGGCAAAAAAGTATTTAGTCAGCCACCAATTGTGTAAGTTCTCCCACTTAAAAAGATCAGAGAGGCCTGTAATTTTCATCATAGGTATACCTCAACTATGAGAGACAAAATGAGGATGCTTTACAGTAGGTATGGTGTTCTTTGGATCCAACTCAGCATTCTTTCCCCTCCAAACACGACAAGTTGAGTTTCTACCAAAAAGTTCTATTTTGGTTTCATCTGACCATATGATGTTCTCCCAATCCTCTTCTGGATCATCCAAATGCTCTCTAGCAAACCGCAGACGGGCCTGGACGTGTCCTGGCTTCAGCAGGGGGACACGTCTGGCACTGCAGGATTTGAGTCCCTGGCGGCGTAGTGTGTTACTGATGGTAGCCTTTGTTACTTTGGTCCCAGCTCTCTGCAGGTCATTCACTAGGTCCCTCCGTGTGGTTCTGGGATTTTTGCTCACCGTTCTTGTGATCATTTTGACCCCACGGGGTGAGATCTTGCGTGGAGCCCCAGATCGAGGGAGATTATCAGTGGTCTTGTATGTCTTCCATTTTCTAATAATTGCTCCCACAGTTGATTTCTTCACACCAAGCCGCTTACCTATTGCAGATTCAGTCTTCCCAGCCTGGTGAAGGTCTACAATTTTGTTTCTGGTGTCCTTTGACAGCTCTTTGGTCTTGGCCATAGTGGAGTTTGGAGCGTGACTGTTTGAGGTTGTGGACAGGTGTCTTTTATACTGATAACGAGTTCACACAGGTGCCATTAATACAGGTAACGAGTGGAGGACCGAGGAGCCTCTTAAAGAAGTTACAGGTCTGTGAAAGCCAGAAATCTTACTTGTTTGTAGGTGACCAAATACTTATTTTCCACCATAATTTGCAAATAAATTCTTTAAAAATCAGACAATGTGATTTTCTGGATTTTTTTTCCTCATTTTCTCTCTCATAGTTGAGGTATACCTATGATGAAAATTACAGGCCTCTCTGATCTTTTTAAGTGGGAGAACTTACACAATTGGTGGCTGACTAAATACTTTTTTGCCCCACTGTAGAGAGAGTGGCTTGACTTTATTTACTCCATTTGTGGATACACACCATTCTTCAGATGCAATAGGGTTAGAGGGGTTAAACCATTTGCTCGAGGAGCTACATATGGAGAAGGTTTGCTTCCAGTGCTACTTCCGTATGTCCCACGCCCTGTTTGACGACTTCCTGCTTCATTCACGTTACGTGCAGTGACGTCACTACGATGAGACGCTCTGATTGGTTGACATGCCGCTTCAAGAGCGTCAAAAGTTCAGTTAGCTGAACCTCTGTGTTGCTTGTGTTTCAAGCTTCAATGCTTGAAAAGCTTTGAATGTTGATGCTGTTAACACTCACAAAGCAACGCAAAGACTCTGACGCTCCTCTGACGGACTCCACCATAGACTTTACATGTAAACTTGACGCTTCTGACGTTGACGGTTGGGCCGGTGTGAATGCACCATTATTCTGCAGTTAGCGGATGGCTGGTGGCTGATGTGTAGACTAATGTTTGTGTGCCACAAGTTCAACAGTAAACTGTTAAATGCAAATTAACGTGAACAATAAAACCTGTAAACAATCCAACCAGAACTCTGAGCTATGGTATGTAATGGGTGTTAAATGGGTACATCTACATTTCTATAAGTCCAGGTAGGGGGTGGGGGGCTGCAAAAGTCTTTCTACCTCAAATATTCTGGTAAATACGAAATGGACAATGTATGGAAAATTACAGTTTTTCATGGCCTGTTTGAAGGGGGCTTGTGAAATAATTTTCCCCATTTGAAGAGTAGCATCCCCGACTTTTTTTTAATCCTGCCCCCCCCCCCCCACACACACTCACTTGAAATACATATTCTTTGCTAATGACCCCATTAATACAAGACAATAGAGTGTCTTTCCAAGTGGGGAAAGGTGTCGTTTTACCACCGTTCTGGCTCTTTACTTCTACAGCGCAGCATTCTGTAACATCCTGACATGTGATGGAGAGAGAGCCACTGTTGTGTACAACAAAACCTGGTCCTGTAGGCTGAAACCAAACCATGACTACCACCATCACATATCCCGCTCTTTTTTCCTTCTCTCTCACACACGTCCACCTCCAACAGACATTTACCTGAACACTCTCTCTCACCTGCAGACATCAGCGCAGACACAGTCATAATGTGAAACTGTAGCTAAACTTCAAAGCAAAGTCGCTGCAGGATTTTACAAAAAAACATTGGTGATTTGACACCAGAAAAAAAACCAGCAGTGAACAGACAAACATGTCTATAATAACACCTGTGACAATCAAAAGAAAAAGGTAGAAGTAAAACGTTGAGAAATGTCACAATGAAAACAAGCGTAAACTGCACAATTGACCTTACGCTGACCCCGCCCCCAAAACGGCCATTGACCAATCACACAACCGTTACTATGTGAGCAGGTCTGACAAACATTAATCCACCCGTAGATGGGCATGAGCTGGCTGAGGATTGCTGACTGGTGGGCGCGAGCTTTAGAGGTGCTGGCAGCTGGGAGTGCTCTCTGGCTGTGAGCGGACGGATGCCACTTGGCAGAGCTGATCGGGAGAGAGAAATGAGATCAAGGCTGGTTCGATTTGGAGGCTGTCGCAAAGGTTTTGCTCCAGAAAACGTCACTGACACAAATGAAAATACCACTTCTAGTTATTATAATCGGTCTTGGCAAAAGGTCAGTTGCATTGAACTGTCTCAAAGCATATCAAAAGTATGAGAACAAAAGTAGTCCGCAGGAAACTGGACACTCAGTGAACCTGGGGAGGGAATTCACGAGAATTCTTGTTGCTTCTAACCCCCTTCTTTCAACCGGATGCGTCAGCAGCACGTTACTGAAGCAGCATGTCTCGCTCGCGTATTCTGCTGCTTGGCATTTTCCACCGGGTGCATATGAGGCACGTAGCAGCAGGGAAGCAACCATCACCGAAAGAGCACGAAGTCACACGAGATTAACAAAATCACACGTGAGTTTGTCAGTATACACAACAACAAGCAGAAAAAAACCACAACATGGCTCCAAAAGGTTTGTGTTTTATGTTCTGTCCGTTTTATGTAAATATGAAGGACATTTAAAGATCCAGAAGGCTCCCTCGGAGCGTATTTCGGTTTTGGAAAAGTTTACAGCGGGGGTCTACAAAACCCAGTAGTGGAGTGCCAACAATTGTCAGCAACTGTCTCTGCTTCACCACACCTCAATCAAACAAGGTTGTGAGAAACTGTTTTTCAACCTCGATCTTCAAGGCAGACGTCTTCCTCTTTCCAAAATGTCAAACTTGTGATGCGTTTCAGACGCGTACCACATAAAAAATAGAACCGCTGCGTATATGCCGCGAGATGTCGCTCCTGAGACGCGTTCGACTCGTGCTGCTGACGGATGCGGTGGAAAGGGTTCTATTGACTACAGCGGTATCTATCAGCTGCGTATGACGTGCTGCTGCTGACGCGTCCGGTGGAAAGGAGGGGTTAGACTGCGAGTGTTAAACATACCAACAGCTTTTGTATTTAGGTGACAGAATACTTATAACACAAATTATGACAATATAAAAAAGCATGTGATGTGTAAAAAAAATTTCTCTCAATACTCCAATAACCACAACAAAGAAATAAGATTAATAATAAATACATCTCATTAATATATTATTTATGCCAGGAAGAGACAGAGCAAACATAACATCTGCTCATGCTGCTGGTAAAAGTTATTCACACATCAGGAAAAATACAAGTAAAAACAGAAAACACTTAAAAATACTTCTCTGTGGGTTGTGTGAACAAATCTGTTAATTACTGATCCCTAAGAAAAGTAAGAGACCTTTTCTATTTGATGAAAAGCTTCAGTTGGTGAACTGTTCAAAACAATCCCCCTTCCCCCGAGAGATGTTAATGACCATGTTTTTATTCGGGGGGGGGGGGGGGGGGGTGGCGCAGGAGAAATTACATTTTCAGGAGGTTCCTGCAACCCGCTTTTTCTATTTCTCTTCCTTCTTCTAGGTAAAAATTCAAGCTGCAGCTGGATAAATTACCTACTTCCTGATATATCGTTGACTAACGGCCATTTGATATAAAAATAAGTAAGTCAAGTAAAGCAAAGCCTTTCACAGATAAAAATCACAAGGCACTGTACAAGGATCAATGAAATACAACATATGAAATTAAAACAAATGAAACATAAAAACAACCCATTAACAAAAGGCTTTCTTAAAAAATTGAAATATCAAATTAAAGCATACACACCTAATCTGTGCAGTCGGACTTTGGGGCTGAAAGCACCCTTTTCTTCTAAACCCAAGAGGTTTTCTTGGTTTTCTCTCCACATCTCCTTGACTCTTATATTCCTTTAACAGACAGAAAGAAGTTACCGCTGAGCTCCAAACCACTGGACTTTTACTGCTGACAAACCCGCTGAAACGCCGGATTCAAACACACTTTCACCTCACCAGCGATTCAGTGCACGCATGCGCAAACGAACTGCAGCCCGGGCAGTAGCGCTTTCAAAATAAAAGCGGTTTCCGGTTTGTGTTCATTCACATAAATACTGAAAAAAAGATAATTTGACTCGTTTAACTATATTTTTCACGTCTTAATGTTGAATACAATGTATTTACACAGTGTAGAAGAAATACATCCACATATGTGATACAAATATTAAAAATATTTTCCTACAGCTTTGGTTTTATCAACAGAACATTTAAAATTCTCCTCATAAGACCATTCTTCTGTCTTAAAAACTGCGTCTTCAGAATCATGGGCCTCCATATTGTTCCATCATCTGCAACAAGTAAACATCCCATTTCATGTTAATGTTTCATTCCTGACGAGTCATTTATCATGATGTGAAACAATAAAGGATTATTAAAGTTATTAGTCCTTATATAAGCTGAAGAAAAGTGGATGTTATTAATTACCATAAAGTGTCAGTAGCTGGCAGGATGAGCCTGTCGGTCCTGTCAGAGTTTCTAAATGAGGAACTGATTTTCAGATGTTTCTGTCGGTGGAAACAAGCTGCTATGTTCAGAGTGAAAGGAGGCATCTCACTGCAGCCTTCAGTAACATGGACCCAAAAGGACCATCAGAACTGATGGAACACTTTGTTCATGTTCTCACAGGTTCCATCAAATGTTCAGGGTCACAAGTTCTGAGTGTTTTTGCCCCTGGCCAGCGCCACTGAATAAAGAAAGTTGCGACACACTTTGAACCAGCCGACACACGGTCACGTGGTTCGTGGAGCTCTCAATAGCTACAAACATCCCAGTGCTGTCAGTCAATCTGAACAGCTTCTTGTGGAATTTGCAAAATGCTAAAATTTTTACTTGTACCCTGGAATTTTAGGTAAATATAAATTTTAAAGGAATTTATCAAAGCATTTTTAAGTCTTGAAGGAACTTTTCAGTTTAAAATTTTATAGAGATTAGATAGCAAACACATTGTAGATTACATTTTGACTATAGTTGAGATTTTTTTATAGAACTATAAGACTTTATGGAATGTACTAATATAATTATTATTATGAACAAAAAACCTCAATAGAGTAATAAAACCTAAGAAGGATACTAAGAGAACTTAACAGTCAATAAAGACAAAATGCAACCCAACAAAGAACATTTTTGACTATGAAAAAGAAATTAGTTCTCATTTTTACTAAAGATCAGATGAAAGCCATTGGCATGAAGAACAAGTGAGGGATTGGATGAAACAAGGGAACGTGTGCTAACGTTAAAGGAAATCACAACCTAAGAACAGGGAAGATTTTTGGGGACGTGACATTGCCAGGGCATAAAAGAGCAGCAACACCTGCTTGTGTTTTTATGTTAGCAGGATGGAAGCAGGTGGTACCTTACCATTTCAGTGGCAATTCCCCAAATGGGTCCAATTACTTGAAAGATTTGATTGATTTTCAAGAAGGAATGCCACTGAAATTTGCTCCCTGCTGTCACAAAAATGCTTCAGTCCAGTCATTTTGACAAAATGAAGGTGGGGCCTGGAATGAATATCTTCAGTAAGTCAACAAGCACAGATCTGAAATACATGGTGGAGCTGGAAAAACGCCCTACGTCTAACCTGACAACAGCATGGTTTCTAGAGCAGGTGAATGAGTGGTTTGATCTCATGTCCTCTCAACACCCTGTAATGACACTAAGCAAGCTCAAGATGGAAGAGTAGCCATTACATTTCTCCAAGACATATTAGACATGATAAAATTCTTCTGCTTCCTTCATGTCATGATGTGCAGAAAAAAATAACCACCAGATTCATCAAGTTGAGACTGAGAATCACAGTAAAACATCCTTGATAAAAGGAAAAAAGTAAAACCAAGCCAACCCCAGCAGCGTTAACACCATCCATCCATCCATCCATCCATCCATCCATCCATCCATCCAAGTTTATTTATAAAGTTCCAGTTCATAACAGAAATATTAACCAATCAGCAATAACACATTTCCTCTCTAAGGAACCAGCTGATTGGGTTGAATTGTTAATTTAGCCATCCTGAGCAGCACGATTGGCGACAGTGGAAAGGAACAACTCGCTTTTAACAGGAAGAAACCTCTAGCAGAAGCAGAACCAGAACCAGAACCCGGCTCAGGATGGGCAGCCTTCTGCCTTAGCCGACTGGGGTCTGAGCTGACAGGAAAGAGACAAACACCGATATTTGGGCCAGTCATCATGTCTATAGAAAGATAAACAGAGAAACAGTTAATGGCAGCAGTAACAATGAAAAGCAATAACAATTTGATGGCTCTAGTGGGAATATTTCATTGTTTGTTTATGTGAGATACACCCTCCTCAGAGGCAGCCAGAGTAAAGAAACACAGCAGAGTGAAGAAATGTGGTCAGTGTGTCCTCCGGCAGTCTAAACCTATAGCAGCATAACTAAAGGGAAAGCTCAGGAGAACCCAAGCTAACCCTGACTATAGGATTGTGTCAAAAGGAAAGTTTTAAGTCTATTCTTAAAGCTACACAAAGTGTCTGCCTCACGGATAAAAAGTGGAAGCTGGTTCCACAGGAGAGGAGCCTGATAACTAAAAGCTCTTCCTCCCATTCTACTTTTAGAAATTCTAGGAACTACAAGCAGACCTGCAGTCTGAGAGCGAAGTGCTCTGTTAGGAGCATATGGAACAATAAGATCTTTAATATAAGCTGGAGCTTGGTCGTTCAAGGCCTTATACATCAAAAGTAAAACTTTAAACTTTATTCTAGATTTTACAGGGAGCCAATGAAGTGATGCTAAGACAGGAGAAATATGGTCTCTCCTTCTAACTCTCATCAGAACTCTGGCAGCAGTATTTTGGATCAGCTGGAGGCCTTTAACGGCACTATTAGAACATCCTGATAATAATGAATTACAGTGATCTGTCAGGGTCTGGGGTTTTGTGTTTGGGGATTTGTGTGTAGGTGATGGCTTTTGTTTCACTGTGGTTGTGTTCACTGGTGACTGTGGGGATCTCTGCAGCTGGTGAGAGTGGTGCATGTTGTTGTGACACTAATTGTCATTTCCAGGGCGTGGCAGTCATCAGTGGTTGCAGGTGTGGATCGTTACCCAGCTCAGGAGAGCTGGGTATTTAATCAGAGGAAGAACCACAGACAGGCGCCAGTTCGTACTCTCCCACAAACTTATCGTGGTACGGAGTGGCCGGGGATTAATTATGACAGTTGTTTTGTTAGTACTACTAACCTGCCTTTCTCTTCCTTCATTTTTAGTTTATACGCTGGAGCGCTCCTCCAGCTCGTGAGTGCCTCTGCGCGGTCCCTAACCCGCCGGAAAGAGGACTCGCCTCATACGGGGTTAGCGGTCGTGAGCTCTCCGACCCGCTCTCCTTCCCCCGTTCTCGGACCCGTGTCCTGGAGCATCCTCCAGTGCCAGTGCCTCGGCGTGGTGAGTTACCCGCCTATCTTGAGCACTGGCTCGTACACGGATGAATCAAAGCTCCGTTGCGGTATTACGCGACCAGCTCTCTCCCTCTGGCTCCTGTCTGTCCCCAGTCTCCTCTGGATCCACACCTCTCCGGTGAGCGCGCTGCTGCCTCCCCTGCTGGACCCACGCAGGCATCGACAGCACCGCGTCCCGGACCTCACCGCACTGCCTCGACTCCTGGAGCACCACCCCCGCTGCAGTGTCCCTCGGATCTCACCACACGCAGCTTCAGTCACCGCGTCACCGTGAGTATCTGAGCACTATCCCCGCACACTGCAGCGGGCTGTTTGTGTGTGTAGCTAACAAGCCTCTCCTCCAGGATCGAGTCTCCCCCCACTGCCGTTCCAGTCCTGTGTTTATTCATCGTGCACATTTCATGTTGCCTGTACTGTTGTCTTGTGCATGTTTCACAATAAACTCACTTTCACTGATTTCCTGGTTCTCGTGTGTGTGTCTTGGAGTTGGGTCGCCTTTGGAGTTCTGAACAACCCCCTACCTGGTAACTGAACCTGACATGATCAAGTCTAGAAGTAATAAATGCATGAACTAATGTTTCTGCATCTCTTTGATTCAAAATGCTCCTAATTTTAGCAAAGTTAGGAAGGTGGAAGTAGGTCGTCCTGGTAACATGTTTTTTACATGAGAACTAAAGGACATGTCCTGGTCAAAGATCACGTGCATTCTGGAAAGCGGGAATTTTTAACTTTAAAGTGGGCAATATGTGAGCGCTTTCGGGATTATCTCTTTTATGCCCCACATTTTGTTGTGTACACCAACAACAACCCCTTAACATACATTCTCACCACAGCAAAACTAAATGCCACTGGTCACCACTGGGTAGGCGAACTAGCCAACTTTAACTTTACAATCAGTTATCGCCCAGGCAAGAGAAACGCTGATGCCGATGGTTTGTCTAGACTTCCTCTTGACATCAACCAGTACATGGTCCAGTACACAGCTGAGGTGAGGCAGGATGTTATAAAGGCAAGTGCGGAAAGCATTCTATTCCAGAAACAGAGCTTGTGTCCTGAGAGCTATACTTTCAGTCAAAATACAGTTCATCTTGTGCAAGACCCCATGTCACTTCCAGACAAGACCATCTCTCAAACAGAAATCCAGGCAAGTCAAGAAAATTATCCAGTTATTGGGCCCATCCTGAAGTATAAAATCAGTGGGTACCAGCCCAAAGACCAAGCCTTTAAAAATGAGTCACCTGATGTAAAAATTCTTCTGAGACAGTGGAACAGACTTTATGTAAATAACGATGGTGTCCTCTATAGGCAAGTGAACGGTAGGGATCAACTGCTACTCCCCATAGAACACCATGACACTGTTTTTAATGAACTACACAAAGAAATGGGACATATGGGAGCAGAAAGAACACTGGGATTGATAAGAGACAGATTTTATTGGCCGAGGATGTAAAAGGGTGTTGAACGATTTTTTTACATCTAGAAACATACAAGCATGGATATGAATACATCTTGGTGGTAATGGATGATTTGCCCAAGCGTATCCCACGAAAAATAAGTCAGCAAAGACAGTGGTGGACAACGTTTTTATTCATTTTGCTCTGAATTTTGGCTTCCCAGTGAGAATCCATCACGTCATGGGGCGAGAATTTGAAAATCAACTGTTTTCCCAGCTCCAGAAGGTCTGTGGTCTCCGTGGCTCCCACACTACACCTTACCATCTACAGGGAAGTGGGCAGGTGGAGCGTTTTAACAGGACCTTGCTCTCTATGTTGAGGAAAAAGCTGACTGGAAAGAATCACTGGCAAAGGTAGTGCATGCCTACAATTGCACTAGAAGTGGAGCCACAGGGTTCTCCCCATATTACCTTCTTTTTGGCCGCACTCCTAGGCTCCCTGTAGACATCCTGTTTAATCTATCTAGCCAGGACCAGCAGGTCAGTTATGAGGAGTATGTGCAAAAGTGGCAGTCACATGAAAGAGGCCTATCAGATCACATCAAAAACTGCACAAAAAGAAGCTTCAAGGGGCAAGCACTACTATGACCAAAAGACGACTTGCCAGTTTATGAAATTCGGCCAGAGAAGGGAGGCAAAAGCCGCACAGTACACAGGAACCTACTTCTTCCATGTGACAGCTTACCTGTGGAAACAAATGACAAACAGCTGGTCAAACAAAAGAAGGAGACACAAACAAGAGTAAAAAGACAACAACAGCCTTCAACAGATACAGACAGTGATGGGGAAAGTGCTCTTGTGTGGAGAGCTTCACGCCAGCAAAACCATGAAGACAACAGAGCTTATGTGTACGCTCCAGAGACTGGGACTGGGGAGCAACAGCTGCAGGAACTCCAAGCAGTGGACAATCAGCTGGAGGCAGAGGACATTGCTACAGAAGAAGGAAATGACAAGGTACCACAGGAGGAACCAGGCCAAGAGCCACACAGTGACCATCCATCTGGTGAGGACCAGCCCCAGTCGAGAGAAAGAGACTTTGATGCTGAAAATTGGTCGACACCTCTACCTCATGTCTACCCACGGAGAGAATGGCAGCGACCAAGTGTCTTCACCTATGACCAGCTGGGACAACCAACCATGAGAAAAGTGGGTATAGGTGACAATGAGGTGAGTGTTCCACCTATGTTCTCACAGAAACTGTGGAGACCTTGGACACCTGACACCAGGACCTAAAGACGATTTTGAATTTTAATTTAAGATGAGCATATTGCCCATATAACAGTGTCTACCATTAAACAATGTGAGTGTGTTGTAACTGACAGTCAGAATGTTGGCCGGTCAATTGTCTGGTTACAAAGGTAAAACTAGTCCCTGTAAGGTGAATTTGTTTAACTTGAGAGAGAAGGTGGTTCATTTTTGCTACATATTTGGGTATTGCTTGAAGATATGGAGAAATGTTTATTGAAGGTAATGTGACATTGCTTCTTACCAAAAAGGATGCCATGAGTGTATGTAACCACTGTGTGTACTGCTTTGTGGATAATGGGAGGGTTAAGAGAAAAAAACGGTAAAGAGATTTTTTTCTTCTTCTTTTCTTTTTCTTTAATTAAGAAGGGGAGGGTGTGGCACCCAGGACTTATTTTGTATATAAATGTACCCCCTACAGGTTTTCAACTTATTAATGTTCTTCACCTTAAGTTATTATTACTGTTTTTCCATGCTTTGTAGCACACAATGAAACCACCTGTAGGATAAATTACCGGGTTCATAGTACAGTATATTTTACACCAGTAGATGGCATTAGTGGCGTCTGTGTCCGAGACCTGTAAAGCAGTGTCGAAGTTTGTCTCACTGTCACTCATGCTGCTTTGTAATTGTCATTTGTCTTCCGCTATCCGCAAGCAACTGCACCTCGGCCAATGAGATTAGCGGGATTCTGTATTGTCTTACTCGTGTGTAAGTGTGCTGTTAGCTCATTGGTCACAGAGCAGGAGAGAGCCTGGGAATAAGTTAACCTTCTATTTTCATACAAAATGTTAATTCCATTGACATTTTACAGACTAATTTTGATTCTCATGTCATGAATGTCGAACGGTTATGGAGTTGGGGACCCAAACAGTAGCATCAACCAGCTTAGCAGGCACATCAGTTGACACTTTGGCTTATTTTATTTTCCAACTGTGATTCACAAACCAACCACACATTCCTTCACCAGAACAATGGGAGACAGACAGTTTATATACAGGTGACCTAAATTGGGAGAAACCATTCATGGGGTAAAACGGATGTGCTCTGAAATGGAAACAGAAACATATTTACATCAAAGATCCAACAATATTACAATTACACACTATAGCAACTGAACATACTTCAACCATACTCAATTATTTTCTACAAATGTCAACAGAAAAGCTAATATTTCAAACATCCTCCCCCTTAACCCATTTCCTGATATGGTGCAGTCCCCAAACTACTGAAAGTGTGCACAAACCCCCGGGGAATCTTTTGACTGCACACACCAACATGGAGACAAAAAATGGCTGAGGTAAGTGTTTAGAAAAGATAATCTTAACTGTCACATCCTAGTTATTTAAATTGTTATTTTATCATGTCATTGAACCAATTACATACCAACAATTTAACAATGATCTTTGTTTTTTCAGGAATGATAAAAATGAAACCCACCAACAAACAGACTTTAACAAGCACAAGTAAACTTAACTGAAACCTTGTTGTTTAATTACTTATTTCATGTGTTTTCTAACTACAGTCACTATGGATGATACATGTAACAGGGGCGATTCCATTTTTCAAGGGACAGTTGGCAACCCTACTCTCTGGTTGTATACTCACTGAGAGGGACTTTTAATTGTGTCCCAGTAAAGGGCCAGGCTGCACAACTCAGACTTGAAATTTCCAACTGTTGCATCTTATTCAAATGGAATGAGCCATTTACTGATGTCCTCAAGTGCAATATCTGGTGCTGTTCATAGATGGTTCACATCCTATCTCACAGACAGGACTTTTATGGTGAGTTTGGATACCTGTTCCTCTGGGGTCCATAAGATAACATGTGGTGTGCCCCAGGGTTCAATTGTAGGCCCATGTCTTCAGGTCTACAACTTTTACAGAACTCAGCAGCACATGTCCTGATGAAGACCAGGAAGCGGGAGCACATCACTCCGGTTTTTAAATCACTGCATTGGCTACCTGTATGTTTCCAGATTGATTTTAAAATGCTATTAATAGTTTTTAAGTGTCTTGATGGTCTTGGGCCTTCTTATCTCTTAGAACTGCTTTTACCGTACGAACCCTCGCAGTCTCTGGAACGGGCTGCCAGAGGACCTCAGGGCCGTAGAGAGCAGTTATTTTTTTAAGAACAGGCTCAAGACTCACCTTTTTAGCTTGGCTTTTAAATGATCCTTTTTATTACAATTTACCTTGTTTGGATGGTTGATTGATTGATTGATTCTATTTTTATATGTTCTATTTTAACAGAGATTTATGATCAATATTATTTTTATATCTATATAACTTTATATATTACATTTCTATTAATTTAGCTTTTATCATTTTACATTTTAACCTTGTCTTATCTTTCTCCAGTGTTCCTCTGTGGGAGCCCTCTGCCGCGGGGGCAGTGGTCGGCTGTGGCGGCCTGGTTGCTTTCCGGGTGTGCCGAAGTGGAGGTGGGGGTCTCTGCCCTACCTCCCCTGGGTGCCCTGTGTCGGTGCCTCGGTGGCTGCGGGGGATCTACTGCTGTCGGGGCAGATGGCTTCCCTGATGGCGTTTCCTTGTCTTAGCTTGTTTGGCTCATCTGACCTCAGCCCAGTGTGTCTTATATTCTCTTTTAACTTATGTTTTTAGGTGTGTTTGTGCGTGTGCGGGAAGATGTATGTTGTGAAGGGGCTTTGTTGTGTGAATAATATTTATTTCTGGGGATGGGAGGGAATGTGGGTATGTGGGGCCTTTTTCATATTTATTTTATTTTGTAAAGCACTTTGAGCTGCATTTCGTGCATGATTAAGTGCTATATAAATAAAGTTTTGATTTGATTTGATATGATATGTGTAAGTCCATTTGAATTTATTACTGGAAAATGAAGCAGATCAAGTAGGCTAATAATAGGTCAGCATAAAGTTTCCTGTGCTCTAGGAAGCGGCGGTGCAAACACTCTTTATCAAGAATTATGTTGTGAACATTGAGCCTGTAAGCTGTCAGTGAGTCTGCAGCTGTTTTCTTCATCAGTAGACTCTACTGGCCAGTGGCGGCTGGTGAAATATTTTTTGGGTGGGACTGCATAAATCCAATTAAGTGACAGTCAATAAAACATTTGTAAAGATGAATTAATGTAAACCCTGTATAAAACAAAACATTTTCAACTTCAGTTAAATATTTAACAAAGACTTTATTCAATGGTAAAATAAAAAATAAAAAAAATCATCAGAACAGGTTAATCTAGTCAGCCAAACAGACAAATTTTCTGTATTAACAGTAAATGTTGTGTTAAGTAATATTTAATATAATATAAACATTAAATATGTTTGATCATTTTAACTGTCCAGTACTGGATAAATCTCCACAGTTGTGTCCAGTGTGTCTCAGGAAACCTCCCACTGTGCTGTAGAAACAGTTATCCATGCAGCAGGTCACACTGACGAGATGCTGAGTGAAGACAAAACACTCCTCAATGTGCAGCAGGATGGTGTCACACACCTGAAAAACAGTTTTTCATTTACCGCCATCTACTCATAATTTTTTACTTCCTAACAACTTGTTTTTCTTTACAGACCTCTCTATCACTGGGTTTAACAAGTTTTTCTTCTGTTTAGTTTTATTCTGTATTATTATTCCTGTAACCATCCAGGCAGGATCAGTGCCGCTTGTTTTAAACAAAAACCGAGTTAGCATAGCTACATCCAGATAGCTCAGAGTGAAGCCTTGACTGCTTTCCTTTCTCATTTAACGGCTGTTTGATAGCAGATAATCTCGTGGTATTTAACGTGGTTTGAGACACTTCAAAAATCGTCCTTCGTGAAGATATTTTCTCTGAGTTTATTGGCTAAATTAAGTTCTTCCATTTGGCAATGTAGATCTGCTATTGGTTAATCCGATCTGAAAGCCAGCCTCCCGAGGGCGATTTCTCCAGCGCCCCAGAGCTGAACTAGACACATGAGAAGTGAAGAAGCAGGAGGAAATTATATTTTACAAAACAATTTCTGTCTTTCAGAAATCATTTATACAATCTTCTCAGTATATAAATATGCATGAGTGTTTTTAACTATAAATACATGTAATAAAAAAAAAGAAATAGTTCTTATTTGTTACCACATCATGTACAGTATTTGAAAGGGACAGCGGCGCCCTAGCACCCTCTATTGGCCAGCCACCACTGCTCCTGGCATTGTTTTGGGGATTTTTTTATGTGTTTTGGTGGCAGTGCAGCCTGCACTTCCATCTCAGAATCCAAATTTTCTACCATTTGAATCCACCAATAGCCCATTTCACAAAATTGTCTGTCACGTCTTTCACTGTGTCAAAGTCTCTGATAAAGTCTTTCAGTTTGTGGTTTGTTTCTGTCATCATGCGATGGGCAGTCAAGTGATCCATGACATTGGTTTGGAGATACTTTGACAAAGGTGATGTGAGTGTGAATATACAGAGGAACAATGTGCAATGAGAACTGTCTCATATTTGAGGAGTGACTCAATGAAGGTATGTTCTTTTACACATACAACTGGCTTAAACTGTGAATTGTCCTGAATTTTGGACAATGTTTCAACTACGTCCACAAAGCATTCTTTGGCTGGGCAAAGGATCTAAAGATCTTTTTTAAAGGTCCTGTATCATGCAAAATCAACTTTTTGGAGCTTTTAACCATGTTGTGATGCTATTTCCTTATTAAAAAAAACTCAGTGGTTTTTGGCTTAATTCACAGATTTCTTAGTAACTCTCCAGCAGAACGTGTTGTAGTGAATGAAGGTACGTGATCTGCACTGACAAACACTCTTATTTCGCTGAAATCTGGACAGATTTTCAAATGGTTTGATGTTTTACAAATGTTTTTAACGTGACTATAATTCTGGATGCATGAACAGGTTAAAATTGCAGCTTTTCTTAAAAAAAAAAACTACTTAATCATGCATCAAGCAGCTGTGGATCACAGCTACTACAGCGTGAGTTATACAGTTATATTATTTACAATTAGTTTGATGTGTTAAAAACATCCTGTGGTATGATGCAGGACATTCCAGGCTTTATTGATCGGTGAAGATGTCAGACTTTAGTGCAGCATGTAGATGTTCACATCACTGTTGTTTCAAAACAAGAACTCTTGGGATCATCTGTCACCTGTAAGATATTGTAATTTTACTGAGGATAGTCATTAGTTAATGTATGTACAATACCAGTCCTGAAAATGTTGACAATAACTGATATATCTGGTACATTTTATGTTTTTAAGGTTTCCATAGAGACGAGGAGGAACTGATCCTGAGAAGAGACAGTTTTGTCCCTCTGGCAGTCCTCTGATCTGCAGTGAAGACTTCAGGACTTTAACAGGATTCTGATCTGCAGTGAGCACAACACTGTACATATATCCTCTTGTATATTTGTAAAAGGAAATCTTGTACCTAATTTGTTTTGCAAATAAATGTCACTTTCCTGTCCAAGATGTTTCAGACAGAAGAAAATATTTTATTATCATTTATCGATTTATTATAACGTGAGGATGTCAAAATATAAAATTTTTTTATTAATATATTGCAACTATCATGTTTAAACTAAACATATAAAAATAGAAATAATTAATTATATTAGTAAAGTTCTCATATTGGTACACTGAGTTGTAGAAACCTAAATATTAACTTGTCATGTGCTGTGAGGGCTCGGGGCAGGACCCAATGTGCAGGGAGACACGGGAACTCGAAAACTCAAAATTAATGTTTTTAATACTAAAAAAATCAAAGAGCTGACAAGGCAGCAAAACACTTATACTCACATATGACACGGGAGAAGAAACACAGTACGTAAGACGACACTCCGACAACTCAAACATAACAGACACACCCTTTTATACTGACACCACACAAAGGAAAGCAATCAACACAAATGAAAAACACCTGGAGAAGAGAGGGAGAGGGAAACGAGCAACAGCTGAGACACAAGGAGAACTGGGAGCGCAGAATATCAAGAAAATAAACCAGAAAATACACAGGAATCACAGGAGGACAAGAAAACAACAAAACTCTCACACAGAACATGAATCCTGACATAACTATATATAACCGGATTACATTTATTGCTAGTATTTTTATTGAATTTCTTTCCAGGATCCAGACAGTGATCTGGATCACCACCAAAATCTAATCAATTGGTCCTTTTGCTATTTCCAACCTATCCTGAAAATTTCATCAAAATTTTGGTTTTTTGGTGTAGATCACAACATGAGGGTAACTAAGCTGCTAGGAGGAGGTCTGTGCGCACTTTGTCTGTTTATCTTTCCATAGACATGACGACTGGCCCAAATCCATCTGTGTTTGTCTGTGTCTCTTTCCTGTCAACTCAGACTCCAGTCGGCTGAGGCAGAAGGCCGCCCATCCTAAGCCGGTTCTGCTAGAGGTTTCTTCCTGTTAAAAGGGAGTTGTTCCTTTCCACTGCCACCAATCATGCTGCTCAGGATGGGGGATTGTGTTGAATTGATGATTCAACCTAATCGGCTGATAGGAAATGTTTTATTTTTAACTAATTGATTTGGTATTTCTGTAAAGTGCCTTGAAATTTCTTTGTTATGAACTGGTGCTTTATAAATAAAGATTAACTGAATTGAATGGTAGTAGTTGTGTTGATTGGAGTTATGTGGGTCAGTTTAGAAACACCCCTAGGGGGCTGTCTAAGCAAACTGATATATACTGTTAGTAGAAGAAGAGCTGGTGTATGTACACTTGTATGCTAGTCGCTAAAGAAGAATAGAATAAAGAAGTTGCTCACAACTACGATTGTTGTTTTTATGAAAAACAAACATGGTACCAGGAGTGAACCAGTAAAGAAAGTCATCATGGAAAGTGTTAAGCCGCCTGATGCCATCAACTGGAACGGAAACGTGGATTGTGAGTGGCGACATTTTAAACAGCGTTTTTAACATTTTAGTACATCACGCACCATCAGTACATTTGAGCGGGAGGAGTGAGGTGTAGGGTCTTCTCTACACCCCCGTTGGCTGCTTTCCGTCTGTAGTGTGGGGGGGCTGGTGGGCTGCTCAGTGACTGGGGGGCTCTGGGTGCCCCCCATGGCTACGCCTCAAGGCAGAAGGGGAAACTCCTGGTTCTGGGACTGGTTGCCTTTCTTGGGTGATGGTGCCTAGATCTGGGATAGAGTGTTTATGGGGAGCAGATGTGAGTGTCCATTGTCTATTTGGGTTTTTGTCTTTGTCTGCGTGGGTGTGAGAGTATGTGAGTGTGCATGAGGGTGGGAATGTGATACCTACAATGGAAGAAATAACAAATGAAATGGCTGGTACAAAGTTTTTTAGCAAACTGGGTGCATCTCAACGATTTTGGCAACTCAAGCTTCATGAAGACAGTACAAAATACTGCACGTTCAATACGCCATTTGGGCGCTACTGCTTCTTGAGAATGCCTTTTGGGATTTCTTCAGCTCCTGAGATATTCCACAGGACCATGGAACATGTGATTGAAGGACTTGAAGGAATCAGAGTTTATATGGACGACATCATTGTGGGGATCCACACTACAGCAGCATAATGAGAAACTAGCAAAGGTTTTGGAGAGAGTGAAACATTATGGACTTAAACTGAACAGAGCGAAATGTCAGTTTGGGGTGGGGGACATTACCGTCCTTGGTGACAAGTTCAGTACCAGGTGTTACTCTCTTCCTTTCCCATCAACATAATGAAAAAAGCAATCATGTGGCAATTTTGACAGTTCAAGTTTTAAAGGAATTATGTGTGTCAGATGCAAAAATCTTAAAAAGCACTGTGAATGCAGCATGAGTGGGAGGTAATGGCAGAGATGTAGTACCCAAGCAGCAGTAAACAGTATTTTTAAAAGTCTTTAATGGGAAAAGCATTCACAAAAAATAAGTTCAGACATGGGGCATGACAAGCAAAAAAGCAAGATATTCTGACAATGAACTGAGACTCAGAGAACTAATTATACTGTTGGAGCAAACTGCTAACATGAGAACCAGGTGCATGATTACAGATGATAAGCAGCTGTGAGTGATCAACAAGAGAAACTGAGAAAAAGGATAATGACAGTGAAAAAACTACGAATAAGAAAAAATGAAAACACGATCCAACTTTGGATTACAATGGTTATTCCAAAACTTAAACTAAAATGACATGGAAATACAGTAACAAGACTTGAAAACATCTAACAGAAGCAAGAATGTAATAATCATCAGAAAAAAAACAGAAGACTATGATACCTATATGATTAAGAGTACATGAAAAATTCTAAAAGAAATAAAAACACAAAGACTTTTGTCAAACTTGATGAGGGAAACTAAGATAATATGAATATACATAACTAAGAAAAGAAGAGCACAATCATGATAATACATGCATAAAAAATAAACCAGATGGAGGTATGGTAAACAAGAACAATGGCATGTGTATTTTTATGAATGCTCAGATAAAAAGCAGAGTACTTTTAGTACTGTTTGTTGTAACAAATTTAATGAGCAGATGGATTTCTATATACCTCTATATCCACTGTGGGTTACATCTGCTCTAATGTGTGAAAAGCACAGGGCACCAGAGCCAGACCTGCAATGTTGGTGTTCTATGGCAAATGTCGAGCCCCATGCAGCTGTGGAATAAGCATAGGGTCTACAAGTGAACTTCAGGTCCTCGAGCCACCTTCATGAAGTCTGCTTCTAATGGTTTGGTCAGAGGCATCGGTACCAGTGGCTTGCTGGAGGTCACCTTGTTGGTACTCATCCTGCTCCTTCATGCAAAAAGGAACAGATACTGGTCCTGCTGATAAGTTAAGGACCATCAATGGCCCAGTCAAACTCTCCCAGAGTAACTGCATGTCTCCTGGAATCTCCTCCATTCTCTAAAGACTGTATTGGGAGATGCAGCAAACTTTCTGCTAATGGGACCTATTTACTAACTCGAGTCAAATGCAAAACAACTGAAAAGCTGTTAATAAGACGAAGAGGGAAACTATTGCCGCTTTCACACATGGGCTGAATGGTGTCGGTACGGACCCGTTCCTGCTTTGTTCATACTTGGCCGGCCCCGTCAGAGCCCGCCCCAACAGGCACCTTTTTTGGAACCACTGGCTCTGTAGTCCGATCAGTGCCAAGCCGACCCCATACCTATTCACCACGCCTACCTATGAACTGATTGGTCAAGTAAACTGATGCCAGTCACGAGCCTATCTACGTAGTATTAACCACCGATTGGCCTGGTAGTGTGCACATGTGTGACGACACTGAACCACGCCGATGGGATTTAACAGGTCTCCTGTAACGCATGTTATTATTATTTTTTTCACATTATGTTTAACATGACAACTACAAAAGCAGTGCCGTGACAAGTTGAAAAAACTCAAATGTGAGTACAGAGTGACCAAGAACCTGCAACGACCGGAGTGGAGCCGACCACAAGTGATGAAGTGGTTCTAGGACATGGATGCTTTTTATGGGGAAAGGAGAGTGTTTGGAGAGGACATTGCAGCTGTAAGGGTGAGTTGTGATTCGTTTTAAGTGTTTTAAACACTGTGAAGCAGCTCACGAAAAACTCCTGTAGTGAACTCGCAGTGTGCAGATAAGCTAGCTCTGTCGGCTAGCTCTTAGCCATCTGTGTTATGGCTCCCGCGACATGCGGGAGACTGACGACCGCATTTTTATCTCTGTATCCGAGGTCGATGTTGGTGGTTTGATGGAGAAGATGTGGAATCGAAGACCGTGCTCCACAGAGAAGTGAGCTTCTCTGCAGAGGAAGGGAGACTTGACCGGGTGCTGCTGAGACGCTGTCTGCTTCCTTTTGTGAATAAATAAAATAAAAAGTGTGCAATAAACTTTGCAGAACTACAACAATTGTATCTGCTTTCTCTTCTCTTTAATAACTAGTTATATCACTCAACTTGTAAATGATGCCTTGTTTAAGAATCTTTCGTTATTTGGTCACTTTTATTTAAAGCAAATATGAATGCTTTTATTATGAATCCAGTCAAGCTTCCTGTTCAACAGGATTAAAGGAAGCACAGATAACAGCTCCATTCAGCCTTATTAAAAGAAATATGTGGAGGCTACATGGGATTTGTGTTAATAAAATCCCATCAGCATGTTTTTATTTGGAGACGAATTTACGAGCGTGTTTTCAGAATGAACATGCTCTGGTAGTAACTAGTTTAAATGTTTTAGTAATGAAGAGGACAAGACAGAAACATCAAAACTTTATTTTTAGACTAAATGGTCAGACAGGTGCAGCATCAGAGATTTAAGATTAGCTTTCCCACCCTCGTCTGCTGCATAATGTGCCAGTGTGGTGTGTTTATTAGTCTTGTGTCGCTTAAGAATTGCGTCACAGACCTCCGTCATTGATAAGGTAAACGAAACAGCCCATGCCCCCACCCACATGCGCATTGCTCACGCCCACGGCCGCATTCCAGAGGTGAGTGTGTGAACAAAACTAGACTGACCCGACCCCACCCCAACCTGACCCTAACCCGACACCATTCGGCCCATGTGTGAAAGCGGCATATGTGCCCACCACCTACAAAACCATTCCTATTTTAGGGGTTGCCTCATTGTTGCCCCTTTATTGCAGCTGTTGTTAACTCATTGGCTGCCAGCTGTTTTTTGAACAGAAAGGCCCTTTACTGCGAGCATTTTTGAGCATTTTTTACTGTTTTTGAAGAGCCACAGGATATTGTGCTTTATGACTATACAAACATCTAAACTATCAAAACAAAGAGTACACTCTCTAATTCCATCGGGAAAAAACAGCTTGTTTCTAGTGTTTACCGTTCTTTCACAATCTGCTGTAGAAAATAGGTGATTTCAAAGAAGACTCCTTTTTCTGACAGAAAAATGGAGAAAACAAGCTTTTTGTGAAATGAGACATGTCATCCAGAAAAGTGTCTTTGACACTAATAAACGGTGTTTTATTGACACCTTCTGGTTGATCCAGATGGGAACCGCTCATCTGATGGATCTAGGTCAGGTGCACTAAAATCACGTGACTCTGACCCGTCAGCCAAAATGGAGGTCTCTGGTTGGGATGAAATATGTGCTGTGAGCTCGGCAGCTCGCGTTGATTGTCATCATTTCTTTCTATCCAAACTTTTGTGACCGCAACACAAACTTTGATGAAGAGTGAGCTGCACAAGTTTTTCTGCTTTGCGCCCCGCATTACGCATCACATTACGCATAATGGCTTCCCAAAACTCACTCCTCTTTCATGGATTATCATCATAATAACATGAAGTTTCACCACAGCACACAGGTAAGAACAACTTGTACGTCGATTCGAGGTGGGATATTTACTTTCATGATGCGCACGGTTGTCAATGGTGGTGAATGAGTTAAAGTTAACAACCACTCTCAGCTATTTTGGTAATAGTTGACAGTGGTTAACAAACCCCCTGATACTGACCTGACCAGATCAATATTCCATGTTCTGTTTCGTTCCCTTCTGAATGCCAGTGGCAGTATAAATAGAGTGGATATGTCCCCTCGCGATCCGCGCAGGTCGAGTTCAAATGTGAACAAAGACACGTTGCGACCCGTAGCCACCTGGACGTGTGTCTATAAATAGCACGCAGGGCTACATCTGGTCTCTTGGATCTTCTTGCGATATGCTTGGCGTGTTTCGCTGGCGGATCGCTCCGTAAGTACCGTGTTTCGGAACTTAATTGTGCGGTTCTGCAAAGAGGTAAGCACTTTTTTTGTGTCTTGCACCATCTTCCTGCCTGTGACTGTATGGTCGGAGCGCTCGGAGTAGCCCTCCAAGGCTGTAGTTGATGTGTGATTTTTCTTTGCAGTGTGTCGAAAAAAGGAAATAAGTAGCAAAAAAGGAGAGAGAACGCAGCTGGAAGTTCCGACTGCGGGCTGGGTTTAGTCAGCTTTCGTTCTGATTGCCAGGCTAGCACGTGTGTGTGGGGGGCCGAATCGCGTTCTTCAGCTCTATTGAAGTTCTCGCTCGGTCATACACCCAGTGTGTGGTCCGCCTGCCTCTCCCACTCCTGTAGGGATCTCGACGTGCGCCTCGTGCGGGGTTCTTTTGCAGGCGGAGGACGGCCACGAGCTTTGTCCTAAGTGCCTGGGCACGGGTCACCTCAGAGAGGCTTTGACGGACCCATGCATGCACTGCGACATCCTGCCGCTGTCTGTGAGGGAGGACAGGCTGCGCTAGGTGGAGGATCTTCTGTTCACGCCGGTCCTGCCACCCTCCGGCATGCCCCGGTCTGGGAAGCGGGCTGCTTCGGGGGTGGACCATGGTGGGCCGGGCAAGAGGAAGGTGAGGACGCAGCAACCATCTCGGCAGGAGGTGGATTCCTTGAGGGGCCGAGGTTGAGAAGCTGAAGGCGTTGTTGCGCCAGCCGGCCACAGGTCCCATTTCCCGGGGCTCTACCTGGGGCTCGGGTGATGGTTCGGAGGACATTATCTCAGTGAGGGCCTCCAATTCAGAATTCCAGTCCCTCGGGGAGGACTGCCCCTTGCCGGAGCCTCGGGGTGAGGGACACGAGTCTTCAAGTATGGGGGGCACCGACGGGTCTGTGTCGTCCCAGGGGGGCTCCTCAGGCCCAGACCTTGGGGAGGAGCTGGGCCCATTACTTGCCATTATGAAGGCTGCCCTGGCTAGGATTGGCTTGGATGACGGTCCAGCGTCTTGCCCTGTAGGGAACCCCTTTTTCCGGAGGGCTCCTGTGGCCCCCCCCCTTTGAGGTCCCACTGTCGCCGGCGTTCCTGGAGGAGCTGAAGCGCTGCTGTACGGACCCTAAGCGGTTCTCTCACCCAGGTAGGGATGTGAGGACCCTGGCATGTGTGACGGGCTCAGGGGACCATGGCCTAGACCACATGCCGCCGGTGGACCACTGCGTCACCTAAGTGGTCCTTTCCTCGGATGATGATTTGCGGGAACGGGTCCGTTGTCCGAGCGCCCAGTGCCTTGTTACGGACAGTCTCCTGTGTAGGGCCTACGACATTGCAGCATGTATGGCGCGCATGGGCAATTCCCTTTCGGTACTGTTTCTGGCCCAGTCCCAGATGCTACAGCAGGGCGTCGTGGGGGCACCGCTGGGGCATACAAACGACGCGGTCCTGCAGGCTTTCAGGTTGATGGACAGAGAACTGGGTCAGACTGCTGCCAACCGTGGTGGTATCTCAACACCAGGTCTGGTTAGCTCAGGCTCCAGTATACGCCGATTGTTGGCAGAGCCTGCGAGGCCTGCCTGTGGTCCCCGGTCAGCTGTTTGGACCAGAGGCGGAGAGGGCACTGGAGCGCTGGTGCCAGTCCAGCCGGGCTCTGGAGATGTGGGCCATGGGCCCCCCAACAGACCTCCCGAGGGGCCGGGACCGTCGGGAATCTCGGCGGTCATTTCGGGCTGGATGGGCAGTGGGCCAGGCCGGAAGCGCAGAGGCCGGGCGGAACAGGACCAGGGCCACTGCCCCCCCACTTCGTATCTCCTGCAGCAAGGCCTGGCGGGATTTTCCACCTGTTTGAGCTGCTTTCCTGGGCATGGAGGCTGGATGTTCTCCCCTCCTGCTCTGGAGCTCCAGGGACCCATGACAGCCAGTTATACAGCCCCAAAGCCAACCCTAAGCCCCAAAATTGTTTTCAAAATCCCTGCCAGGGAATCACATGAGGATCACACCGGGCCTTAGTCTCCTCCTCCAAACAGTCATAATTACTTTTACTTGCTGGGGCAAAGTTTTACCTTTCGAGCGCGCAGCCTCTTATAGTTTGCCTTCACGCTCGTATGAGAGTTTCATGTACAGGCGCCTGTATGGAGATCCACACGCACGGTTCATGAAAACTCGTGTAATGAATCATACGCGGGCGTGTGGGGTGAATTCACGTGCGTGCCGTGGATTGCACGCGCAGGGACGCGCACGCACGGTTAAATACGCATGCGCGCTGCAGAAAATCTCGCTCAGGATTTTTGACTGAAATTTAATTCCATATCAAATCCTTTTTTTGTCTCCTGCCCCTTTTTTTTAACTGAAACTGTTTACAGTTTTGAAATGCTTGTCTTGATACTGCATAAATAAAGGGTTCAATATATGTGCAAATCCTTCCATTTAATTTTTGCTAACCTTTAAATATTTTGCCCATTTTAGTCCTTACCTGACTTCTCTTATTAAACTTTAATTTCTGTTATACATTTTTCAAATGCTTCTGACAAAACCTGGCAGTGAAAATGTTTGCACCTGGACATAATCTTGTTAAATACCTTTGCATATTTTAAAGGTTCTGTATCCTGCTATTTTACAGCTTTCAACATCTGTGCACATATCTGATAAATTCTTACCTTTGGTGTTATATAGTCTTCATTTTCCCTGAAATATAACTTATGTTCTTGAGTTATTCTCCAACCAGGAAGTAAAACACTCTCTTTACCAAAAATCCCATCTCTCCTCCAGACACCCTCCTCATGAGTGCTGCCCCTCGAGCTGCCTGAATGAATAAATAAATAAATTCCTGTAACTCTCACAGACAAATGTACATTTTCACCAAGATATTTTTAGAAAGTAAAATACTACAAAACTGTGGTGCTTAGTGTCTTGCTTCAGACTCTCGCAGCTCGGGGTGTGTTTAATCTTCAGGCACAGCATGGACATGCTGGGGAGGTCCTGGTGTAACATTAGCCCCTTTCAGACTGGCCATGAAAAACGGTAATGTTCCCGGCATCATCCTTTGCGCTTTTTTGTCTGAAAGCGCTGTTGCACTGACGGCCCACTTAATCTGGTGGACTTATCCTGCTGAAGACCTAGTAACAAGAGCGGACATTCTGGTGGACGGTGTTTGCGTTCAAAACATTGGTGTGTCTGAAAAGACAACTCCGACTAACAACCGGATTGGATTGGATTGGATTGGCCACAGATATTCCCAAAAGTCTGTCTGAAAATGGCTATTGTTTCACCACCATGTTACAGTCAGTCTTTTTTCAGGAGAGTGGAGCAGCTGCTCAGAGCACACGATGCTGGAGGATTACTGAAAAATTCGTGAATATAACAAAAAAAAAAAAAAAAAAACTCTATTTTTTTAATGACCAAATAACATCACAACATGTTTATTTACAACATGTTGATTTTGCATGATACAGGACCTTTAACTGACAAACACTATTACTTTCCTAGCATTAACACTGAGCCTTTCTTGCCATCAAAACACTTGTAGCAGTCTGGGCATTTACCAGAACATTAAAACACCTCTGAAGTAAAGTTTGATGTGGGAATTGTAATCTTTCAAAATGTTCGTTTGTACAGGGTGAGCCATTTGTATGGATAAACCTTAATAAAATGGGAATGGTTGGTGATATTAACGTCCTGTTTCTGACACATTAGTATACAGTGGGGCAAAAAAGTATTTAGTCAGCCACCAATTGTGTAAGTTCTCCCACTTAAAAAGATCAGAGAGGCCTGTAATTTTCATCATAGGTATACCTCAACTATGAGAGACAAAATGAGGAAAAAAAATCCAGAAAATCACATTGTCTGATTTTTAAAGAATTTATTTGCAAATTATGGTGGAAAATAAGTATTTGGTCACCTACAAACAAGTAAGATTTCTGGCTTTCACAGACCTGTAACTTCTTTAAGAGGCTCCTCGGTCCTCCACTCGTTACCTGTAGTAATGGCACCTGTGTGAACTCGTTATCAGTATAAAAGACACCTGTCCACAACCTCAAACAGTCACGCTCCAAACTCCACTATGGCCAAGACCAAAGAGCTGTCAAAGGACACCAGAAACAAAATTGTAGACCTTCACCAGGCTGGGAAGACTGAATCTGCAATAGGTAAGCAGCTTGGTGTGAAGAAATCAATTGTGGGAGCAATTATTAGAAAATGGAAGACATACAAGACCACTGATAATCTCCCTCGATCTGGGGCTCCACGCAAGATCTCACCCCGTGGGGTCAAAATGATCACAAGAACGGTGAGCAAAAATCCCAGAACCACACGGAGGGACCTAATGAATGACCTGCAGAGAGCTGGGACCAAAGTAACAAAGGCTACCATCAGTAACACACTACGCCGCCAGGGACTCAAATCCTGCAGTGCCAGACGTGTCCCCCTGCTGAAGCCAGGACACGTCCAGGCCCGTCTGCGGTTTGCTAGAGAGCATTTGGATGATCCAGAAGAGGATTGGGAGAACATCATATGGTCAGATGAAACCAAAATAGAACTTTTTGGTAGAAACTCAACTTGTCGTGTTTGGAGGGGAAAGAATGCTGAGTTGGATCCAAAGAACACCATACCTACTGTAAAGCATGGGGGTGGAAACATCATGCTTTGGGGCTGTTTTTCTGCAAGGGGACCAGGACGACTGATCCGTGTAAAGGAAAGAATGAATGGGGCCATGTATCGTAAGATTTTGAGTGAAAACCTCCTTCCATCAGCAAGGGCATTGAAAATGAGACGTGGCTGGGTCTTTCAGCATGACAATGATCCCAAACACACCGCCCGGGCAACAAAGGAGTGGCTTCGTAAGAAGCATTTCAAGGTCCTGGAGTGGCCTAGCCAGTCTCCAGATCTCAACCCCATAGAAAATCTCTGGAGGGAGTTGAAAGTCCATGTTGCCCAGCGTCAGCCCCAAAACATCACTGCTCTAGAGGAGATCTGCAGGGAGGAATGGGCCAAAATACCAGCAACAGTGTGTGAAAACCTTGTGAAGACTTACAGAAAACGTTTGACCTCTGTCATTGCCAACAAAGGCTATATAACAAAGTATTGAGATTAACTTTTGTTATTGACCAAATACTTATTTTACACAATAATTTGCAAATAAATTCTTTAAAAATCAGACAATGTGATTTTCTGGATTTTTTTTCCTCATTTTGTCTCTCATAGTTGAGGTATACCTATGATGAAAATTACAGGCCTCTCTGATCTTTTTAAGTGGGAGAACTTACACAATTGGTGGCTGACTAAATACTTTTTTGCCCCACTGTATGTGAGGGGGCAAACTTTTCAAGATGGGTGGTGACCATGGGGGCCATTTTGAAGTCAGCCATCTTGGATCCAACTTTTGTTTTTTCAATAGGAAGAGGGTCATGTCACACATCAAACTTATTGGTAATTTCACAAGAAAAACAATGGTGTGCTTGGTGTTAACATAACTTTATTCTGTCATGAGTTATTTACAAGTTTCTCTGTCGAAGAGTTTAACACGTGAAGAGCGGATCGAAATTGTGTTGATATCTGGTGAACGCAGTAACCGGGTCATTGCAGCAGATTTCAATGCAAGACACCCTAGAAGACCACCCATCTCCCATGCTACAGTTAGCAAACTGCTTGCTAAGTTTCGTGAAACTGGTTCAGTGTTGGATTTGCTAAAATGTGGATGCATGAAAACTGTCACTAATGAAGAAACATCAGTGGCTGTTCTAGCTTCATTCAAGTTTCAAGTTTATTTATTTATAAAGCGCCAGTTCATGACAAAGTCATTTCAAGGCGCTACACAGAAAAATCAACCAATTAATAATAAAAACATTTTCTATCTAAGGAACCAGCCAATTGGGCTGAATTATTAGTTCAGCACAATCCCCCATCCTGAGCAGCACAATTGGCGACAGTGGAAAGGAACGACTCCCTTTTAACAGGAAGAAGCCTCTAGCAGAACCCGGCTCAGGATGGGCGGCCTTCTGCCTTAGCCGACTGGGGTCTGAGCTGACAGGACAGAGACACAGACAAACACAGATGGATTTTGGCCATTCGTCATGTCTATAGAAAGATAAACAGAGAAACAGTTAATGGCAGCAGTAACAATCAAAAGCAATAACAATTTGATGGCTCTAGTGGGAATATTTCATCCCTTGTTTATGTGGGATACACCCTCCTCAGAGGCAGCCAGAGTAAAGAAAGAAGCAATTCAGCAAGAGCCCACAGCGTAGCACTCACCGCACGTCACTGGAGAGTGGCATTAGTCGAACATCCCTTTGGCGGACATTAGCTACTCACAACTGGCACCCTTACAAACTCCAGCTACTGCAGCATCTCAACGAGGGTGACCCAGATTGGCGCATTTGCAGAATGGGCAAAGCAACAATTGGAACAGGACCCTCAGTTCACGCAGAAGATTTTGTTCAGTGATGAGGCAAACTTTTATGTGAATGGTGAAGTTAACAAACAAAACCACCGTTATTGGTCTGACACTAACCCACATTGGATAGATCCCTCCAAGACTGTTGGAACAAAAAAAGTGATGGTATGGTGTGGTATATGGGGTACAAAGATAGTGGGGCCATTCTTCATCAATGGAAACCTCAGGGCCACTGGATATTTGAAATTGCTACATGATGATGTGTTTCCCTCTTTATGCACTGAAGCTGGCATGTTCCCTGAGTTTTTCAAGCAAGATGGTGCACCACCACATTATGGGTGTCAGGTCCGAGCATTAGATGAACAGTTTCCTGGAAAGTGGATTGGTCGTCGTGGGCCAGTTGAATGGCCCCCAAGGTCTCCCGATCTGACCCCCTTAGACTTTTATGTTTGGGGTCATCTGAAGGCAATTGTCTATGGTGTGAAGATACGAGATGTGCAGCACCTGAAACTACGAATACTACAGTTTGATGCACTGATAATTTTAATAGCTTTTTCTCATCAATTTTTTCAGGTCCACCGTACAGACTCAATGTATTTTTCTGTCAGGTCACAATTTAGTTCAGTGAACCATCACTAGGGGCGGCTGTGGCTCAGTGGTTAGAGCAGTCGTCCTTCAACTTGAAGGTTGAGAGATCGATCCCGGCTTCCACCGTCACATGTCGAAGTGTCCTTGGGCAAGACACTGAACCCCATGTTGCCCCCCGATCTGCGTATAGGGTTGTGTGAGTGTTAGCCCCTACCCTCTCCCCCCGGTTTACATATCGGGTTGCGTGAATGGGTGAATGCAAAACCTTGTAGTGTGAAAGCGCTTTGAGTGGTCTGAATGACTAGAAAAGCGCTATACAAATACAAGAATAAAAATAGGAACAAAAACTGTACATAAAAAGAACTATAAATATTTTTTGTAGCAGAACACCTGATGTTATCCTATAAAAACAAACAGTGACATTCTCCCCAGGTTGTCATAAAGCAACAGGGGCAAAATGACTCCTTTATACCCAAGGACTTGCAATATTTACTTATATAAAGGAAAAATAAAAGCATAAATGCTTGTTTACAGGTTTATTCTCAGAATAAACCATAACATTGTAAACTGCTTCAACAACTACTTCATCATTACAAAGTTATCAGTGTGTCAAGAATAAAGTCATTTAGATGAAGGTGCAGAGGCACGACAGGAGCTTTTAACCATTCACTTTCAGCAGGATGTGATGAAGGGATTCATGAGGGAGGGGGTTGTATTAATGCAGGGAATGGTTATAAGTAATGTATAGGGGCTGTGTATTGAGTGCAGAAGCAGTGTGGTCCAACAACATTTAAATAAAAATGGAAGAAAAGGGATTGGGGGGATGGTTATAATCTTCTTTCTGCATTAGCAGAACTGAGGAAGCCCTGAATGACCTTCAAGTACCAAAACTGATGGATTCGCTGAAGCTTTAAAAATATGTGTGAGAGATGTTCAAATTTAAATACTACTGAGATGATTTATCATATGTATTTTTGTATTTCTAAATTCCCTTTTAATTTCTGTCTTTCCATTTGTGACAATTATTAGATTTATTCAGTGTTTTTGTTCAGACAAGTATAAGGATTTCTCATTTACCTTGACATGTTTCTACTGTCATCAGAAGCTTCTGAGGAACGCTCCAGCATATGACAGCTGAAACACGTCAAGGTAAATTAGAAAAATCTTTATACATGTCTGAACAAAAACATTGAAGAGCTATATGAGAAAGACATACTGAACTTTTAAATAAAATTATAAGATTTTTCACAATTTGGCTAAAAATTACTTTTAAAAAGTTTATTCTTATGAATGAGATGCTTGCTGACAGATTTGACAGGTTTAGGGACTCACTGATACATCAGAAATACCATTTATTCTGTTAAACCTTAGAATATTGTAGCAACCAGAACCCCTGAAAAACTACATTAAAAACAACATGAAGACATATTATTACATATAATGAAATGAAATGAAATTAAATGAAAATGAATGAAATGAAATGAAATGAAAATGAAATTAAAAATACTTTATTTATCCCAGAAGGGAAATTCAACGTTGTAGTAGTTTTTTTTTTGTCCAACAATAAAAACAACAATGAAGACAACAATACAATAATAACAATCAAGGTCTGTTCTTGTTGTGGAGGCTAATGGCTGCAGGCAGGAATGATCTTTTGTATCTTTCGGTCTTGCATCGGACCTGAAGAAGCCTCTCACTGAACACATAATAATAATAATAATAATAATAATAATAATACACGATTTAACAGAACGAGCTGCATTTATTTTATTTACTGAGATTAGACTGAGGTCTATTGATGGATATTTCTGGAAAATATTTTTATAAAGTATTTGATTTGGTCAACATGAAGCTTATCTAATGATAGTTAATACATGTGCAGAGCCTTTCCCCCTCTAGTATAGGCTTGGGGATCCACCTGTTGACAGCCTCAAGCCCTCTATCACTGTAAACACACACACACACACACACACACACATAAATGTACAGTATGTATATATATATATATATATATATATATATATATATATATATATATATATACACACAAAATAAACTTGTCCTTGCCCTCTGCAGGCAGTCTCTCTTCCATCCAAGTTTGTGTTCTCTACCAGAGGCCTGGGAGCTTGAGGGTTCTGTGCAGTAGCTTTTCTGTTCCCATAACTGTCCATTTCTGGACTGAGACGTTGGATGTTTTTCCTGGGATCTGCTGCAGCCACTTCTCCAGTTTGGGGGTTACTGCCCCGAGTCGAGTGCACCAATAACCCCATACACCACCAATGCCTTTGCCTTCCAGCTCTTCTCTGTGCTGTACCTCTGACTCTACAGCTTTTCAGTTAACTAACAGCATTCTGCTAAAGCAGAACTACAGCAATATTTACATGTTTGTCTCACCAGAACAGCTGGACACGAGAAAATTTCTGACTTTGTAAACCAACACTGTTTTGAAGGAAACTGATGTTCACAGCACATATTGATGAGATTCACATTTTTCAAATGGATGAAAATAAACAATTACAATTTAGAATCAGAATCACATTTGGCCAAGTATGTTAAATCTGATTCTGTATAACCATACCTACCTAAAACTTTGCACAGTACTGTATATATACACATTAAACTATAACAATTTCTCAGAGATTCCAGACTAAAATATGCATGAGACACGCAGGAGAAGAACTTAAAACAGAATGAATAATTTTCTGGCAGAGTAAAGGTGCATTCACACCGGCGACTTTGTCAACGTCAAGCAACACTGATAACGCTCCAAATTTGACGTTTGAAGTTGAAGCTCATAACACCTGCCAGTCAGAGCGCATAGGCGTTAAAGCTCGTAAAGCCTGACCGAAAAAGAGCACGAAGGCGGGGTTTCCTTTGTTATCGGATGTTCGGAGCTATGGCGGATCATATTGAGACAGTGGCTTGGATTTATTTACTTCATAGATCTAGACAACGTCGACGTCGGGTGCATCAGCGCCGTTTGTGGATACACCCCATTCTTCAGATGTGTTCTACAGATGCTACTCTACGTCTGTAAACACAGCTGGCCGAGTGCACTGACGGATTCTGATGCTTTGATGCTTTGGAGCGGTAAGACGTATTGTGTCACTTCCTGTTTGTCTCGGTTGCACTGTTTGGCTGCTGTCTTGTCTGTTCTATTGGCATTTTTTTTTGGCACTGTCATTTTTTGCCTTAGTAGTTCATAAGCACTACTCTCTTAGCTGTTCTGCACTCCTGTCTTAAGGGAATCTTTGGTTTAAACTTCTCTTAGCTTTTATCTTTATAATACTGTTCGTTAGCTAGCCTAGCTTAGCTTAGCATGGCTTCTCTTTCACCGTCTCCTGCCTTGACCTGTTCTGTGTGTCAGATGTTTAGTTATTCCTCTGCCTCCTTTACTGATAATGGTACGTGTAACAAATGTAGTTTATTTGTAGCTTTGGAGGCGAGGCTGTCTGTTTTGGAATCGCGGCTCCGTGCTTTTGAGACTCCAGCAGTTAGTCAGGTTCCTTTAGCGAGCACGGAGCCACTGAGACTAGCTTCCCTTAGCCGTCCTCCGGCAAATCCCGAGCAGCCGGGAGCCCAGGCCGGCTGGGTGACGGTCAGAAGGAAGCATAGTCCTAAGCAGCCCCCGGTTCACCATCGCCCCGTCCATGTTTCAAACCGTTTTTCCCCACTCAGCGACACACCCGCTGAGAAACAGACTCTGGTTATTGGCAGCTCCATAGTCCGAAACGTGGCATTAGAGACACCAGCGACCATAGTCAAATGCCTTCCGGGGGCCAGAGCGGGCGACATAGAAGGCTACCTGAAACTGCTGGCTAAGGATAAGCGTAAATACAGTAAGATTGTTATTCACGTCGGCAGTAACGACACCCGGTTACGCCAATCGGAGGTCACTAAGATTAATGTTGCTTCGGTGTGTAACTTTGCAAAAACAATGTCGGACTCCGTAATCTTCTCCGGTCCCCTCCCTAATCTGAGAAACGATGACATGTTTAGTCGTATGTCTTCATTTCGTCGCTGGTTGTCTAGGTGGTGTCCCGATAACAACGTGGGCTTCATCGATAATTGGCAGACGTTTTGGGGAAAACCTGGACTGATTCGGAGAGACGGCATCCATCCTACTGTGGATGGTGCAGCTCTCCTTTCTAGAAATATGGCTGAATTTATTACTTTTCCAAAACCGTGACAATCCAGGGTCTAGTCCAGGAAGCAGAGTTGTAGTCTTACACACCTCTCTGCAGCTTCTCTGTCGTTACCCTCCCACTTTCCTATAGAGACGGTGTCTGCTCAACCACGGTTCAAATTAAAGAAACAAATATTTTGTTCTAGAAAAATAAATAATAAAAATCTGATTAAAATAAATACAGTTACTAATATAAAACCTGTAAATAAAACCATTAGATGTGGTTTACTGAATGTTAGATCTCTTTCATCTAAATCTCTGTTAGTTAATGATCTGATAATTGATCATCATATTGATCTATTTTGTCTTACGGAAACCTGGCTGCAGCAGGAGGATCATGTTAGTATTAATGAATCAACTCCTTCTAACTACCTTAATTTTCATGTTCCTCGAGCAACAGGTCGAGGAGGAGGAGTAGCAGCTATTTTCCAGTCAGGTCTATTGATTAGCTCTAGACCAGTTACTAGTTATATTTCTTTTGAATTTATGACCCTCAGTATTT
>SSNP01000098.1:1879547-1926500 GCA_006937955.1 Pachypanchax playfairii
GTTTTACTTTTGACGTATAAGGCCTTGAACGACCAAGCTCCAGCTTATATTAAAGATCTTATTGTTCCATATGCTCCTAACAGAGCACTTCGCTCTCAGACTGCAGGTCTGCTTGTAGTTCCTAGAATTTCTAAAAGTAGAATGGGAGGAAGAGCTTTTAGTTATCAGGCTCCTCTCCTGTGGAACCAGCTTCCACTTTTTATCCGTGAGGCAGACACCTTGTGTAGTTTTAAGAATAGACTTAAAACTTTCCTTTTTACACAATCCTATAGTCAGGGTTAGCTTGGGTTCTCCTGAGCTTTCCCTTTAGTTATGCTGCTATAGGTTTAGACTGCCGGAGGACATACTGACCACATTTCTTCACTCTGCTGTCTTTCTTTACTCTGGCTGCCTCTGAGGAGGGTGTATCTCACATAAACAAGGGATGAAATATTAATGGTAAATGGTAAATGTCCTGTATTTGTATAGCGCTTTTCTAGTCATTCAGACCACTCAAAGCGCTTTCACACTACAAGGTTTTGCATTCACCCATTCACACAACCCGATATGTAAACCGGGGGGAGAGGGTAGGGGCTAACACTCACACAACCCGATACGCAGATCGGGGGGCAACACGGGGTTCAGTGTCTTGCCCAAGGACACTTCGACATGTGGCGGTGGAAGCCGGGATCGATCCACCAACCTTCAAATTGGAGGACGACCGCTCTAACCACTGCTCTAACCGCTCTAACCACTGAGCCACAGCCGCCCCATGTGGGGTTCTATTCCCACTAGAACCATCAAATTGTTATTGCTTTGATTGTTACTGCTGCCATTAACTGTTTCTCTGTTTATCTTTCCATAGACATGACGACTGGCCTAAATACATCTGTGTTTGTCTGTGTCTCTTTCCTGTCAGCTCAGACCCCAGTCGGCTAAGGCAGAAGGCCGCCCATCCTGAGCCGGGTTCTGCTAGAGGTTTCTTCCTGTTAAAAGGGAGTCGTTCCTTTCCACTGTCGCCAATTGTGCTTGCTCAGGATGGGGGATTGTGCTGAAATAACAATTCAGCCCAATCGGCTGGTTCCTTAGATAGAAAATGTTTTATTATTAATTGATTGATTTTTCTGTGAAGTGCCTTGAAATGACTTTGTCATGAACTAGCGCTTTATAAATAAATAAACTTAAACTTAAACTTCTGAGTTTGGTGAGTTTAACCATTTGCTCCAGGAGCTACGTTTGGATGAGGTTAATTTATCTTCCATTTTGGCTGATCCCACTTCTTTCCGGCTACGTGCTGTGACGTCTTAAGTCACTACGATGAGACGCTCTGATTGGTTGACATGCAGCTTCAAGAGCGTTATCAACGTCAAAAGTTCAGCTAGCTGAACTTTGAGCTTTTCTAGCTTTTCAAGCGTCAACGCCTGAAACGCTAGAAAAGCTTGAAAAGTTGCCGCTTATAATGCTCACAAAGCGCCGCAGAGCCGTCTGTCTGACGCCCGTCCACCATAGACTTTACATATAAACTTGCCGCTTATGAAGTTGATGGTTGGGCCGGTGTGAATGCACCATAAGTCTTTCAAAACATGGGATCTTTGGTCAGCAGGCACACAGCTCGTCTGTGTGGTGACATAGTGATTAGTGACAGATCTTTGGTTTAACTTATGAACAGAGTTGGGGAAGTTACTTAAAAAAAAATTAAAACTAGTTATGCATTTCAAGTTACTTTTCAAAAAAGTCATATATTACACTACTTAGTTTCTCAGTTATGAAGGTAACCTAGTTACATTACTTTCTGATTACTTTTGCACCCAAAAAGTGAGCAGCAATATTGTTTTCTTCAATAATGGCATGAAAATCTAAGGGTAGGGGCAGGCAAGGTAGGGGCAGGCAAGGGGCAGGCAAGGATCAGGCAGGAGGTGTAGAAAAAGAACAATCCAAAGTTCAGAACTGTGATCAGAGGCCGATGGATAATCCTGAGGAGCAGGCAGTAGGCAGGGTCAGGTCCAAAGTTCAGCATAGCAGGGAAACAGAAAACCAGGTTACAGTGCACAGGACAGAGCAGTCCTGCGCAGTATTAGTAGCACGGAAGCCAACAACAAACTCGCACCAGACAGGAGACACAGGGGATCTTAAATAGGGAGCACAGCAGGTGAGGGAAATGACACTGATTACAAATGGACAGGTGAAATAACTAGGGTCTAATAGACAGGGGTGACAGCAGCATACATACCAACTAACTAGTGCTGCAGCTATGGAATGTTTTTGTAATCGAGTATTCTATCAAATCTTTTATTGATTAATCAAGTACACTAATAAATTACACTTTTGTGTTTGTAAACCATTATATCAATAGCGTGATATATAATAATTAAGACCTCTTAAAATGACCAAGCAATTGTCAGTTATTCTTCCAAGTTTTATTTAAAATTACTTTTCAAAACTTCCACACTTTGAGTCCACTTGCAGAAGTGACATTAGGTATGGGTATCATTAAGGATTTATCAATACTACTACTCTTAACGATACTCCTTAATGATCTGGTACTTTATCTGTACTTTTTTTTTTTGAAACACTAAAACAAAAAGGGAAAACCAAAAAATGAACTGTAATTTTATTTTTTAACAATTGGAACAGCAATGCACAGAAAATAAATAACTAAGAAATTAGAAAGTACAAAAGTAATAACTTAATAAAAACATGATATAAACTGTATAATGAGGTCAAGGGACTGCAAGTAGCCACATTAGCAGGGGTGCACATAAGTGGTCCGCAGGTTCGCACACACTGTCAAAATATAAAATGCGCATCAGATGAAAAGTTGCAACACGCGTTTGGTTTGGCTGAGCTGCGTGAATTTTTAGGTTAATCAGAGGCGGGGTTCATTGTCAAATAAATGAAGAATCCCGTTGACTTCTTTTGTTTGACTGATATGTTTCTCAGCCAGAGCGCCGAAGTTCCAGCTGATCAGCTGATGCTGCGTCTCTCTCTGTCTCTGTGTGTATCAGTTTGCCAGTGTGACGGATTTTCAGTCAGTCAGATCAGTGCAGCTGACTGCACGTTTCTGCATAGCGTCAAAACTGAAAAAATTCACTGAATAAGGCAAATAGATCATCGTGGCCCCAACAGCTGACTAATAAATTTCAACACCAAACTGTTAAATGTAGATTAAAGTGAACAATCAAACCTGTAAAAAATCCAACCTGAACTCTGAAGGTTTTTTTTTTTACCAGTATTTTTATATTTTACTGGTTTCTCTTGATTTTTTCAACAACTAAAGGATTTTTATTGAAACAAATATAGAGCCAGGTAAAGTAAACAGACTGAATTTGAAGCTTGATGAAACAAAAAACAAAGCAGAGGAGCTCGGAAGAGACACAGCGAGACACATTTAAAAATGTGAGGACCAAGCAACAACCCTAGGTTCTCTTCTGAGAACCAGTTCAAGAATATTATGTGCACCCCTGCACATTAGATTAGATTTTCACTGGTGCTTTCACCATTCGACCAGATCTAGTAACAGTTCCTGTAGTTTGAAGAGGGCTTCTGTTTTGCCTGAAAGTACCCCTGTCTGTTTCTACTACATATGATCTGGGAGTACTGGCAGGGCTGACAACCGCACCACAAGTTCCTTCTGTAGTGATCCACACTTTCTGTCCCAGTGTTTGTGGTGTCAAAGGTCTGGATCTGTGTCTCCTGTTGTAATGTTTTGCCTGCCGACGCTGCCCTTCTTCATGTTCCAGTGGAGTGGCTCTGTATGCCAGGAGAGATATGCTCTGATCAGGATCCTTCTTCCACAGGTCCTTTGTAGTCCTGCACATTCGGCCTTGCTGTTGAAATGAAATGAAATGAAATGAAATGAAAAATACTTTATTTATCCCAGAAGGGAAATTCAACTGGAGATACAGAGAACAGCTTGGCCTTCACTCTCCAGGCTGCCGAGGGTCACAGTGTGCCCGGCGCACATCGATCAGGCCAGCCAAGATCACACAGGAGAATACATACAAATACATACATACATATACATAAGCACGCATCAGCCTGTGTGTTAGGAAAAAATATGAATAATACCACGTAAGGTCAGAGGGAGGAGAAAAAAGGTTCCCTACACCCAGTGCCCCAACATGAGGGGCGCTCGATGTAGGCAATAAAAACCTCCAGTGGGGGGGGGTTCACGAGACATGTTGAGAACTTTCTTGTGGATGTGAATGTAATCAGTGTATGTGGTTGTGTGAGGAGAGTTATCAAGGACACCGTCTCTGGGACAACGCAGATGTTATGTCTTCCACAGTCTTTGGCACCCGGTGGACACGGGTAAGGAGGGGGCTGTGTCTAGGTGCTCACTGCTCCAGTAGGAATTTAGTGTTTTGGCCTTGAGGCCAGCCGAAAAGAGATAACAGAGATTAAGTCGAAGCTGAAGAATTGCAACAGCTTCTCATTGTCCATATGGTGCACTATTGTGGAAAAATGTCCGAATCATCCTAATTAGGCCAAATTGCATAGTACCAATAATTAATCAATCACTTCTCCACTCCGAGCCGAAACTGTAACTTCTCCAAGGTGGCACCAATCCTTCCAGTGAGATCCAGCAGCGCACCCAGTTTACGGTTCAGCTCCAGGATCCCATCAGCCAGCTTACGATCCCGCTCCTGGACCTCCCGGTCCCGTTCGAGAATCACAGCCAGCTGGTCGTGGTACTGCTCCGAGACCGCATCCAGTTTGCGATCCAGATCTCCGAATCTTTTAGTCCAAGTGTTGCCAGATGCAGCCCATCCAATCCATAACTTTAGAATTTGTAGATACATCAGGTAACCACCAACGCCGATCAGCAGGTACCCCACGATCAATAATCCAAATATGTACACATCCTCCACATCTTCGACAGCCAGAACAGACAGGCATACCATCTTCCACTCACCCCAGGAATCCAAGGTAAACCCGGCAGGGAGGGTCAACTCCGGGCATGACAGCTCCCCCTTTTTCAGCCTTAAGTTTGAAAAAACTTTGTCCAATGCGTTGAGTGACCACGAAACCAGATCCATTTTTCTAATTTTCAATTTGCAGCAGCCAGTACAGAGAAACACAAAGACGAAAAAAAAAGCAGGAACAGTGGGGGGAGGACAAGATAAGGGAGCAGCTGGAAAAGCGACTGTTCACAACGAGAGGCGGAAGGGGATAATGTGGGCTGGAGGTGACGTGCGTGAACTGATACTCTTCTTAAAACCTTTTGAATAGCTCTGAGGAAAACTGTGGCCAGTTATCCGAAACAACAGTCTCTGCGGTTCCATGTCTCATGAAGATCTCTTTGATTGCTTTAATGGTGACTTCAGCCGAAGTGCACTTAAGCTCAACCACCTCAATATATCTTGAAAAAAGTCGATTACGAGAAGGTATTGTCTCTTGGACCACTCAAAAAGACCCATTCCGACCTTTTGCCAAGGATGGTCTGGGACCTGAGTTGGTAGCAGTAGTTCACGGAGCTGTATCCTATGTTTTTGGCATGTCTCGCAGTTGTCCACCATGTGACCTATCTCTGTGGAGATGCCTTGCCACCACACAGACTCTTGAGCCCTGGCTCTACACTTGGAAATCCCCTGATGCAGATTCTCTAGCATGTTTGCTCTGAGGTTATGGGGATAACCAATCTCTGTCCTTTCATCAGAAGATCATTTGCAACATGAAAGTCCATTCTGTGATGCCAAAAGGGTTTAACGTCTGGGTCCAGTTGGCATTTCTCTGGCCAACCCTTGACACTTTCCTGCAAACATTGGGCCTCATTCATGAACATGTTCTTAAAAATCTTCTTAAGAACGGTACTAAAGAAGGTTCTTGGGAGAAAGTGCGCCAGATTCAGGACACGTTCTTAACCAGGGGTAATCGTTCGCACAGGTGTTCTTAGGTTTCGTGAATGCCAAATTGGAAGCGTGTGCGTGTGATGACTCATTTGCATAAGTTACCGCCTATTTTTCCCATATAAGGGGCAAAAAAGTACCGTGCGCAAAGCAATCCATCAGAGGACAAAATGCCAAAGCGCAAGTGTGAGACCGAGGAGCAGCCTGACAAAAGAAAGAAAAACTTCAACTCTACAGAAATAGAGGTGCTGTTACAAGGAGTAGTTGAACACAAAGATGTGTTATTCTCTAGCGTTTCAACAGGTCATCAGGCCATTCAAAAAAACTCTGCATGGGACACGATAGCAGACAACGTCAGTGCTGTGTCCACAGAAAGACGCACCACCGCAGAGGTAAAAAAAAAAAGTGGTTCAACTTAAAATCAGAGTCTAAAAAGATAATTGCTGAACACCGGAGGGATGTGGTAGGAACTGGAGGCGGACCATCAACCAGTGCTGGCGTTTCATAATTTCAATTCTAGATCTTAATTCACTATATTGGCCATATATACATATTTGTCTTTCCACAGACGACCTCGCTGGAGGAACATCTGTGCAGAGCCGCACTTCAGCACAGGCAAGAAACCTGACTCAGGCCAAGGCCCAGACCCCAACACGTGCTCCTTCGGCGTCTGCCCGTCAACCAAGAATAATCTCAGACGCTGTGCTAGAAAATCAAGAGCGGATAGCAGAGTCACTCACTCAAATTGTATCTACTCTTCGTGAAATGTCTGACAAACTTCAACAAATTTGTACAATAATGGAAAAATAAATAAAACCAGACAGTTGTTCCTGTTATTTTGTTTATTTTGACATGTTACATTTGATCAATAATGCGCTGTCTAATTAATAAGGGGCGACTGTGGCTCAGTGGTTAGAGCGGTTGTCCTCCAACTTGAAGGTTGGTAGATCGATCCCAGCTTCCACCACCACATGTTGAAGTGTCCTTGGGCAAGACACTGATCTGCGTATCGGGTTGTGTGAGTGTTAGCCCCTACCCTCTCCCGTGTGAATGGGTGAATGACAAAAAAACTGTAGTGTGAAGCGCTTTGGGGGTCGTAGGACCTAATTAAAGCACTATACAAGTGCATGCCATTTACCATTTAATAAGGCCTGTGTTCTGGCTCAAGACGTAGGTCAGGAGGCTGCATGTTGTCTGGGGGAGCCACGCGCGCAATTGGCACACTACACTTCCTTGCAACATTGTGCAGGACACAGCATGCAATGATTATTCTGCACACCTGCAACATTCATTAGTTAGATTAAAATGTTTTACTCATAACACTGAATTGTAAAATATACCTTTTCTGGCTTGTACAGCAGCTTTCCACCTGCTGTGTCCAAGCACATCCATCGACCCTTGAGGACACCGATGGTGCACTCTCCGCATGAGCGTGTGCACGCTTGCTTTTGATTGTAAACCATCTCTTGCTGTGTCATTGGGTTAATTAATGGAGTCATGAGCCAGGGTGCCAGTGCGTAACCTCAATCACCTGAAATATACTGGGTAAATTATGTCTATTTACATGTTTAGTGGTCATCAAATTGCAGAGAATACACATTTTATGCACTGATAAGCCATAAGCCTATATTTTATTTGCACGGTAATTTGAAATAAAATAACTTATTTATTTCATGAGCGCAGTTGCACATTCAAAGTGTGAGTGTTGTCTGTGCGTAAGAGTCCTCCTTGGTGTTCTTAGGATTTGGTCTTAGATCTGAGAACAGTGAAAAATCTTCTTAAGAAGGCACTACGAACACATTTGTGCGTAAGAACGCTTCATGAATGAGGCCCATTATCTTCTTTTTGTGCCACTTTTACAGTCTCAAGCTTCCTGTCTGAGGCTGGCAAACCGATCACCAAACTGTCCACAAAAACTTCCACCACTTTTTCAAACTGCAGCTCCCCTGCAGAGGTGGGACCCACCAGTGGTGCTGTGGACAGGGTATCAGCTCTGATGAGTTTTTTTCCTGGCGCATGAATGATGTTGAAAGTGAAGCACAGCAGTCTCAAACAAAACCTCAAGATTCTTGGAGGAAGATCATCCAAGCCCCTAGTGCTGAGCAGAGGGACCAGATGTTTATGGTCTGTCATTAAGGTGAAATGTAGATCCATTAGGTATGATGACAGTCTTTCACATGCCCATGTGACAGCCAACGCCTCTTTTTCAATTTGGGCATAATGCCTCTTGGTGTCTATTAGTCCTCTTGAAATGTATATAATGGGTCACCATGAACCATCTTGCAGCTTTTGTGTAAGGATAACTCCAATCCCATATGATGATGCATCCGCTGCAACTCTTGTGTATGCCAAGTTGGAGTACTTCTGGAGAGCTTAGTATCCCTTTCAGTCCTTGAAATGCTGTTTCTTGGGGTTCAGCCCAGATCCATTCATTTCTCTCCTTTTGCAGATCCGTTAATGGCATTGCTATTGATGCCAGCTGTGGCATAAACTTTGCTAGGTAGTTGCCCATGTCTATGAGACATCGCACATCTGCCACATATGTGGGTTGAGGTAGCTGTCGTATTGCCTTCTTTTGGGGTTTCTGCAGTCTCTTTCTGGTATATACCACTTCTCAGGGATGGATGTAACGTCCGCAGTATCTAACTTAAAGTCAAAATTTTCCCCGTTCATGAGAACTTTTTCAGATGGTTCTGATTTCTCTGTCTTCTCCCAAAAACACAAAGTCTTTGCTGTTATCTGGACCTTCTACAATCTCACGTAAGCCTGTAGCTTCAATATTGCGACAGACTACAGCAAAATGTCCCGTTTTATGACATTTACGGCATTCAACGTCTGTAGCAGGACAGTCCTTTAAGTATGGCTTTAGAAAGTGTTAAATCTGAGTCCAGTTGTAGCTGTTCAGACAACTTTTTGTCTTTAATCCCAATCACAATTCTGTCTCTTATAAGTTCCCTCTTAAGCATTCCAAAACCACAGTTTTCTGCCAACTTATGTACAGCTGTGATGAAGGACTCTGCACTTTCCCCCTCTTGTTGTTGTCTTGAATTGAACTGTGCTCTTTCAAAAATAACGTTGTGTTTTCCCACATAATGTCATTCAAATGCTGATTTAACAGTGTCATATTTCTTTTTATCTGTGTCAGACAAAGGTAAAACTGCCAAAACATCATCAGCTGCGTCTCCCATGGCATATACAGTGGCTTGCAAAAGTATTCGGCCCCCTTGAACTTTTCCACATTTTGTCACATTACAGCTACGAACACAAATCAATTTTATTGGAATTTCATGTAAAAGCCCAATACAAAGTGGTGTACACGTGAGAAGTGGAATGAAAATCATACATGATTCCAAACATTTTTTACAAATAAATTACTGAAAAGTGGCGTGTGCGTAATTATTCAGCCCCCTTAGTCAATACTTTGTAGAACCACCTTTTGTTGCAATTACAGCTGCCAGTCTTTTAGGGTATGTCTCTACCAGCTTTGCACATCTAGAGACTGAAATTTTTGCCCATTCTTCTTTGCAAAACAGCTCCAGCTCAGACAGATTAGATGGACAGCGTTTGTGAACAGCAGTTTTCAGATCTTGCCACAGATTCTCGATTGGATCTAGATCTGGACTTTGACTGGGCCATTCTAACACATTGATATGTTTTGTTTTAAACCATTCCATTGTTGCCCTGGTTTTATGTTTAGGGTCGTTGTCCTGCTGGAAGGTGAACCTCTGCCCCAGTTTCAAGTCTTTTGCAGACTGCAAGAGGTTTTCTTCCAAGATTGCCCTGTATTTGGCTCCATCCATCTTCCCATCAACTCTGACTAACTTCCCTGTCCCTGCTGAAGAGAAGCACCCCCAGAGCATAATGCTGCCACCACCATATTTGACAGTGGGGATGGTGTGTTCCGAGTGATGTGCAGTGTTAGTTTTCCGCCACACATAGCGTTTTGTATTTTGGTCTCATCTGACCAGAACACCTTCTTCCACATGTTTGCTGTGTCCCCCACATGGCTTGTGGCAAACTGCAAACGGGACTTCTTATGGTTTTCTTTTAACAATGGCTTTCTTCTTGCCACTCTTCCATAAAGGCCAACTTTGTGCAGTGCACGACTAATAGTTGTCTTATGGACAGATTCCCCCACCTGAGCTGTAGATCTCTGCAGCTCGTCTAGAGTCACCATGGGGCTCTTGGCTGTATTTCTGATCGGCACTCTCCTTGTTCGGCCTGTGAGTTTAGGTGGACAGTCTTGTCTTGGTAGATTTACAGTTGTGCCATACTCCTTCCATTTCTGAATGATTGCTAGAACACTGCTCCGTGGGATGTTCAAGGCTTGGGAAATCTAGCCTAAGCCTGATTTAAATTATTCAATAACTTTATCCCTGACCTGTCTGGTGTGTTCTTTGGACTTCATGGTGTTGTTGCTCCCAACATTCTCTTAGACAACCTCTGAGGCCATCACAGGGCAGCTGTATTTGTACTGACATTAGATTACACACAAGTGCACTCTATTTAGTCATTAGCACTCATCAGGCAATGTCTATGGGCAACTGACTGCACTCAGACCAAAGGGGACTGAATAATTACGCACACACCACTTTTTATTTGTAAAAAATGTTCGGAATCATGTATGATTTTCGTTCCACTTCTCACGTGTACACCACTTTGTATTGGTCTTTCACATGGAATTCCAATAAAATTGATTCATGTTTGTGGCCGTAATGTGACAAAATGTGGAAAGGTTCAAGGGGGCCGAATACTTTTGCAAGCCAATGTAAGAGTGAATTCACCTGATATTCCTCTGTTTTTTCATCGAGGGCTGTTGCCATTTTGAACCTTTCGAATTGTCTGATCCACTTTGGCCGGTCTGAGGGGCATGAAAAGTCAAATGGCTGTTGAGGAGCTATTTGCACAGATGTCACCATCCTGGTTGGTAAATCCCTGTTCACTTCGCATTCAGGATCCAACTTTCAGATGCGTCCTCCTGCTATGCACCTCCCCCCGCCTGTCTGTGTCCCACGCCGTGCTGCTCACTCCACGCAGCTGACTCTTCCTGACACAGTCGTGCCTGAAGTCTCTCTTCTGTCTTCCGACTGTTAGGTTTAGTGGTTGTAGGCTGGACCCAAGTGTAGAAGAGCAACACTGCAAACGATGTAACAGAAATGTAAAATTTAATAACTAAAATAAAGAGCTGACAGGGCAGCAAAAAACAAACTTACAGGAAAGAGGAGGATGATGGGAGAAACCAGAGGCAAACAAATAATCCACAGACATCCCGGCAGGAAAACCAAAACAAACTCATAAAGAAACAAACACCAACATGCTACTTAAATACTAAATGAAGGCAACTAGCTTAGTTGAATTTCCCTTCTGGGATAAATAAAGTATTTTTCATTTTTCATTTAATTTTCATTTAATTTTTCATTTCATTTCAACTAATCATGACAACAAGGCACACCTGGAGAGGGGACAGAATGAACAAAGGAAATGACATGACACAATCAAGGGACCTACACTTCGAGAAGAACAGATGGTACCAAAATAAAAGCAAAACAGTAAACTAGACTGGGACAAAATAAAAGCTGAACTAAATGACAGGGAATAACAAAACACCTGACTGACATGGGAACACGAGGAGCTAAGAATCAACCAAACACAAAATCACAGATAATTCTGGAGAAAAGATCTACAAGACATAATAAAGAAACAAAACAAGACCCAAGACCTGACACCAACAGTAATAAAAACATCTTCCAAACTTTAAACAACTTGAAGGCTTACAGTTCGTAGCTTCTGATACCATCTATAATGAGGACAAGGGACTCCGAGTAGCCACGTTAGATCAGCCTTTAATCAACCAGATCACGGACAAAACATGGCAGCTCGCAAAGCTTCCTGGGAATAGTAGTCCTACTACTACATAAACAACTTCTTTCATATATCAAAAACTAAAAATACTATTAAAAAAGGTTTAAGGTATTCAAATAAAAAATATCAAACATAACTTCCCCATAAAACAGTGCATTTAAGAACCAAAATGAAAGATTTTGAATGTTAAAGTGTTCAGTGCAGAATAAGCCCTCTGATTCAGGGCTTGTTGTTGCAGCACTCAGACATTCAAATACTGTGCAGCTCTCTGTTTGTATTTGGTGTATTTTAGCGAGTTGTTTGGTTAAATTACTCATGTTCCTGCTTTTGCAAGCAAAAGCTTTTATTGCATTTGTGACAGCGTGTATTGTCGGCATCTATTTTGGTATAATAAGGCAAATTTTTTATCTTTTCGTTCGCTCTGTCATCGTATCTGCTCGTGAGCGGAGCTTCCAGTGAGAGCACAAGGCAAACAAGGGAATGCGTAACTGTCCCCCAATCCCCGCGGTCTGTGTGCTTGTTAAGGTGGTGCAGTGTTTGGCTTGTGTTTATATCTCCCACAAAAGATGAATACGACCTTAAATTACCGTTAAGAGGACCGATAAGTTTCAACTGTGTGGAATGTCAGAATCAGTCCCGGGGCTAATTTAATACCGGGTTTTTCATCTTTTTCGCTCTCCACCGGTGTCCACGTTGTCCGCCATGGATTAAGAGAAAGTTACACCGCCACTCGCGGGTGCATTCAGTGCAGCGCACAGCGTCTAACGTATGTGTGTCACTTATTTCAGTCCAGTTGAAACATGACGCCAGGCGATTGTACAGTTTTTTAACTAAACAGACGGTGGTGGCATAAATTAAACGGAGCTTTGAGGCAGATAATTTGCCTCGAGGATTTTTTGTACTCGAATTATTCGAGGTACTCGAAGAATCATTTCAGCCCTACAACTGACAGGGTAAAACTATCTGGCAAGTCAGATTAAACTAAAAAGGAGCTAAACATAGAACAGATACAAGAACAGAAAATATGGAAGTATATGCAACTAACAACACCACCATGAACAACAAGTCAAAACATACACTCAAATTTCACAAACACAGGGGAAGACAGGAACTGAGAGTAACTGAAAAACACAAAAGTGGCATGAGAAGGGAAGACTCATGACACAAGTGTCTTCATTCTAAATTGTCAAAGATTACAGAAAAGATTGAATTAAAGCAGCTATTGGCTGCTTTGGATAATCACAATGTCTCTGATAAAATTCAACCAAAGCCGCTCTTATAGTCTCCCTAGATTTTGTTGATGGAAAGTGATGCAGGTGTCATGTATCATCCCTCCTCATGTCATCTGTCTTCCTGTATTCCCACACCATTATTAGTATTTGTGTTGTGTGCCTTGAGATCTGTTTTTATGTTGTAGTTTTCCTCTGTGAGTTGTTTTTTTCTCAGGAGTGCAGTGTTTAGAGTACATTTGTTCCATGCATAGTTTAGTCTCACTTTAGTCGTATGTGTGTGTCACTCCACTCACAGTCTGATTTAGTTTATGTCTTGTACCTGTCTTCTTGTTTATTAACTTCCTTCCCTGCACCTGTGTTATTTTCTATTTAAATTCCTATGTGTCTCTGTGGGTTTGCCAGTGTATTGAATTGCTTAACACTTCTACGCCCACACCTTTCTGACTTGGAACCCAGCTGCTTTTTTTTTTTTGGATACCTGTGGGCTTCGAACCTGGACTGTCTTTCACCACGTCTCTGTTTACCCCTAGTCAGATCTGTTCCTATGGTTTTGTATTTCCTGTCTTCTACCTGTATTGGGACTCTGACTCTGCCATTGCCTGCACTGCCACCTGTTAGTGCCACATCCAAACTCTGACCCTTTTATCCTGTGAGACTTTCTGTTCCTTGTCGTCGTCATCAACGTATCTCAATAAAAATTTTTTGAAACCGTCATTTTCCTCTATCTTTGTGTGCTTAAGAACTCAGCCAATACCTGTACATTAGACTTGACCTGACAGCAGTACTGTTGACCATCGGATCATGCTCAATAGGCTGAGGTATGGGGTCGGCATTTCAGGATCTGCTTTTAAATTGTTTTTATCTATCTTTTCTGTAACTACTTCAAAAAGATACAAGTCCCTCACTGTTTCTGTTGTACCTGCTCCCTCTCTTGCACATTTTGAACACATATAATCAATTATATACAGTGGGGCAAAAAAGTATTTAGTCAGCCACCAATTGTGTAAGTTCTCCCCCTTAAAAAGATCAGAGAGGCCTGTAATTTTCATCATAGGTATACCTCAACTATGAGAGACAAAATGAGGAAAAAAAATCCAGAAAATCACATTGTCTGATTTTTAAAGAATTTATTTGCAAATTATGGTGGAAAATAAGTATTTGGTCAATAACAAAAGTTAATCTCAATACTTTGTTATATAGCCTTTGTTGGCAATGACAGAGGTCAAACGTTTTCTGTAAGTCTTCACAAGGTTTTCACACACTGTTGCTGGTATTTTGGCCCATTCCTCCATGCAGATCTCCTCTAGAGCAGTGATGTTTTGGGGCTGACGCTGGGCAACACAGACTTTCAACTCCCTCCAGAGATTTTCTATGGGGTTGAGATCTGGAGACTGACTAGGCCACTCCAGGACCTTGAAATGCTTCTCACGAAGCCACTCCTTCGTTGCCCGGGCGATGTGTTTGGGATCATTGTCATGCTGAAAGACCCAGCCACGTCTCATTTTCAATGCCCTTGCTGATGGAAGGAGGTTTTCACTCAAAACCTTACGATACATGGCCCCATTCATTCTTTCCTTTACACGGATCAGTCGTCCTGGTCCCCTTGCAGAAAAACAGCACCAAAGCATGATGTTTCCACCCCCATGCTTTACAGTAGGTATGGTGTTCTTTGGATCCAACTCAGCATTCTTTCCCCTCCAAACACGACAAGTTGAGTTTCTACCAAAAAGTTATATTTTGGTTTCATCTGACCATATGATGTTCTCCCAATCCTCTTCTGGATCATCCAAATGCTCTCTAGCAAACCGCAGACGGGCCTGGACGTGTCCTGGCTTCAGCAGGGGGACACGTCTGGCACTGCAGGATTTGAGGATTTCTTCACACCAAGCTGCTTACCTATTGCAGATTCAGTCTTCCCAGCCTGGTGAAGGTCTAAAATTTTGTTTCTGGTGTCCTTTGACAGCTCTTTGGTCTTGGCCATAGTGGAGTTTGGAGCGTGACTGTTTGAGGTTGTGGACAGGTGTCTTTTATACTGATAACGAGTTCACACAGGTGCCATTAATACAGGTAACGAGTGGAGGACCGAGGAGCCTCTTAAAGAAGTTACAGGTCTGTGAAAGCCAGAAATCTTACTTGTTTGTAGGTGACCAAATACTTATTTTCCACCATAATTTGCAAATAAATTCTTTAAAAATCAGACAATGTGATTTTCTGGATTTTTTTTCCTCATTTTGTCTCTCATAGTTGAGGTATACCTACACTCTCAGAAATAGAGGTACAAGACAAGAACATTTTTGTACCTATAGGTAAAATGTTTTAAAATGTTCCCTTAAAAGTACAATATTGGTCTTTAAAAGGTCAGAAATGTCCCTTAGAGTGTTCAAATTGATATAAAGTACAAATTTGTACCATTTCAACTGCACCTGCAACCCTGGCCAAGGCTGGTTATTCTCCATTTTATTAAGTTTCTTCCATCATTTTCAATATTATGTTTCTGAATGTTGGTTTAAGACTTCAAAATGTGGCATCATTTTTATGTTTTAGTGGAAAAACTTTATAAGGTACAAAAATGGACCTGGACTACAGGGTACACCCCCAGCGACAAGAATTTGTACCCTTCTTGTCGCTGGGGGTGTACCCTGTAGTCCAGGTCCATTTTTGTACCTTATAAAGTTTTTCCACTAAAACATAAAAATGATGCCACATTTTGAAGTCTTAAACCAACATTCAGAAACATAATATTGAAAATGATGGAAGAAACTTAATAAAATGGAGAATAACCAGCCTTGGCCAGGGTTGCAGGTGCAGTTGAAATGGTACAAATTTGTACTTTATATCAATTTGAACACTCTAAGGGACATTTCTGACCTTTTAAAGACCAATATTGTACTTTTAAGGGAACATTTTAAAACATTTTACCTATAGGTACAAAAATGTCCTTGTCTCGTACCTCTATTTCTGAGAGTGTATGATGAAAATTACAGGCCTCTCTGATCTTTTTAAGTGGGAGAACTTACACAATTGGTGGCTGACTAAATACTTTTTTTTTACTTTTGTTCTCAGCCTCTCACCCCGATTTTTCTGTTGTGTTGCCAGTTCTGATGTTGATCCTCATTTTGTTTCTCGTGTATTTGTTCAATTTTTGGGAATGTCTGAAGGTCTGTTTGTTCAGCGTTGAGTTTTTCTAAGTGTGTTTGAATGCCCCATCACGTACAGCTCGGCTGCTCAGTTGGAAGGATGTAGTGATTTCTTACTTTTTGCTGCTGCTCGTTGTGGAATTCCAGCTGCTTGTGTTGAAGACTTGGCAGCCTTGCAGACTCACATGTGATTTGTTATGGAACCAGGAAGTCTGGACGTGTAAACAATGATTCCGGTCCGGGCTAGCATTTTTAAAATGACAGAAACTAGCGACCATCCAGCCGGCTGAGATCCAGATCTATTACAATGTAACTTAATTTTCAACGTCGGTGGGACTGTTACATCCCAGGCTCGAAATGGGCTGCAATAAAGGTAAATTAAAAAGGTAAAAAAAAAACGGCGAACAAACTAAGGATGCATGTGGAGAGAAAAAGCTCCATAGAATTTTTTAAATAACACAACTTAAACAGGGGATGACAAATTAAAACGAGAACGGGTGCTTCTTTCCCTCCAACCTCTCTGCCAGTCCCGTCCTTTTAAGGCCTCTGACTGATCAGTTAGAGCAGGCTGGTTCAATCAGCTGATTCCCATCAGCTGTCAGCAATGTTTGAATGTGGGACAGCTCCTGAAAAACAAAGAACAGAGACACAAAACAAGAGTACGGCTTCAGGGCCGTAACAGGGACATAAAGACTTTTGTGAGTATTTCACTGTAAAATTCTTACAGCTCTTGCTGCTCAAGGTTCCTGTGCTAGGTCAGGAACTTTGGGGTATGCTGATCAACTGGTGTTGTGTTTACATATTTTGAGATTGCCTACCTTATACTTAGAATGTAGAATATTGGCAGCTGTGTTCACAGGAACATGAAACATCAAGGAGATGGGTTATTAGCCTTTACTTTTAACACGCTTGTCAAGAGTTCAGCTTCTAAGCCCCTGGCAATACTTTCTCCCAAGCTGTTAGTGGTCAAAGTTCAATGAAATACCCTCCATGACACCAAACAGCACAGTGTCTAATTTTCACCCACTGAATAGGCAGACTGACCGATGGCACCTGTGATGGTAATTACAGAACACAACTCGGTTTAATGTATCTCTATGGTCAAATATTTTTATACTACGTACTGTACTAGACATGGAGTGTTTTTTCCAAACATCTAAATTCTACAAAAAAGACTGCCATACTCAGAATTCACTGAATACAGAATTAATCAAATTATAGGTTGTGAACTAGCAGAAGCTTTACTGCAGTTGTAATTACAGTATGACCCCCTTATTCAAAAATAAAGGTGGTAGCAACAAAGGCATTCTACTGTTTCCACAAAAATGATCACAGGTAAAGAATGCTCAAATAGCATCATTAGAAGTATCAGAGACTCAGCGTGGGTGGATACATTCAGTTCACTTTAGAAAAAAGTTACAAAAACACTAAATGATTTTTCTGTTTCATAGATGATGCAGATATAAATTGTTTATTTCAAAATTTCTAATAACTATGCAATAATATGTATTTTAAAACAAAAAAACTGTTGAAAACACTTGTTTTTATCAAAATATAGAGGAAAAAAAATTATGTTACTTGAAAATAACCCCATCAAACTCAGTTAATCTACATCACTAAAGTATACTGTAAACTGAACAGTATGAGTATTCACACTGATTGGTGGAGAGTTCTTGACCCAAGTGGAGGAGTTCAAGTATCTTGGGGTCTTGTTCATGAGTGATGGAGAGAAAGAAACTTATTAATTAAAAATGCATTGAATTAAACACAAGGAATAAAACATAAAATTTTGTTGTACTGTCCAAAAACTTATGAAAACACAAGTGAAGTTAAAAATAGACGTTTTTTTAATTATTGTGTATCGTGGACTTTCTGATTATGGTTATTGGATATTTTTTTAAAAAAGTTAAACATTTATCTTATGCAACGTTAGAAATGATCTTAAAAGTTATTCAGTATGTTCACCTGACTATGGCATTATAGCACTGTATAATATTAAGTGTAATAAGTGAAATCCAGTAGAATCATATGTATGTCAGTTTTTGATCTGTTTTCTAAGTCAGAAAAGGTTTTAAACGAAACTGCATCAGTGATGGCAACTGGTCTCAGGCTAGTCCTAATTAGTCTGCTTCAAATTCATTTGTCTCCATCTAAATTTACGAAAGGGTGAGACTCTCTACTTGGGTAGAGAATACTCTTCAGTTAAAACTGAGAAAGAAATAATTTGGTTTGAATTATAGGGACATTTCAAGGTGGTTACTGCAACTACGGGTCAGGACATCAAAAATTCTCAAAAAAGGAAGGGTTGCAGGTGGTCAAGAAGCCTGTCAGAAGTGATGAAGGTGAAATGAAGTGCGTAAAACTTTCTTTCATATGCACCCTCTGCCTAAACTATGGTGCTGACCACCGTCACTTTCTAGAAACTGTATGACAATAAATAAATCAAAAGGTGGAGTACTCAAACTCAGTTTAATAGCAAATTGCAATTTTTCATTTGCTTTCCACCTGCTGCCTCCTGACTCTCAGTTCTAAGAGCACAGAACATAGAGGAAGCCTGTTGTCAGAAAAAACTGGTAGATAAATTTAAACTGAAGCAGAACAAAATCCAGCTAGGAAGAGCTGGCAGAGAAGAACTAATAATAAGTCAAACAGGAACACTTTTATATATTGCTGAGGATCTGGGCACACACAGACCTCAGGGACATGTGGCAGTTTAATAAAACCTTTTATGTCATAAATATATTTACTATGATGTTAAAATGGACAAACCAACCAGAAAACTTGCTGTGAAATATTTAGACTGAAATTACAGTTTCTTTTTTTGTTGACCCATTTTAACTGAATAACTGCCAACATTTATTTGGACATTGTGTCTCAGGAGGGCAGTTTCTGACACTCTTGCTCTTACAAGTCCCAAAATCTGTACTTTAAAAAAAAATCAAACTCTTTAAATTACTGAAAAGAATTTAAAATTGCGGAATTTTATTAGACATTGTTTTTTTAACCCAGTATGTTAAACACAATGACATTTGCTCTGGTTAACATTTGCTAGACAGACATAAAGATAAATAGGCATTATTAGACATCATACAAAAAACATTTAAAAGCACAGTCCACCATAAATGTCTGATTGGTGTTTGAAGTCTGTTTGTACAGATATAATACAATTATTTCCATGCAAGAAGAAATTATTTCTTCATTAAGGTGTTAAATATTTGTTTTACAAATATGTTTAACATGTTCAACACAGTGATGGTTTGGGGTTGTGGTCTTGTGGTTTTAGTTTACAGAGATCTGTGTCTGGAGGGGAGAGAAGAGGTGAGACCCTGGGTGAGAGGGTCCCTACTGATGCTGCCTGCCATCTACCTCACTCTGGACGAGTCCAGGTCTTGGATGGAGGGCAGATCAGTAAGTAAGTAAAGTGTATTTATAAAGCGCTTTTGACTGACACAAGTCACAAAGTGTTGAACGACAGAGTCACAGTAAAAGTAGAGCAAAGTTAAAACTAGTGTTAAAAGTAGAAGCAATATAAACACACATAGGAAACACAATAAAATACAGCATCCTGACATATGTGCCTGCAGTGTTGAGGTGTTGCAAGATGTAATTCAGCCCCATGTTGACTGTATCATCCACTGACCTGTTAGCCCTGTATGAAAACTGCAGGGGGTCCAGCAGCAGTTCTGTCATGGACTTCAGGTGGTTTAATACCAACCTTTCAAAGGATTTAATGGCCACAGATGTCAGGGTGACAGGTCTGTAGTCCTTTAATACCTGGATGGAAGATTTTTTGGGGACCAGGATGATGGTGGAGGTTTTGAGGCAGAATGGGACTTTGCAAAGCTCCAGTGAGGTGTTGAAGATTGGGTCCATCTGTTGAGCACAGACCTGAAGCCTTTCTTTCTTTTTGTCTCCCAAAGAGCTGTCACACCTCATTCTCACAGATCCTCAGAACTGGTGGGTATAGAATTGGGAGGAGCAGTGGTGATGAAGAACAAAGGGTGATATCCATGCAGGTGGAAGAATGTGAATCATAGCTTATTAAATCTACAGTAGAACATATTCAGCTCCTCTGCCATGTTTTGATTCCCTGCAGACCAAGGATGGGTTTCTCATGCTTTGCCACACTGAATACAACAATTGCATCTGAAACATGAACCAAATTCTGGGCCTGCTGGAACTAATTTTAAGTCTCGGAGTTGCTTTGTACCGGTCCACTTAAGCATGCAGCCACTTAAAAATGAGAAGAGATCAGAAGTTCTGATCTGTAAAGTTTCGAGCCGGTATTTTGCCTGCAGCGGCTTGGTGGCATAGAATGAAAAAAAATTCTAGAATGCGCCGCGAGGTGGCAGCAAGTTGTAGTAGTAGCTCTGTCTTATTGTGTTTTTTTTTAAATTACAGCCGTCTTTTGACAGACTTCAGCTGTCAAATGAGTTTTTTTAAAGGGGGATTTTTGCGTTGGTTCGGGAGCTGTGCTGCACGGGAAAGTTTTTTGGATGTTTTTGGCTCTTTTTGGCTGTTTCCGGATTTTGTTGTGATGGGTCTCCATGGCAACGGAAGACTTGTTTATCAGCGTGACCAACTAATAAAACTCTCCCAAATCAAAATTAACAGTGAAATAACACAGCAAATCCCGCTGGAGTTGAAGAGAAAGAGAAGAGGACGCAGGGCAGGAGTGAAGCAGAGAGAAAAGCGGTGGAGATTTAAACCGTTTCTTCCAACTGTTGTGATGGGTAACGTCAGATCGCTAGCTAACAAAACGGACGAGCTCGAGGTGCTAACCAGGTCCCCGAGAGAGTACAGAGAATGCAGTTTTATGTGTTTCACCGAGACGTGGCTGCATGAACACATCCCGGACAGTAACGTGTCTGTACACGGCTTTATGACGGTCCGCGCAGACCGCAGTAAGCAACTCAGCGGGAAGCTGAGGGGAGGTGGAATTGTAGTGCTGGTTAACCAGCGTTGGTGTCATCCTGGACATGTCACCGTGAAGGAGAAGATCTGTTCGAGGGACATCGTACTGTTAGCTGTGAGTTTCTGTCCATATTATTTACCCAGAGAGTTTACCTGTGTTATTCTGGTAGCGGTTACCGCTCCAGAAACTGCCTGTGATGTAGGTTACTTAACGGCGACATCCTCGGACCCTGGCGTTGGAGGCACGTCGCGGACGGCGACGTCCTCGAACCCAGGAGGAGGCGCTGGAAGACCGTCGCGGTCAGCGACGTCCTCGGACCCTGGCGTTGGAGGCGCGTCGCGGACGGCGACGCCCTCGGACCCAGGCGTTGGAGGACCGTCGCGGACGGTGACGTCCTCGGACCCTGGCGTTGGAGGACCGTCGCGGACGGTGACGTCCTCGGACCCTGGCGTTGGAGGCACGTCGCGGACGGCGACGTCCTCGAACCCAGGAGGCGGCGGACCGCAGTCGGCGGGACCCACAGGCGGACAGCAGTCGGCGGGACCCACAGGCGAACTGGAGGCGTCGAGACCCTCGGTGGAACTGGAGGCGTCGAGACCCTCGGTGGAACTGGAGCCCGGTCTGGAACCCGGACCCTCTGGAACTCTGGAACCCGGACCCTCTGGAACTCTGGAACCGGGACCCTCTGGAACTCTGGAACCGGGACCCTCTGGAACTCTGGAACCAGGACCCTCTGGAACTCTGGAACCGGGACCCTCTGGAGGACTGGTAACCGGCGCGTCGGGACCCTCTGGAACTCTGGAACCCGGCGCGTTGGGACCCTCTGGAGGTGGAGGGGCGTCCACCTGGACCCCCTCGGAGACACAGAAGGATGGAGGAGCGTCCACCTGGACCTCCTCGGAGACTCGGAAGGTTTGAGGGGCGTCCACCTGGACCCCCTCGGAGACACAGAAGGATGGAGGAGCGTCCACCTGGACCTCCTCGGAGACTCGGAAGGTTTGAGGACCCGAAGCTGAAGCCCCTCCACGGCGTCTGCGGCGGCGGGGTCTACTGCTCGGCTGCGGCCTCAGGAGCTCAGGCCCGACGGGACCGGCGGACGGGCACGGGGCTGGCACAGCGGCACATGCTGACGGGCACGGGGCTGGCGCAGCGGCACATGCTGACGGGCACGGGGCTGGCTCAGCGGCACATGCGGACGGGCACGGGGCTGGCTCAGCGGCACGTGCAGACCACATCTGGAGGAGTGCTTTGCCCTTGGCGGTGATGACTTCTGTGAGGAGCTGCTGATATCGTGGACACCAGGCTGTAAGTGGGCTCTTACGAAGCAGCTCCTCCGCAACCTCCAGCGCAGCACGAATGTAAGACACGTCCGTAGATGAACCGGCTGCGCCCAGGATCTTCACCAACCTCTCCTCCAACAGATCAATCTCCTCCTGACTAACCTCGAGCTTGAGGGGAGGAGAAGAAACTGCTGTGGCTGGATCCATAGTCTGGTCGGAGTATTCTGTCACGAGCGGTGCTGTGAGGACTCGGGGCAGGACCCAAAGTGCAGGGAGACACGGGAGACTCAAAACTCAAAATTAATAATTTTAATAAGAATAAATCAAAAGGCTGACAAGGCAGTAAAACACTTACATACACGGAGGACACGGGAGGATAAACACACAGCATGGAAGACGATACTCCGACAACTTAAACAACATTGACACACCCTTTTATACTAACACAACACAAGAAAGCAATCAACACAAATGAAAAACACCTGGGGAAGAGAGGGAGAGGGAAACGAGCAACAGCTGAGACACAAGGAGAACTGGGAGCACAGAATATAAACACAAACCAGAAAATACACAAGAAACACAGGAGGACAAGAAAAACAACAAAACTCTCACTCAGAACATAAATCATGACACACACCGAACATGACTCCTGACAGAAATTGCTTTGTAAAACATGATTTCCTCCCGCTTCTTCACTTCTCATGTGTCTAGTTCAGCTCTGGGGCGCTGAAGAAATCGCCCTCAGGAGGCGGGCTTTTAGATCGAATTAGTCAATAGCAGATCTGCATTGCCAAACAGAAGAACTCAATTTTGGTCAATAAATGTAGAGAAAATAACTTCACGAAGGGCGATTTTTGAAGCGCCACAAACTAGTTAAGTACCGCGAGATTATCTGCTATTAAACAGCCGGTAAATGAGAAAGGAAAGCAGTCGAGGCTTCACTCAGAGCTAGCTGGATGTAGCTATGCTAACCTGGTTTAGTTAAAACAAGTGGCACTGATCCTGCCTGGATGGTTACAGGAGTGAGGAGGGATATGAAACATCTGTCTGAAAATATAAAGAAGAGAACACCAGGAGACACATGGATAACAGAAGTAAGAACAATGTTTTCTTTTTGTTTTCTGGAAGAATAAAACTGAACAGAAGGGAAACTTGTTAAACCCAGTGATAGAGAAGTCTGTAAAGATAAAAAAGTTGTTAGGAAGTTTAAAATTATGAGTAGTTGGCTGTAAGTTTATTATAATGAAAAACAGTTTTCCAGGTGTGTGACACCATCCTGCTGCACATTGAGGAGTGTTTTGTCTTCACTCAGCATCTCATCAGTGTGACCTGCTGCATGGAGAACTGTTTCTACAGCACAGTGGGAGGTTTCCTGAGACACACTGGACACAACTGTGGAGGTTTATCCAGTGCTGGACAATTAAAATGATCAAACATATTTAATGTTTATATTATATTAAATATTACTTAACACAAAATTTGTCTGTTTGACTGACTAGATCAACATGTTCTTGTGATTATTAGGCCTGAGCACCGAAGGCGGTGTACAGGCCTATTGAAACCTCACTGTTTATTTTTTTTATTTTACAATAGAATGAAGTCTTTGTTAAATATTTAACTGAAGTTTAAAATGTATTTTTAATACAGGGTTTACATCAACTCATCTTTACAAATTTTTTATTGACCGTCACTTACAGTGGGGCAAAAAAGTATTTAGTCAGCCACCAATTGTGTAAGTTCTCCCACTTAAAAAGATCAGAGAGGCCTGTAATTTTCATCATAGGTATACCTCAACTATGAGAGACAAAATGAGGAAAAAAAATCCAGAAAATCACATTGTCTGATTTTTAAAGAATTTATTTGCAAATTATGGTGAAAAATAAGTATTTGGTCAATAACAAAAGTTAATCTCAATACTTTGTTATATAGCCTTTGTTGGCAATGACAGAGGTCAAACGTTTTCTGTAAGTCTTCACAAGGTTTTCACACACTGTTGCTGGTATTTTGGCCCATTCCTCCATGCAGATCTCCTCTAGAGCAGTGATGTTTTGGGGCTGACGCTGGGCAACACGGACTTTCAACTCCCTCCAGAGATTTTCTATGGGGTTGAGATCTGGAGACTGGCTAGGCCACTCCAGGACCTTGAAATGCTTCTTACGAAGCCACTCCTTCGTTGCCCGGGCGGTGTGTTTGGGATCATTGTCATGCTGAAAGACCCAGCCACGTCTCATTTTCAATGCCCTTGCTGATGGAAGGAGGTTTTCACTCAAAATCTTACGATACATGGCCCCATTCATTCTTTCCTTTACACGGATCAGTCGTCCTGGTCCCCTTGCAGAAAAACAGCCCCAAAGCATGATGTTTCCACCCCCATGCTTTACAGTAGGTATGGTGTTCTTTGGATCCAACTCAGCATTCTTTCCCCTCCAAACACGACAAGTTGAGTTTCTACCAAAAAGTTCTATTTTGGTTTCATCTGACCATATGATATTCTCCCAATCCTCTTCTGGATCATCCAAATGCTCTCTAGCAAACCGCAGACGGGCCTGGACGTGTCCTGGCTTCAGCAGGGGGACACGTCTGGCACTGCAGGATTTGAGTCCCTGGCGGCGTAGTGTGTTACTGATGGTAGCCTTTGTTACTTTGGTCCCAGCTCTCTGCAGGTCATTCACTAGGTCCCTCCGTGTGGTTCTGGGATTTTTGCTCACCGTTCTTGTGATCATTTTGACCCCACGGGGTGAGATCTTGCGTGGAGCCCCAGATCGAGGGAGATTATCAGTGGTCTTGTATGTCTTCCATTTTCTAATAATTGCTCCCACAGTTGATTTCTTCACACCAAGCTGCTTACCTATTGCAGATTCAGTCTTCCCAGCCCGGTGAAGGTCTACAATTTTGTTTCTGGTGTCCTTTGACAGCTCTTTGGTCTTGGCCATAGTGGAGTTTGGAGCGTGACTGTTTGAGGTTGTGGACAGGTGTCTTTTATACTGATAACGAGTTCACACAGGTGCCATTAATACAGGTAACGAGTGGAGGACCGAGGAGCCTCTTAAAGAAGTTACAGGTCTGTGAAAGCCAGAAATCTTACTTATTTGTAGGTGACCAAATACTTATTTTCCACCATAATTTGCAAATAAATTCTTTAAAAATCAGACAATGGGATTTTCTGGATTTTTTTTTCCTCATTTTGTCTCTCATAGTTGAGGTATACCTATGATGAAAATTACAGGCCTCTCTGATCTTTTTAAGTGGGAGAACTTACACAATTGGTGGCTGACTAAATACTTTTTTGCCCCACTGTATTTGGATTTATGCAGCCCCACCCAAAAAATATTTCACCAGCCACCACTGGTCTCTTGTCTGACTAACCTGCCAAGAGTGTCTTTACATATCAGGGGGACAAAGGGTGATACCATTCTTTAACAGGAACATGGTCTTGCACGTTTATAGGGTTTTTATTAAGTCAAATGACTCAGAAAGGGCTTCACAGAATATATTCACATACAGAAATTCACACGTTTAGTGGTGGCAAACTATACTGTATATTGTAGCCACAGCTGACAGAAGTGAGGCTGCCATTCCATCATCACCACTGGCTTTTCTAACCTTCAAACAGACAAGGTGGGGGAAGTGTCTTGTCCAAGGATACAATGGCAATAGGGATTTTTTTTTTCTTTTCAGATGGAGCTGAGATTCAAATTAGAGACTCTACAGTTACCTGATGTACCATTTGAGCTACTGCCACCTGTAGGTGCTGCATCTCCCTTGTGGATACAATGTAGAACCAAAAAATAATTTTTCTTCAGGAGCTGAAACTCCATCTTCTGCTTTGCACCTTGATCTGATGATGCTGGTCCAATTTCTGGAATCATCTTATAGTCGCTTTTCATCTGGGCAAGGATAAAAAATTTAAATGGGTACCCTTTCTCCTGAGTGATTAAGGACTACAAGTAACAAAGGATGTTAACAACCATTGTTTACTGATGACAAAAACCAAACACATTTTAAAATTAATGTTAGACATGGGTGGGATAAATGCTGCAAGGAGATGGCAGTGCAGGAAACAAAAAGCATTCAGTGGAGAACAATTGGCATAATTTACATGGAACCAAAGAGGATGATTTGAACGCAACTTAAGATTAACCAGAATTTCAGGTAGAATTATTAATTACTGGAGGAAAGCCATTACAGCTTAAACTATAACAGTAATCATAGCAATGGCAACAACAGTAATAATAATAATCATGGTAATAATAATATTATATTGTACTAATATAGCCTTTTCCTGTGTAAGTATATAAACACATAAATGCAATTAGACAACAGAAAAAAATACAATGCATATTTAGTATTTTTTTTTATGCTACTTCCTATAGGTTTCACAATTTTTACCTTCGGTGTCACTGTGTGCAGCATTATTGGATACTGAATGACTAAGAGGATCTTTACAATTATAAATCACACAATTTTGTACTCAAATACATTCATTTCCTGGAAAAGCTGCTTTTTGCAGCTTGTAATTCCTGTTATTTCATTATGTTCACATTTGATAACTTCATGATTATGGCACTTCCATATGCCGTTCAATTCCATAAGCAATAAAAAGATTTGAATGTCTTCAGACTGAAAATTTGACACACATTAAAAATCTCTACATTTTTTAATAAAATAGGGCAGATTAAACTTTTGATCTTAGTCAGACATCCCACTTTAAATATTTTAATAACATGTTTGTAGGATAACAGTTTAGGCAAGATAATCATTTTACAAGAATTCAACTATGCCTGTTGCTACTTTGCTTGTGTCTAAAAAAATTCTGCTGTCCTGGCATACTACTTTGATCATTACAAGAACTAAATTGAGTCTATGATCATCTGTGACCAGGGCCGGTTCTGGGCATAGGCGGATTAGACCATTGCTTAGGGTGCCCTCTGCTGGAGGTGGCGCCAAATTCTCCTTATTTAAAAAAAAAAAATTTTTTTGGACAAACTGTTGGACACACAATTTATCTCATGTAAAGAGCAAAATAAGTAATATTTTTTTGTAATTTTTTACGGTTAATATGGTTTTGAGTGGTGTTTTTTGTATGGTTTTTATTGCGCTGTTCCATCTCTACTGTTCATTTTGGTATAAATAAATATTTTTTGCAAGGTAATCCAGTAATTGAGTTGTGTTGTTTCTGTTCTGGGCAGTAGGGGGCTTCAAAATCCTTTTTTGTCTCGGGCACCATGCAGCTCAGGGCCGGTCCTGTCTGTGACATGTTAGTTGATACTTGGTTCTGTGAGTGCTCGTCAAATTTGCCTTCTGAGTATATTTTCCTCTGCTTCATAGATCTGCTCATAAGAGCTAAAAATAAATAACAGTTTGATCATGTCTGAATTATGATAATTATTGTTTTTTTCTTTTAACTAGGGTTTGGAGAAGCTTGAATATTGCTTTTGACACAATACATTGGGCAGCTTAAATAAAGCAGCATGCTATATGAAGCAGGATTAGTGTCTTAACCAGGAACTGTAGCAGCAGGTTATCTGAAATGCTTGCATAAAATTGTGTCTTGGTAACTATATTTTATTGGATTCTGTTTCATACTCACCATCACCGATAATGTACAAGAAGATGATTTCTTCTTTCGCAGTACACTTTTGTCGACGGAACAGGTTCTTCCTTTCAGCTGTTAGACTCCATAAACATGCCGTGTGCACACTCTTACTGAAAGGTTGAAAATTAAACTAAATTAAATTATTTTATGCCGTGGTGGGGGCCTGCTGACTGTTTTTAACGCTAATATTCCCTGCCAACCCGTTACCTTACAAGGGGTTTGTGACACTTTTGAAATGTCGGCGTTTGAACTTGGGTCTTCCTCCCCGATCCTCTCTGTTTTGCTGTATTGTCCTCCAAAGCCAAACTCTGTTTTTCATTTCCCAGCTATCAGACTGTCTTGCTGACGTCATCCTAAAGTATGATCGGCTCCTCATACTGGGGGATTTTGTTGTCCTGGGAAATCGCTTGTTGCTGACTTTTGTAACCTAATTGACTCTCTTGGATTGACTCAGCTAGTGGAATTCCCCACTCATGGTAGATCACACATTTTGGACTTGGTGCTGTCTCATGGTGTATCTGTAACTAATGTGCGGACTGATGTTTTCTGTTTATCCGATCATTGTCCTGTTTTATTCTCTGTGGATGTGTCTCGGTGTACCTCACCTAAGCAGGTGGATGTGTGCTGTACCTGTCGCATTTCTCCATCCACTGCACTTCAGCTTGCATTATGCTTGCCCTGGCAGCTCCTCTGATCCTGAGGTGCTCCTATCTAACCTACAGTCCTCATGTCTATCAGTGTTAGACTCGATAGCACCACTTAAGTCCCGGCGTTCTCGCCGTCGACCTGACCCTTGGTTAAACCAGCACACTCATGCTATTAGAAGCAAAAGTAGAAAATATGAAAGACAATGGAAAAAAGAAAAAACTCTGACCTCCTTTTTGCTGCTTAAAGATGCCTGGAGGCGATATCAGCGGTCAGTTAGGATGGCCCACTCTGAATTTTATTCTGCTATTGTTGACCAACACTCTGGTAACCAGCGGGTTCTTTTTTCTACTATCAATACTCTCCTGTCACCTTTGTCCCTCTTGCTAACCCCTCCGATGAGCTCTGTAACCAATTTTACATCATTTCTGCTCCGAAGTCTCCAGTATACGTCCTCAAATCCTGCCCAGCTCCCAGTTCTTGCTGCCTCCTTCTCCACACTTGCATTTCTTTGTTTTTCTTCGATTTCCCTTCCCCTGCTTTTAACTATAGTGACTGGCATGAGGCCTTCGGGCTCACCTAATGACTTTATTCCCCCTCGGCTCCAAAAGGAAGTTTTTCCTGTGGTGGCTCAATCGATCCTTGAGATCATAAATGCGTCCTTGATGATGGGTAGCATTCCCCAGGTTTTTAAACATGCGGTTGTCCAGCCTGTCCTGATAAAGCAGGGCCTGAACGCCAATGACATAAGTAATTTCCCTCCCATCTCCAAGCTCCCATTTTTGTCCAAATTGTTAGAGAAGGTGGTTTTTAGCCAGATCTCTGACTATCTTGATCATTTTAATGTCTTAGACCTGTTTCAGTCTGGCTTTGGCACCCTTCACAGTACAGAGTCGGCACTACTTAGAGTTTTTAATGATATTTTACTCGCCTCTGACTCCGGCTCTTATGTCCTGTTAGTACTCCTGGATTTATCTGCCGCTTTTGACACCATTGATCATGCTATTCTGCTGCAACGCCTGGAGTCTTTAGTTGAGGAACAGCTCTTCATTGGTTTCGCTCTTACTTTCAGGCCAGAAGTTTTAATGTTGCATTAGGAAATTGTGCCTCTGCTGTGTCGCCTCTTACCTGTGGAGTTCCCCAAGGTTCGATTTTGTCCACTTCTTTTTAACTTGTATCTTTTACCACTGGCAGGCATTTTAAATAAATTTCAGGTGAATTACCACCTTTATGCCGATGACTGTCAGTTATATGTGGCCCTAAAATCAACTGACCCAGTGCAACCCCTTTCTGATTGTATGGCTGAGATTAAGACTTGGCTCTCTGATAATTTTCTCCACTTAAACGAGTCCAAATTGGAAGCTATACTGTTTTCCCCTTGTTCTCCTGCAGCTGTAGTCCTGAGTCAGCCCTCATGCTTGTCGGCTCTACTGAAACCGAACACCAAAAATCTTGGGGTCATCTTTGACTCTGACCTCAGATTTGATGTCCAGATTAATCAGGTTGTTAGATCCTGTTTTTTCCACCTCCATAGGCTGGCCAAGCTAAAACCCATTTTGAGGAGAAAAGATCTTCACTCAGTCATCCATGCGTTTGTGACATCACGCCTTGATTATGCTAACTCTCTGTTATATGGTGCTCCTTCATCCACAATAGTTCGTCTCCAGTTAGTACAAAATGCTGCTGCACGATTTTTAACTGGGACTACTTTGAAACAACATATGACCCCAGTACTGGCTAATCTGCACTGGCTGCCAATCCGCTATCGGATTAAATTTAAGATTCTTTTATTTGCTTTTAAATCTTTGCACGTGCTAGGGCCACCCTACTTGGCCAAACTTCTCTGTCCCTATGTTCCGAGGCGTTCCCTGAGGTCCTCTGAGCAGCACCTGCTGCAGGTTCGTCCAGCCCACTACAAGGCGTGCAGTGAGCGGGCGTTCTCAGTTTGCGCCCCTAGCTTATGGAACCAGCTCCCCCTGACGGTCAGACTCGCCCCATCTCTTAGAATTTTAAAATCAGTTTAAAGACTTACTTTTATTCTCAGGCTTTTAACTCTGTTGGGGCAGTCTAACCCCTTGCTGACCTTATTTTATTGTTTTTATGTTTGTTTTTATTGCATGTTTATTTTTATCACTGTTTTGTTGTTTTTATTTGTGTACAGCACTTTGGTCTGTGTCACTGCATTTTTTAAATGTGCTTTATAAATACATTGATGATGATGATTTTATTTTTACTTACAGTTCAAGTATAATTTATGTTATAAAAATTATATTTTTCGAAGTATAATAATAGGCTGGGACCATAAGTAAATGTCAAGTCTGTGCTGGTAAATTGATCCACATCAGGCTTTAAAAAATGATGGGGACAAAAGTGTCCCTCTCAAAAAAATGCTGGAGACATGTCCCTGGCATCCCTGGTTATAATGACGCTTATTCTCCCCTCCAAGTTTCCTTCTGAAGATATCTGTGGAGAAATTCATCTCTGTTGTAACTGCTGATGTCAACCATTAACTTCTACGTGTGTTGCACTGACGTTACCGACTATGTGAAAGCCTGTCCCACCTTTGCCCGCAGTAAGGCAAGTCATCAGCCTCCTGCAGGTTTGTTGCACCCGTTGCCCGTTCGACTGAATCACACCAGCGCTGATATTCGGTACAACAGCACTCCCTCTCGTGTGATATTGCTTTTATACCACAGTTCTATAAGCACATTTTATTTGTATAACATTAACCAACAACAGACTATGACTTCACTGAAGTCTGCACTGATGCAGGCTTCACATTCGAAGTGCACAAGTGTGGGTATTGGGACAGGGCATATTATCAGCACTCAATCAAATTACTTGGTCAGAACTAACTGTGGTATAATTTATTCTTTCAGTTGAATCTGATTCAAAATGGTTAGTGTGCATATTCAAAACTTACAAAACAGTGCATGTTTTAAAGAGGCTATTCCATTAAAAATGTTTTTTCTGAGGTTTCTGTTGAATATTTTAGCTCCACAGGTGTTCTTACCTTCATAGTGGGTGTGAAAACAGGTCTACAACTTCTCCTTCAGTTTTTATGTGTCATGATGTGTATAAGGTCAGACTCAAATGCTGAGAACCCAGACAACACTGCGTTATGAAAAAAGGGTTTATTCACAGGGAATGGGGAAAAAAGTAAACAGTGATGTAAAACGTCAGGGAGATAATCTGAAACAGAGGGAAGAGGCAGGTTAGGATCCGGATGGCTGAACTGGGAAATGTGCAGGAGTGATGGCTTATGTTATCCAGAGTCCAAAGACGCACGGGGGGAACGGAGCTGGAGCGAGTTGAACCAAGGAGCACCATGATGAACAGGTCCGATGACGGGCGAGTGAATCCATTGAGTGGACAGGGCTTGGGTGAACAGTAGACAACAGTGTAGATGCCAAGAAGGTTCCAGCAGGCACAGGTCTTGAGGTGATTCCAGGTGAATAATTCCAAAACGTGACGACATAACACATAAATTAGACTTTAACTAGATTTTTCAAAACACTAATACTCTGATACTTAATGGCACAGTCACCCATGTAGAAACAACAGTCTGGCGTCGAGTTCTTCTTCTTCTTTCTTGTTTTATGACGGGTGGCAACCAACTATTAGGGGCATTTCCGCCACCACTGCATGGGAATGTGAGTCGAAATGAGGAAGACCTACTTTATATCATTTACTAAATTCTATTTATTTCCCTACTTTTACTTAAAGGTGGTATATGGAACTTGGAACACAATAACACGGCACAAAACCTTAAGTCATCTGGGTGCCAGGCTCGTTAAGCCCCCCGCACACGCTCCGATGCTCAGGCCGACCAATATTCCTCACCAAACCCACTCTGATCCCCGATCACAGCAGGACAATAAAGTATCATGAGTTCAGCTCACTAATCATGCTCTCCAGCCCCGTTGATCACACACTGATTCTGATAAAAGACACTCCTACCTGTTTGAAGCTCAGTCATCGATTCAGTCTGTGGTAAAGAGTTCATAGTTGCCCCCATGGACGAAATTTTGATTTCAGAGGTGGGGGGGACAGAAGTGTTTTTCATAAAACTAATGTTTCAGCTTACATGAACAGTGGGACAATTTGGGATGCAACGATCATCAACTTAGATGAGTTATAGAGAAAAAATATACAGTATACTAATTGCACAATAATCACGAGTTTAGATAAATAAACATAAATTAATTTACATGGTATTTTTACCTTTTTGATAATAATAATACATTTTATTTATCAGCACTTACACTAAAGGAATACATGTTTCAAGATTATTGTGAGCTTTTTTGTGATTTATGTTTTAAAATAGCTTGTTCAAATCAACTAGAATGTTTTAGATAGTGTGTGTCTTTGGTGTTTTTACTTTACTAACACAAACCCAATGTAAATGATGACAGGAGCACATCAAAGTGATGTTTTTCATTTTCATGAAAGCACTTTTATTAGTTTGAGTTTAATGTGTGCATGCACACTCTCTAAATGTTTAATTCGGGCTGGCAACTTCGAGCAACATTGAAACAAATAAGGTGAAAAACAAAAGCCTCTTTGTTGTTAGTCATTAGTCATTTTTCCTTACACATTCACGTGATGATTTCCATCACTGCCTGGACATAATTTCAAGCGGAAGTCAGACACTGTAAAAACTCCACCCACATTTGTCCCAACATGCACTGGTTTTGAGACTAAATTTCCAACTGAAACACAGAATTTTTTTTTGTTGTTGTTTTTGAAAATGAGCTCTGTATTCAGGTTGTGTTTGTCTATTTTCTACTGTTATTAAAGGATTAATTAAAGAAGAAATACATGGGCCAACTGAAACCATGAGTCAGTATCCTGGACCCCATGGACGAAATTTTGATTTCAGAGGTGGGGGGGACAGAAGTGTTTTTCATAAAACTAATCTTTCAGCTTTATGTGTCCTCCATTGTTTCTTTTAGTTTTCTATTGCTACTTTTAAGCCCAATTTTCCTTGGTTTGACTGGTTGTAAAGCATGTAGCCAAACATTACCACCCAATTCTGTGTTTTACCTGAGTCAACATCACACCAACTTAGTAACAATTTTGCCTATTTATGGAAAATTATCATTTAATTAGCACCACCTACTGGTGGGCAAGTCAAACTGGCATTACATTTGGGAAGAAAAGGTGTTGAAGGACGGCTGGAACACATTTCTTTGAGTAACTTACAGTTTGACTTCTAAAAAAGTCTCTTATGTCGCCTTTTTTTCTCTTTGACATCATAAACCCAAACGCCGGCCAAACGACAGTTGCACAGCACTCCTGACCGCAGGTTAGCTTGCCATCACACCGGTCTGTCTGTCTGCAGTGTGCAAACAGGCAAGGGGGAGTGACAGCAAAAACAGCCAATCACACAAGAGGAACTGGTAGGCGGGCTAAACTAGGGGAGACGGGCTTCAGCTTGAGCGGCCGTTTTCTGCTTGGTCCTAGTGCTCAACCCATCTCTGTTTAATATAGCGAAACATTGTTTTTGGACAGTTGCAGAGTACAGGGGACCAAAACGGCCTTTTGAAAAAGTGCAGGGGACATGTCCCCTGTGTCCCCCCCTAAAACTACGTCCACTGCTCCAAAACTTCCTGCAGTCCCTCTTAAGATCCTCTATCCTCCTCACACACCATCCTGCACACCCCACTTTTCCAATAAAATAAAAAAAGCAATAAAATCCTCCATGGTGTGTCTTCCAGTCAAAAAAGTGGCCCAAAGCTGTACCCCACTTCAGCCACATGCTGCCGCTACATGTTAGCTAGCTGCTAATAGCTGCTATTAAAACTTTCCACACAGAACTTGCTCATCACATTGGAAACCCCCTATGGTAAGAAAATAAGGCATATAATAACCACATGTCCCCGGTACTTCCAGCTGCTTGACCGGCAGACTCCACAGCACAAGCTTCACTGTGCTGGATTATTTACGGTATTAGGCAACCCAAAATGGTGCCCGCTGTTTTGCCAGCTATTGGCTGGTAGATGTAAACAAAATGCCAATGTCGTGCCCGCCAAAATTAATGTTTTATAATATTTTACTTCAAATATAATTTTTCAAGGAAATGCTGTATTTTCATTCCACAACCCTCTAAATACCCCATGGAGGCATTATTTTGTTATAAATATTGCTTTTTATAAAAATGTTCCATATACCACCTTTAAAATTTCTAACACTAACCTATACACCCCTATTCCCCCACTTAATAATTGTTTGAAACTAAATTCCCTATATCCCCTACCTTTTAACTTATGTTCTAATATGTCCCTATTCATTGCATATTTCCTGCAGTTACATAATACATGTTCAACTGTCTTTTTGTCTTCCCCACACTCACACATTCCTAAAGCATGTTTTCCTATTCTCCATAAATTACAATTTAACCCTGTATGCCTCATTCTCATTCTAGAGATTATTACTTGATTCCTACTCTTCATTTGCATATTTTATAAATGGCTTCCCTCATCCATTGTTCCTGCCATTCTTCCATAATTTGTTTTTTATAAGTGCCTTCATTTCATTCCTATTATATGGTATTTCTATTGTTAAAATTGACTTTATTGCTTGCTTTGCATAATAATCAGCCATTTTGTTACCTTCAACCCCCCTATGAGCTGGCACCCACATAAATCTAACTTCTCTATTTATCATACTTAATGGGAATATATGAATGTTTATTTAGATTAATACGTATATCATACCTTATCTCTACTGACATTGATTTAATTGCTAATAATGCTGAAATTGAATCTGAACATATTACACATTTTTTAATTCCGTTTTGTTCTAACCACTGTAAACTAAAAAGTATAGCTAACAATTCTACTGTGAATATTGACAAATTATTAGATGTTCCCTTATTAATATATTTATTTATTTATGGTATCCATAAGGAAAAATCCAGTCCTTCATGTCCTTAAATTTTTTGAACCATCTGTGAACATTGGTACAAATGACTTATGTTCCCCATCTAGTCTTTTTCCTACAATGTTATCCCAATTACCCCTACCTTCCCTCCTACCCATTTCATTCTGAATACTTAGATCTATTAAAACTGTTGGAAAAAACCAATAAGATGTTACTGACCATAAGAACTTTTAACTACTTTCCTCTCATTTAATTTAAATTCCTCCGCCCACTAGCTTTCTGAATTATACTCTCATTTTTTATATCTTCCTGTCCTCGTCCTCCTGTCATCTCTCCCTTTACCAAATGTTCATCCTCTTCACATCCTTGTACATTAACCCTGTAATTCAATTTTAATAACTTAAACCTTAGCTTCAAAGGCATCTCTCCCATTTCTACTTGCTCTGAAACTGTTGGTGTTGTCCTAAATGCTCCACAACATATTCTTAATGCCTGACTCTGTATAATTTCAATTTTCTTTACTAAAGTCTTACTTGCTAAACTATATACTAACAACCATAAACTATAATTGATGTAACCATTGCTATATTCATTTGTTTTAGTGCTTTAATGCTGGCTCCTCATTCATTTCCCCTTAAACACCTGATTAAATTATCACCTTTTTAAACCTTTCTTCTACTTTATTAATATGATCCTTCCAAATTAACTTTTCATAACATTACTCCCAAATACCTAAAACTTTTAACTTGTTCTACCTGCTCCCTATATAACTTAAGCTCAATTTTAACATTCCTCTTCCTTGTAAACACCATACTTTTTGTTTTTTCAACTGACAATTTAAAACCCCAGTCAAACGACTAATTTTCTACTTTATTTATTGCCTCCTGTACCTTCTTCTGCAAATGTTGAATATTTCTGCATATAATTCCATCAACTGCAAATAACTCTTTACCCATATTGCTCCCAATACCTTCAAATACATCATTTATCATAATAGAAAATAAGACTGGACTAATTACACTTCCTTGTGGTGTTCCATTATCCACTACATATCTCTTTGATATTTTATCCCCTATTTTAACTTGAATATTTATTGTCCAAAAAATCATTTATCCAGTCATACATTTGTCTTTCTATCCCAAACCTTCGTAATTTCCAAACTCCTTATTGCATTCATCATTCCTCTACCCTTCCTAAACCCATTTTGATACTTCCTTAGCAACTTCCTACTTTCTAAATAATAATTCAATCTATCTGTTATCCTTTTTTCCATTAATTTCCCTAAATAAGATGTTAGTGCTATTGGCCTATGATTTTCTGGATTACTTGCCTCTCTTCCTGCTTTAATTATTGGAATAATCATTGCTTCCTTCCAATTTTTTGGTAGTTTCCCTTTTTCCCAGACTTTATTAAATAACTCTAGCATTTTTCCCTTCATTTTATTTCCTAGTTTTTTAAGCATTTCATAACTAATATTAACTTTACAAGGTGTCGATTTCTTAATTCTCCCCATTGCTCTTTCTGATTCACTTAATTTAAATATCACATCTATTGCTGAATTCTTCCTCTCCTCATTATTATCTATATCATTGTTCTTCCTTGTTTCTTCTCTTCATCTTTTTCTATCCTGTCAAGTTATCATTATAAAAATATATAGTAAACACTGTTGCTAACATTTCTGCATTATCCTAATTTTTAATAGCTATAATTTCTCCCCTTTTCAGGACTGGATATTTCCATTCAATATAAATTCCCTCCATTTTTCGTATCATACCCCAAACCTCGCTTACTGACGTTGTTCTCCCTATTTTGTCACAATAAGCTCTCTGACTTTCTCTATTTGCTCTTTTAATAACTCTTCTTGCCTCTGCCTGTAACCTTTTGTATTTTATCAAATTTTCAATATTATGCAACTTTTTTAGCTCTTTCATACCTTTATTTCTCTCCTTAATTGCCTTCTTACATTGTTCATTCCACCAAGGAACATTCTTTCTTTCCATATTTCCTTTACTCCTAGATATAGATATTTCTGCTGCTCGACTTATCACTTTCCTAAATATTTTTTCCATTATTTCAATATCTTCTTCCTTATTTATCCTATTATGTTTTCCTTCACATATATCCCTAAATTTATTCCAATTTGCTTTTTCCAAAATCCATCTACCTTCTCTTCTTTCCATATTTACCTCTTTTCCACCATGAACTCTTATACATATTACATAATGATCACTCCCTAGACTCTCTTCCCTAACTTCCCACTCGCACTTTCCTGCTATTTCACTTGCCACTATTGTAATGTCTATTGCAGAACCCTTACCTGTATTTACATTAAACCTTGTCTCTCTCCCATCATTAATACATATTAAATTTAGATCATTCATTAAAGGTGGTATGAGGAATATTTTCATTAAAAGCAATATTTTTAACAAAATAATGCCTCCACAGGGTGTTTAGATGGTTGTTGAATGAAAATACAGCATTTCCTTTAAAACTTATATTTGAAGTAAAATATTATAAAATATAAATTTTGGCAGGCATGACATTGGCATTTTGTTTACATCCACCAGCCAATAGCTGGCAGAGCAGGGGGCACCATTTTGGGTTGCCTAATACTGTAAATACTGATTCCTTTGGGGTTTATCGTGTGACGAGCAAGTTCTGTGTAGAAACGTTTTTCATTAGCTGCTAAGCTAACACGGAGCTACATGTTGGTGAAGTGGTTGAGCGCTTCGGGCCACTTTTTGGACTGGAAGACACATCATGGAGGATTTTATTGCTTTTTTTATTTTATGCGATAAGTGGTGCATGCAGGATGGTGTGTGGGGAGGAGAGAGGATCTTAAGAGGGACTGAAGGAAGTTTTGGAGTTGCGATGCAACTGTGAACTCTTTGCCACGGACTGAATCGATGACTGAGCTTCAAACAGATAGGAACTGCTTTTATCAGAGTCTGTGTGTGATCAGCGGGGCTGGAGAGCATGATGAGTGAACTGAACTCATGATATTTTATTGTCCTGCTCTGATCGGAGATCAGAGGGGGTTTGGTGAGGAATATTGGTAGGCCTGAGCATCAGAGGACGCGCGTGGGGGGGATTAACGAGCCTGGCACCCAGATGGCTGAAGGCTTTGTGTTGTGTTATTCTGTTCCATATCCCACCTTTAACTCCTCAATGACTTCCCCTTCACTTGCCACACAAAATACATCAAAATCAGTCATACAAGAATAAAGTGGTTCAAACGTTAACCTTGTCCATGTATGCTTGAACGAGGCGTGAGTGCAAATTTTTATATTTGGCAACATTTTTTTGTCATTACGATTATGCTCACTATCTCTACCCATTTAGCAGGTATAAAAGCAGTCATATCAAGATAAAACTTGAGTGCTATGATTCACTTGAAGATTAGCCCAATGAGGTCAGTGCAGGGCTTACATGCAGATGTCCCTGGTTCAAATCCTGTGGCTACCTCTACAAAAACATAAAAAAAAAGATTTGACCCTTACAAATTATATCAATCCTGTTTTGAAGTAACAGTGCTTTTGTTCCTTATTAATTTTTTAAAATAATGTTAATCCTTTAGGCTGGTTGGGTCTTTTTAAGTCTTTAAGTACATCTTCTATTCAGTTTGCTGGAAAAAGCAATTTTAAATCACTAGCAAGCATGTCCATTCAGCAGTTGAACAGATTCAGCTGGCACAATTCAGCTGTCAGCCTTCACACTGCATTTCCGCAGGAAATACAATTTTTAGTTTCTTTCTTTATATTTTCTTTAACTACCATTATAATATTAATAAAAGTAATTATATTAATATTAATCTTTTTTATAATTTTTGGGAAACTTGTGAAATTATTACAAATTAAACTAAATGTATTTGACTTTTTAGCAGTCTCTACTTTCTACTTATTAATACATTATTAATATTAGTCATTAAATTTGCTGAAAAGTTAGTTCATGCTAATGTGCTAATATGCTAACTTTGGCTTTTTAAGATCCCCTTTGATGTCATAGACATTATATAGATCACTAGACGCCTCGTCCAGCGCTGCAGCCTATTGATGCTGGTGAGCTGTCGGCGGCCATCTTGGCTCCGGTACAGACTCCACCACATTACAGTGTAATCACAGCAGACTGAAAAGAGTCTGTCACGTTTTTTTGCTATAAACAAGTGTTTCAGTGTAATTTAAGATTAGTAGTGGTCTTAAGTAGTCTAATTTAGTATTTAGTCTAACACAACAAATATAACAGAGAAGCAGAAGTTATTAATCAGTTATTTTACTGAATATTTTTATTATTATTATACGCAGTAAAATGAAGTTAGAGCCGTTCCAAGTATCAGTGCAAAAAAGCAGTTTGAAAAAGATATATAAAAGATAAACATATAAAAATATTTGCAAAATATATACAGAAAGTATATGCAATATAAACTTGGAGGTGATGTGTGAGTATAAATATATGTCCCACAAGATGTAAGTTTTCTATCGTTATATTATAGTGTATTGCTCATTGATTAGAAATAACTGCACAGAGGTTTTATAAAATATTATTTTATAATACAGTATATACATGGTATAACATAAGATCAAAGTAGTAGTAATACATGCATGTATAAATACACACACACACTAATATATCAGTCTTGATGTTGATAACTGTGACGCATCCTGTGAGGTCACAGATCAGCTCGCTTCAGCTCCAGATGATTGTTGTGAAAAAAATTCCATACGGATGAATTTTATCAAAAAGGATTTATTATAAAATCCTACATGATTGAGAGCAGTCAGTCAAATGATACTTGTATAGCTGTTTTATAGTGATGCTGATACAGAGAGACTATCAGAACCCTGGACCTCATCAGAACCCTGGACCTCATCAGAACCCTGGACCTCATCAGAACCCTGGACATCATCAGAACCCTGGACCTCATCAGAACCCTGGACATCATCAGAACCCTGGACCTCATCAGAACCCTGGACGTCATCAGAACCCTGGACCTCATCAGAACCCTGGACGTCATCAGAACCCTGGACATCATCAGAACCCTGGACGTCATCAGAACTCTGGACCTCATCAGAACCCTGGACGTCATCAGAACCCTGGATGTCATCAGAACCCTGGACTTCATCAGAACTCTGGACATCATCAGAACCCTGGACCTCATCAGAACCCTGGACATCATCAGAACTCTGGACTTCATCAGAACTCTGGACCTCATCAGAACTCTGGGCGTCATCAGAACCCTGGACCTCATCAGAACCCTGGACATCATCAGAACCCTGGACATCATCAGAACCCTGGACGTCATCAGAACCCTGGGCGTCATCAGAACCCTGGACATCATCAGAACTCTGGACCTCATCAGAACCCTGGACGTCATCAGAACCCTGGATGTCATCAGAACCCTGGACCTCATCAGAACTCTGGACATCATCAGAACCCTGGACGTCATCAGAACCTTGGATGTCATCAGAACCCTGGACCTCATCAGAACTCTGGACCTCATCAGAACTCTGGACATCATCAGAACCCTGGACCTCATCAGAACCCTGGACATCATCAGAACCCTGGACCTCATCAGAACCCTGGACGTCATCAGAACCCTGGACGTCATCAGAACCCTGGACTTCATCAGAACTCTGGACATCATCAGAACCCTGGACGTCATCAGAACCCTGGACGTCATCAGAACCCTGGACGTCATCAGAACCCTGGACGTCATCAGAACCCTGGACCTCATCAGAACCCTGGACGTCATCAGAACCCTGGACGTCATCAGAACCCTGGACCTCATCAGAACCCTGGACCTCATCAGAACCCTGGACATCATCAGAACTCTGGACTTCATCAGAACTCTGGACATCATCAGAACCCTGGGCGTCATCAGAACTCTGGACCTCATCAGAACCCTGGACATCATCAGAACTCTGGACCTCATCAGAACCCTGGACCTCATAAGAACCCTGTACCTCATCAGAACCCTGGACATCATCAGAACCCTGGACCTCATCAGAACCCTGGACATCATCAGAACCCTGGACCTCATCAGAACCCTGGACGTCATCAGAACCCTGGACCTCATCAGAACCCTGGACGTCATCAGAACTCTGGGCGTCATCAGAACCCTGGACATCATCAGAACTCTGGACCTCATCAGAACCCTGGACGTCATCAGAACCCTGGACCTCATCAGAACCCTGGACGTCATCAGAACCCTGGACATCATCAGAACTCTGGGCGTCATCAGAACTCTGGGCGTCATCAGAACTCTGGACCTCATCAGAACCCTGGACATCATCAGAACTCTGGACCTCATCAGAACCCTGGACCTCATCAGAACCCTGGACGTCATCAGAACCCTGGACGTCATCAGAACCCTGGACCTCATCAGAACCCTGGACCTCATCAGAACTCTGGACATCATCAGAACCCTGGGCGTCATCAGAACTCTGGACCTCATCAGAACTCTGGACATCATCAGAACTCTGGACCTCATCAGAACCCTGGATGTCATCAGAACCCTGGACCTCATCAGAACTCTGGACCTCATCAGAACTCTGGACCTCATCAGAACCCTGGACGTCATCAGAACCCTGGATTTCATCAGAACTCTGGACATCATCAGAACTCTGGACCTCATCAGAACTCTGGACCTCATCAGAACTCTGGACGTCATCAGAACCTTGGATGTCATCAGAACCCTGGACCTCATCAGAACCCTGGACGTCATCAGAACCCTGGGCGTCATCAGAACCCTGGACATCATCAGAACTCTGGACTTCATCAGAACTCTGGACATCATCAGAACCCTGGACGTCATCAGAACTCTGGACCTCATCAGAACCCTGGACATCATCAGAACTCTGGACCTCATCAGAACCCTGGACCTCATCAGAACCCTGGACTTCATCAGAACTCTGGACCTCATCAGAACCCTGGACGTCATCAGAACTCTGGACATCATCAGAACCCTGGGCGTCATCAGAACTCTGGACGTCATCAGAACCCTGGACGTCATCAGAACCCTGGACTTCATCAGAACTCTGGACCTCATCAGAACTCTGGACATCATCAGAACACTGGACGTCATCAGAACCCTGGATGTCATCAGAACCCTGGACCTCATCAGAACTCTGGACCTCATCAGAACCCTGGACCTCATCAGAACCCTGGACTTCATCAGAACTCTGGACATCATCAGAACCCTGGGCGTCATCAGAACTCTGGACCTCATCAGAACCCTGGACCTCATCAGAACCCTGTACATCATCAGAACTCTGGACCTCATCAGAACTCTGGACCTCATCAGAACTCTGGACCTCATCAGAACTCTGGACATCATCAGAACTCTGGACCTCATCAGAACTCTGGACCTCATCAGAACCCTGGACCTCATCAGAACTCTGGACCTCATCAGAACTCTGGACATCATCAGAACTCTGGACCTCATCAGAACTCTGGACATCATCAGAACCCTGGACCTCATCAGAACCCTGGATGTCATCAGAACCCTGGACCTCATCAGAACTCTGGACCTCATCAGAACTCTGGACCTCATCAGAACCCTGGACGTCATCAGAACTCTGGACCTCATCAGAACTCTGGACATCATCAGAACTCTGGACCTCATCAGAACTCTGGACCTCATCAGAACTCTGGACATCATCAGAACTCTGGACCTCATCAGAACCCTGGATGTCATCAGAACCCTGGACCTCATCAGAACTCTGGACCTCATCAGAACTCTGGACATCATCAGAACTCTGGACCTCATCAGAACTCTGGACCTCATCAGAACTCTGGGCGTCATCAGAACCCTGGACGTCATCAGAACTCTGGACGTCATCAGAACGCTGGACGTCATCAGAACCCTGGATGTCATCAGAACCCTGGACCTCATCAGAACTCTGGACATCATCAGAACTCTGGACCTCATCAGAACTCTGGACATCATCAGAACTCTGGACCTCATCAGAACCCTGGACATCATCAGAACCCTGGATGTCATCAGAACCCTGGACCTCATCAGAACTCTGGACCTCATCAGAACTCTGGACCTCATCAGCACTCTGGACATCATCAGAACTCTGGACCTCATCAGAACTCTGGGCGTCATCAGAACCCTGGACATCATCAGAACCCTGGACATCATTAGAACCCTGGACATCATCAGAACCCTGGGCGTCATCAGAACCCTGGACATCATCAGAACACTGGACCTCATCAGAACTCTGGACCTCATCAGAACTCTGGACCTCATCAGAACCCTGGACGTCATCAGAACCCTGGACGTCATCAGAACCCTGGACTTCATCAGAACTCTGGACATCATTAGAACCCTGGACCTCATCAGAACCCTGGGCGTCATCAGAACCCTGGACCTCATCAGAACTCTGGACCTCATCAGAACTCTGGACCTCATCAGAACTCTGGACCTCATCAGAACTCTGGACCTCATCAGAACTCTGGACATCATCAGAACTCTGGGCGTCATCAGAACCCTGGACATCATCAGAACCCTGGATGTCATCAGAACCCTGGACCTCATCAGAACTCTGGACCTCATCAGAACCTGGACATCATCAGAACTCTGGACCTCATCAGAACTCTGGACAGCATCAGAACCCTGGACCGCATCAGAACTCTGGACGTCATCAGAACCCTGGACGTCATCAGAACCCTGGACGTCATCAGAACCCTGGACGTCATCAGAACTCTGGACATCATCAGAACCCTGGACCTCATCAGAACCCTGGACGTCATCAGAACCCTGGGCGTCATCAGAACCCTGGACATCATCAGAACTCTGGACATCATCAGAACTCTGGACCTCATCAGAACCTGGACATCATCAGAACTCTGGACCTCATCAGAACCCTGGGCGTCATCAGAACTCTGGACGTCATCAGAACCCTGGACATCATCAGAACCCTGGGCGTCATCAGAACTCTGGACGTCATCAGAAGTCTGGACCTCATCAGAACTCTGGACATCATCAGAACCCTGGGCGTCATCAGAACTCTGGACCTCATCAGAACTCTGGACATCATCAGAACCCTGGACGTCATCAGAACCCTGGGTGTCATCAGAACTCTGGACGTCATCAGAACCCTGGACGTCATCAGAACCCTGGACTTCATCAGAACTCTGGACCTCATCAGAACTCTGGACATCATCAGAACTCTGGACCTCATCAGAACTCTGGGCGTCATCAGAACTCTGGACGTCATCAGAACACTGGACATCATCAGAACCCTGGACCTCATCAGAACCCTGGACGTCATCAGAACCCTGGGCGTCATCAGAACCCTGGACATCATCAGAACTCTGGACCTCATCAGAACCCTGGACGTCATCAGAACCCTGGACGTCATCAGAACCCTGGACGTCATCAGAACCCTGGACCTCATCAGAACTCTGGACCTCATCAGAACTCTGGACATCATCAGAACTCTGGACCTCATCGAACCCTGGATGTCATCAGAACCCTGGACCTCATCAGAACCTGGACCTCATCAGAACTCTGGACCTTATCAGAACTCTGGACCTCATCAGAACCCTGGGCGTCATCAGAACTCTGGACGTCATCAGAACCCTGGATGTCATCAGAACCCTGGACTTCATCAGAACTCTGGACCTCATCAGAACTCTGGACTTCATCAGAACTCTGGACCTCATCAGAACTCTGGGCGTCATCAGAACTCTGGACCTCATCAGAACCCTGGACGTCATCAGAACCCTGGATGTCATCAGAACCCTGGACCTCATCAGAACTCTGGACCTCATCAGAACTCTGGACATCATCAGAACTCTGGACCTCATCAGAACCCTGGGCGTCATCAGAACTCTGGACGTCATCAGAACCCTGGACATCATCAGAACCCTGGGCGTCATCAGAACTCTGGACGTCATCAGAAGTCTGGACCTCATCAGAACTCTGGACATCATCAGAACTCTGGACCTCATCAGAACCCTGGACGTCATCAGAACCCTGGATGTCATCAGAACCCTGGACCTCATCAGAACTCTGGACCTCATCAGAACCCTGGACCTCATCAGAACCCTGGACTTCATCAGAACTCTGGACATCATCAGAACCCTGGACCTCATCAGAACCTTGGACGTCATCAGAACCCTGGATGTCATCAGAACCCTGGACCTCATCAGAACTCTGGACCTCATCAGAACTCTGGACATCATCAGAACTCTGGACCTCATCAGAACTCTGGACATCATCAGAACTCTGGACCTCATCAGAACCCTGGATGTCATCAGAACCCTGGACCTCATCAGAACTCTGGACCTCATCAGAACTCTGGACATCATCAGAACTCTGGACCTCATCAGAACTCTGGACCTCATCAGAACTCTGGACATCATCAGAACTCTGGACGTCATCAGAACCCTGGACATCATCAGAACCCTGGATGTCATCAGAACCCTGGACCTCATCAGAACTCTGGACTTCATCAGAACTCTGGACCTCATCAGAACTCTGGACCTCATCAGAACTCTGGACATCATCAGAATCCTGGACATCATCAGAACTCTGGACCTCATCAGAACCCTGGACGTCATCAGAACCCTGGATGTCATCAGAACCCTGGACCTCATCAGAACCCTGGACCTATCAGAACTCTGGACATCATCAGAACCCTGGACCTCATCAGAACCCTGGACGTCATCAGAACCCTGGGCGTCATCAGAACCCTGGACATCATCAGAACTCTGGACTTCATCAGAACTCTGGACATCATCAGAACCCTGGGCGTCATCAGAACTCTGGACCTCATCAGAACCCTGGACGTCATCAGAACCCTGGACGTCATCAGAACCCTGGACCTCATCAGAACCCTGGACCTCATCAGAACTCTGGACATCATCAGAACTCTGGACCTCATCAGAACCCTGGACGTCATCAGAACCCTGGATGTCATCAGAACCCTGGACCTCATCAGAACTCTGGACCTCATCAGAACTCTGGACATCATCAGAACTCTGGACCTCATCAGAACTCTGGACCTCATCAGAACTCTGGACCTCATCAGAACTCTGGGCGTCATCAGAACCCTGGACATATTCAGAACCCTGGACATCATTAGAACCCTGGACATCATCAGAACCCTGGGCGTCATCAGAACCCTGGACATCATCAGAACTCTGGACCTCATCAGAACTCTGGACCTCATCAGAACTCTGGACATCCTCAGAACTCTGGACCTCATCAGAACTCTGGACGTCATCAGAACCCTGGACCTCATCAGAACTCTGGACGTCATCAGAACCCTGGACGTCATCAGAACTCTGGACCTCATCAGAACCCTGGGCGTCATCAGAACTCTGGACCTCATCAGAACCCTGGACGTCATCAGAACTCTGGACCTCATCAGAACCCTGGACATCATCAGAACCCTGGATGTCATCAGAACCCTGGACCTCATCGGAACCCTGGACCTCATCAGAACTCTGGACATCATCAGAACCCTGGACCTCATCAGAACTCTGGACCTCATCAGAACCCTGGACGTCATCAGAACCCTGGATGTCATCAGAACCCTGGACCTCATCAGAACCCTGGACCT
>SSNP01000098.1:1926528-1939422 GCA_006937955.1 Pachypanchax playfairii
GACGTCATCAGAACCCTGGACGTCATCAGAACTCTGGACATCATCAGAACTCTGGACCTCATCAGAACCCTGGACATCATCAGAACCCTGGACGTCATCAGAACCCTGGACCTCATCAGAACTCTGGACCTCATCAGAACTCTGGACATCATCAGAACTCTGGACCTCATCAGAACTCTGGACATCATCAGAACTCTGGACCTCATCAGAACTCTGGGCGTCATCAGAACCCTGGACGTCATCAGAACCCTGGACGTCATCAGAACCCTGGACGTCATCAGAACCCTGGACTTCATCAGAACTCTGGACATCATCAGAACCCTGGGCGTCATCAGAACTCTGGACCTCATCAGAACTCTGGACATCATCAGAACTCTGGACCTCATCAGAACTCTGGACATCATCAGAACTCTGGACCTCATCAGAACCCTGGACGTCATCAGAACCCTGGACTTCATCAGAACTCTGGACATCATCAGAACCCTGGACCTCATCAGAACCCTGGACGTCATCAGAACCCTGGGCGTCATCAGAACCCTGGACCTCATCAGAACTCTGGACCTCATCAGAACTCTGGACCTCATCAGAACCCTGGACGTCATCAGAACCCTGGATGTCATCAGAACCCTGGACCTCATCAGAACCCTGGACCTCATCAGAACTCTGGACATCCTCAGAACTCTGGACCTCATCAGAACTCTGGGCGTCATCAGAACCCTGGACCTCATCAGAACTCTGGACGTCATCAGAACCCTGGACGTCATCATAACTCTGGACCTCATCAGAACCCTGGACGTCATCAGAACCCTGGATGTCATCAGAACCCTGGACCTCATCAGAACTCTGGACATCATCAGAACCCTGGACCTCATCAGAACTCTGGACATCATCAGAACTCTGGACCTCATCAGAACTCTGGGCGTCATCAGAACCCTGGACATCATCAGAACCCTGGACATCATTAGAACCCTGGACATCATCAGAACCCTGGGCGTCATCAGAACCCTGGACATCATCAGAACACTGGACCTCATCAGAACTCTGGACCTCATCAGAACTCTGGACCTCATCAGAACCCTGGGCGTCATCAGAACTCTGGACGTCATCAGAACCCTGGACCTCATCAGAACCCTGGGCTCATCAGAACTCTGGACGTCATCAGAACTCTGGACCTCATCAGAACTCTGGACATCATCAGAACTCTGGACCTCATCAGAACTCTGGACCTCATCAGAACTCTGGGCGTCATCAGAACCCTGGACATCATCAGAACCCTGGACATCATTAGAACCCTGGACATCATCAGAACCCTGGGCGTCATCAGAACCCTGGACCTCATCAGAACTCTGGACCTCATCAGAACTCTGGACCTCATCAGAACCCTGGACGTCATCAGAACTCTGGACGTCATCAGAACCCTGGACCTCATCAGAACCCTGGACGTCATCAGAACTCTGGACCTCATCAGAACCCTGGACATCATCAGAACCCTGGATGTCATCAGAACCCTGGACCTCATCAGAACTCTGGACCTCATCAGAACTCTGGACATCATCAGAACTCTGGACCTCATCAGAACTCTGGACCTCATCAGAACTCTGGACCTCATCAGAACTCTGGACATCATCAGAACTCTGGACCTCATCAGAACCCTGGACATCATCAGAACCCTGGATGTCATCAGAACCCTGGACCTCATCAGAACCCTGGACTTCATCAGAACTCTGGACATCATCAGAACCCTGGGCGTCATCAGAACCCTGGACATCATCAGAACTCTGGACCTCATCAGAACTCTGGACGTCATCAGAACCCTGGACATCATCAGAACCCTGTGCGTCATCAGAACCCTGGACATCATCAGAACTCTGGACCTCATCAGAACCCTGGACGTCATCAGAACCCTGGACCTCATCAGAACTCTGGACCTCATCAGAACTCTGGACATCATCAGAACTCTGGACCTCATCAGAACTCTGGACCTCATCAGAACTCTGGACATCATCAGAACTCTGGGCGTCATCAGAACCCTGGACATCATCAGAACCCTGGATGTCATCAGAACCCTGGACCTCATCAGAACCCTGGACCTCATCAGAACTCTGGACATCATCAGAACTCTGGACCTCATCAGAACTCTGGGCGTCATCAGAACCCTGGACCTCATCAGAACCCTGGACGTCATCAGAACCCTGGGCGTCATCAGAACCCTGGACATCATCAGAACTCTGGACCTCATCAGAACCCTGGACGTCATCAGAACCCTGGATGTCATCAGAACCCTGGACCTCATCAGAACTCTGGACATCATCAGAACCCTGGACGTCATCAGAACCCTGGATGTCATCAGAACCCTGGACCTCATCAGAACCCTGGACCTCATCAGAACTCTGGACATCATCAGAACCCTGGACCTCATCAGAACCCTGGACGTCATCAGAACCCTGGGCGTCATCAGAACCCTGGACATCATCAGAACTCTGGACTTCATCAGAACTCTGGACATCATCAGAACCCTGGGCGTCATCAGAACTCTGGACCTCATCAGAACTCTGGACGTCATCAGAACTCTGGACCTCATCAGAACCCTGGGCGTCATCAGAACTCTGGACGTCATCAGAACCCTGGACGTCATCAGAACCCTGGACGTCATCAGAACCCTGGGCGTCATCAGAACTCTGGACGTCATCAGAACCCTGGACGTCATCAGAACCCTGGACTTCATCAGAACTCTGGACATCATCAGAACCCTGGACCTCATCAGAACTCTGGACATCATCAGAACTCTGGACCTCATCAGAACTCTGGGCGTCATCAGAACCCTGGACATCATCAGAACCCTGGACATCATTAGAACCCTGGACATCATCAGAACCCTGGACGTCATCAGAACCCTGGACCTCATCAGAACTCTGGACCTCATCAGAACTCTGGACCTCATCAGAACCCTGGGCGTCATCAGAACTCTGGACGTCATCAGAACCCTGGACGTCATCAGAACCCTGGACATCATCAGAACTCTGGACTTCATCAGAACTCTGGACATCATCAGAACCCTGGGCGTCATCAGAACTCTGGACCTCATCAGAACCCTGGACATCATCAGAACTCTGGACCTCATCAGAACCCTGGACCTCATCAGAACTCTGGACCTCATCAGAACTCTGGACATCATCAGAACTCTGGACCTCATCAGAACTCTGGACCTCATCAGAACTCTGGACCTCATCAGAACTCTGGGCGTCATCAGAACTCTGGACGTCATCAGAACCCTGGACTTCATCAGAACACTGGACATCATCAGAACCCTGGGCGTCATCAGAACCCTGGACATCATCAGAACACTGGACCTCATCAGAACTCTGGACATCATCAGAACTCTGGACCTCATCAGAACCCTGGACGTCATCAGAACCCTGGATGTCATCAGAACCCTGGACCTCATCAGAACCCTGGACCTCATCAGAACCCTGGACATCATCAGAACTCTGGACTTCATCAGAACTCTGGACATCATCAGAACCCTGGGCGTCATCAGAACCCTGGACATCATCAGAACTCTGGACCTCATCAGAACCCTGGACGTCATCAGAACCCTGGACCTCATCAGAACCCTGGACGTCATCAGAACTCTGGACCTCATCAGAACCCTGGACGTCATCAGAACTCTGGACCTCATCAGAACCCTGGACCTCATCAGAACCCTGGACCTCATCAGAACTCTGGACATCATCAGATCTCTGGACCTCATCAGAACTCTGGACGTCATCAGAACTCTGGACATCATCAGAACCCTGGATGTCATCAGAACCCTGGACCTCATCAGAACTCTGGACCTCATCAGAACTCTGGACATCATCAGAACTCTGGACCTCATCAGAACCCTGGGCGTCATCAGAACTCTGGACGTCATCAGAACCCTGGACGTCAGCAGAACCCTGGATGTCATCAGAACCCTGGACCTCATCAGAACTCTGGCATCATCAGAACCCTGGACCTCACCAGAACTCTGGACCTCATCAGAACTCTGGACGTCATCAGAACCCTGGACATCATCAGAACCCTGGATGTCATCAGAACCCTGGACCTCATCAGAACTCTGGACCTCATCAGAACTCTGGACATCATCAGAACTCTGGACCTCATCAGAACTCTGGACATCATCAGAACTCTGGACCTCATCAGAACCCTGGACGACATCAGAACCCTGGGCGTCATCAGAACCCTGGACCTCATCAGAACTCTGGACCTCATCAGAACCCTGGACGTCATCAGAACCCTGGACGTCATCAGAACCCTGGATGTCATCAGAACCCTGGACCTCATCAGAACTCTGGACATCATCAGAACTCTGGACATCATCAGAACTCTGGACCTCATCAGAACCCTGGATGTCATCAGAACCCTGGACCTCATCAGAACTCTGGACATCATCAGAACTCTGGACCTCATCAGAACCCTGGACGTCATCAGAACTCTGGATGTCATCAGAACCCTGGACGTCATCAGAACCCTGGACTTCATCAGAACTCTGGACTTCATCAGAACTCTGGACATCATCAGAACTCTGGACCTCATCAGAACCCTGGATGTCATCAGAACCCTGGGCGTCATCAGAACCCTGGACATCATCAGAACTCTGGACCTCATCAGAACCCTGGACGTCATCAGAACCCTGGACATCATCAGAACCCTGGACCTCATCAGAACCCTGGACCTCATCAGAACTCTGGACCTCATCAGAACTCTGGACCTCATCAGAACTCTGGACCTCATCAGAACTCTGGACCTCATCAGAACTCTGGACATCATCAGAACTCTGGACCTCATCAGAACCCTGGACCTCATCAGAACCCTGGACATCATCAGAACCCTGGACGTCATCAGAACCCTGGACGTCATCAGAACCCTGGATGTCATCAGAACCCTGGACCTCATCAGAACTCTGGACCTCATCAGAACTCTGGACATCATCAGAACTCTGGACCTCATCAGAACCCTGGGCGTCATCAGAACTCTGGACGTCATCAGAACCCTGGACGTCATCAGAACCCTGGACATCATCAGAACTCTGGACCTCATCAGAACCCTGGACGTCATCAGAACCCTGGATGTCATCAGAACCCTGGACCTCATCAGAACTCTGGACATCATCAGAACCCTGGACGTCATCAGAACCCTGGATGTCATCAGAACCCTGGACCTCATCAGAACCCTGGACTTCATCAGAACTCTGGACCTCATCAGAACCCTGGACGTCATCAGAACTCTGGACCTCATCAGAACTCTGGACATCATCAGAACTCTGGACCTCATCAGAACTCTGGACATCATCAGAACTCTGGACCTCATCAGAACTCTGGGCGTCATCAGAACCCTGGACATCATCAGAACCCTGGACATCATTAGAACCCTGGACATCATCAGAACCCTGGGCGTCATCAGAACCCTGGACATCATCAGAACACTGGACCTCATCAGAACTCTGGACCTCATCAGAACTCTGGACCTCATCAGAACCCTGGCGTCCTCCGAACTCTGGACGTCATCAGAACTCTGGACGTCATCAGAACCCTGGACATCATCAGAACCCTGGATGTCATCAGAACCCTGGACCTCATCAGAACTCTGGACATCATCAGAACCCTGGACGTCATCAGAACCTTGGATGTCATCAGAACCCTGGACCTCATCAGAACCCTGGACATCATCAGAACTCTGGACCTCATCAGAACCCTGGACGTCATCAGAACTCTGGACATCATCAGAACTCTGGACCTCATCAGAACCCTGGACGTCATCAGAACCCTGGATGTCATCAGAACCCTGGATGTCATCAGAACTCTGGACCTCATCAGAACTCTGGACCTCATCAGAACCCTGGACGTCATCAGAACCCTGGACGTCATCAGAACCCTGGACCTCATCAGAACCCTGGACGTCATCAGAACTCTGGACCTCATCAGAACCCTGGACCTCATCAGAACTCTGGACCTCATCAGAACTCTGGACATCATCAGAACCCTGGACATCATCAGAACCCTGGACCTCATCAGAACCCTGGACGTCATCAGAACCCTGGACCTCATCATAACCCTGGATGTCATCAGAACCCTGGACCTCATCAGAACCCTGGGCGTCATCAGAACCCTGGACGTCATCAGAATCCTGGACATCATCAGAACTCTGGACCTCATCAGAACCCTGGGCGTCATCAGAACCCTGGACCTCATCAGAACCCTGGACCTCATCAGAACTCTGGACATCATTAGAACCCTGGACATCATCAGAACCCTGGACTTCATCAGAACTCTGGACATCCTCAGAACTCTGGACCTCATCAGAACTCTGGGCGTCATCAGAACCCTGGACGTCATCAGAACTCTGGACGTCATCAGAACTCTGGACGTCATCAGAACCTTGGGCGTCATCAGAACTCTGGACATCATCAGAACCCTGGACATCATCAGAACCCTGGACCTCATCAGAACCCTGGACATCATCAGAACTCTGTGTTTAGAATGTTCTGATGGGATGATGAGAATCTAATCTGAGTACTTGTTGATAAAGAAACTAAGAACAAGTTGTTTTAAGTCATGATCATTTGTAACTGTGTCATGGTTGTCATGAGGTAACATGAATTTCTTCTATAATTCCCCATTTTTTGAACTATAAAACTCCTTTTATATTAATCAAAAATTAAAGAGTGATATTAACATGATATGATCATAATCACAAAATAATCATCACAACTCAATCACCAAACACATAACCCTCCAGGAAAGGAGATGGACCCCAAAATGAAACTTTTACTTTTTTCTGTTTAAATTAAAGATGAACACTTTTAAAAGAATATACAGTTTATTGTTTACAGCATCTGTTCCCATTTAAGTTCTGGGGCACTCTGGGGTTGATGTGAAACATCTGCAGGGGAGCACAAGATATGATACTATTTAAATATAAATAAATAATAAATACATAGATAATAAATAAAGAGAACAAAAAGAGTTTTAATACATGAAATGAAAACAGGGTCTTATGATGATCCAGCTACTCCTCGAAGATGAACCAGAAGATGAAGATGGATGGAATAACTGCATCTCTCAGTCTGATGATGTGACCAGTTGAATTAAAATCTTCTGGTTTGAAATGTTCACTGCAGAGAACAAAGACTCTGGAGCTGTGAAACCTTCTCTTCTTGAGGAATCTTCCCACTTCTTTCTGATATTGATTTGGAAAATATTTAAATCAAAAACCAGAGATTTTAGAGTCTACACAAAAAACTGAAAAGATTATTAATCATATTCTCTTCATTCTTCTTCGCATTTTATTCATATTAACTTTTACTTCACACTTTATTCCTGTTTTCACCCCAGAGATCTGATAAACGTTTATTTTGAAATAACACAAACACAGAAATCAGAAATCGTGAGAAAGTTCATCAACGAGGAGTTTAAACCAGTAATATTATTTATTTCTACCTTAGCATTATTCTGTCAGCTGTAATCAATGTTATTGGATATATAATTTTTAAACTGACAGATGAATAAACACCGGTGTTCCTATGTAGCTAACGTTAGCAGGCTGGTGGACATACGGTACAAAATATATATTTTGTCAGAAAAAAATAATGATGTTCAGTCTTACCTGTGAAATCCCGCGAATCCTGATCTCAATATTCTGTTTATTAGAGCAGAAATACACTGAACAACATTCAGACATCTTGTATGAACCGCTGTTGTTTTCTGCTGTCAGTCTGCGTTGAATACCGGATTCTAATACCCTTTATCTTACTTCTTTAATAAATAATTACAAATTAAACTTTCATTCTGTTTAACTTACTGTCTTTTTATAGTTTCTGTTAGACCCAATTATAACTTTAAGGCTTTGAACTCATGCTGCCATTCAGTTTCCTTAAAACAGCTGTTTACAGTTACTAAGCAAGTGGTATCTAAGCACCTCAGACTTACAATTTATTTCTGTTTAAAATAGTCATTCTTTTTATCTTGTTTCTGCTTTTCAATAATTAAATGCAACAACACTTCTAAGCTGCTTTATCTACTTTTACTTTGTTATTCTTCCTGCTTTGGACTTGTGTTCATAAACATTGGATCACTTGATCTACATTTTGCTATTTACTTTTTAAACCAGCTGTTTTCAGTAACTGCAATCAGCAAATTGCTTCAAGCTTCAAGATCTGCTTCACTTCAACACAGATTTATGTTTTAAAATAGCTTGTTCAAATCAACTAGAATGTTTTAGATAGTGTGTGTCTTTGGTGTTTTTACTTTACTAACACAAACCCAATGTAAATGATGACAGGAGCGCATCAAAGTGATGTTTTTCATTTTCATGAAAGCACTTTTATTAGTTTGAGTTTAATGTGTGCATGCACACTCTCTAAATGTTTAATTCGGGCTGGCAACTTCGAGCATCATTGAAACAAATAAGGTGAAAAACAAAAGCCTCTTTGTTGTTAGTCATTAGTCATTTTTCCTTACACATTCACGTGATGATTTCTATCACTGCCTGGACATAATTTCAAGCGGAAGTCAGACACTGTAAAAACTCCACCCACGTTTGTCCCAACATGCACTGGTTTTGAGATTAAATTTCCAACTGAAACACAGAATTTTTTTTTGTTGTTTTTGAAAATGAGCTCTGTATTCAGGTTGTGTTTGTCTATTTTCTACTGTTATTAAAGGATTAATTAAAAAAGAAATACATGGGCCAACTGAAACCATGAGTCAGTATCCTGGACCCACCCTTCACTTACCACACAAACCATATCAAAATTAGTTGCACAAGGTGAAGATGGTTATATCTTTAATTCCTGAACAATGATTTATGTGAATTATTGAAATCATTCACAATTATCTGCTATTGCTTGGGAAAAAGTCCACTAACACTCCTCTCCTGACCCGACCCACCCTACCTTTGGGTCCATCAGTAGTCTACTCACACTGTGATAAAGAGCCTGAGGTGTTACTGGAAGACTAGGCCCTTTTCAGCTCCACTGAAATACATTCAGATCTCTTCAAATCTTTCAACTCTTTAACTTTTTATTATTTCAACTCAGATTTATGCTATTAAAATGGCTTGTTCAACTCAAGTAGGTTGTGTATCAAACATCTTAAGCTTGCAGCTAACAAGCATCTCCATTCAGCAGTTGAACTGATTCAGCTGGCGAGATTCAGTTGTCAGGATTCACACTGCATTTCCGCAAGAAATGAAAACGTTCTAGTTCTTGTTTGTTTGAAAGGCTATCCATCTATTTATAGATATGTGACATCAAAAGTGCTGAATCTAACCCTAACCCTGGTGCAATAGAAAGCAGACATTTTTTAAATCAGACAAGTTCAAAGAATCTCATGCCAAAAGGCCGAGACTTTACTGACCTTTTACCACGAAACATTTGGAAAACCTGATTCCAATTTTCGTCTCAATCATTTTTCTTTAAACGCTGCACGCCATTCTATTTGGAATGCTTTTAATCTCGATCATGTGTAATTTATAAAAATGTCCTGATAAACAGGTGCTCCTAACATGTTTTTAAACGCAGTCACCAGTTTTAGAATTTACATACTGTATGTTGTTGTTTTGATTTTGGCCTTAACTATTAAAAAGATGTTTGGTAAATGCTTAAAAAAATAAAACAACTAAACATATTTTATCTTGATTTTATATGAAGACTTTAAACTATTTGTTGAAAAGGTGACTTATCCAAACAGCAGTTAAAAGATCAAGGATAACAGACAGAGAATAAGTCAAGTATCTCCTGCCATCTTTGTAATTCTAAAAGCAGCAGCTTTTTGTTGTTCTTTTAAGATGAACACTAACAAAAAGCTGTTCCTGGAGTAAGAGTTTTCTGACAGTGTGTTCTCTCTTCAGAAAAAAATTCCAGGAACCAGAGTTGTGTTCTAGGCCCATTATTTACGCCCCCCTATTTCCACTGTTCTTTTTATTCTACCTGGGACCTTAAAACTCATGGGAGAGCACTCAACGTTTCTGATTGATTGACTATGTACAGCAGAGAGTTTTTGCAAATAAATCTTCAAGTTTTTTGACTTTTCTAAAAAGAACAGGACAGTAAAAGTAGAAATTTGTGGCTCTGTTTTGAAGCATCTGTAGCTCCTTGTTGAGATCAGTTTTTCCACCTGCTTTCCTTTAGTTTCCCTGTAAATTTCTATACCTGCATGTTCATGTCATAAGAATGATTGGGGACTGCATCCTTTATAGTTTCAAGTTCTGGAGTTATAACAAAAATTCTAAAACAGATAAGATAAGATAAGAAGAGTTGAGATGAGGTGAGATAAGATATTCTTACAGAACAACACACTATAAAAGTGTAGAAAGTAAGAAGAACTGTGCATAGCAAGTCAATGCTAAAATAAGTAAATATGCAAGAAGAAAAATATATATATTTTTATCCTTTTTTGACATTTGTGGTAGGGGAAAGTACAAATGTCAAATGATTAGAAATTGAAAACTTTGCTCTCAGCTACATATTCTATATGTTACTGTTCTGCTTTAAGCTAAATACATGTGCTAAATGTTAAACTGCTCTGAATCCAATGAAGTTTCTTACTTAATCTTTGATTAAAGATGGTCAAAGCAAAATGTAGCACTCCCATAAATATGTGTTCTCTCTATTAAAATGTGTTTCACTTTCTAGTTAATTAAAAAAAAATCAATTATGTATCAATCACTGTTCTTTTGTGTTTTTCTGTGATCCAGACAGTTCGACTAAGTTATGTTACAGAAATTGATTTCTAAAACTTGGACAGAGAATGTTTAGTAAAGATCAAACCATCACCTTGTTTTATTACTAAATTAATGACTTTATTCAGTCTGAACATTAACATTACACCAGTTGGATTGATTTATTAGCATTGTTGTCTTAAGTCCCTGGTTGTCTGCCCTGTCTCAGGATTTGTACAAACTAGGAATCCATTTTATTTCTAAGCTCCTCTGGAGAAATAATTTTCTCCTCAAGCCCTTCCAACAATTTATTAACAAGTGAAAGTTTAATGTCAAGAGCATTAGTGCAAATTAAATGTCAACCACGGCATAGGTGCATACCGTGTGCATGGTGGCCCTCTGTGTTTTCCCTTGTCTGCTAAAGAAGTCAACAGCATTACTTCACCTTACTCCAAACAGTGGTTAAACTGCAGCACTGATATCTTGACCAATGGACCCCATATTCTCATTATATTAGGAGATTAAAGGCGGAGGCAACACAGTAACTCAAAAACAGAGTGTCTCAGTCAGAGGCTTCTTCAGATCCACTGCTACTGGTTATTCTTCCAAATATATTGTGGTGAAACACAAAAACTTGCCTTTTCTCTGTGGCCACATCTTAACACTTAGAGACTTAATTTTTTTCTACCGTGTTAGAACATGTGAATGACTGTAATTTGAACCAGTTTCAAGCATATATTTTAAAGAAGGCCTGAGTATGACCTGAAAGAGTAAAAATGGACAATTCAGGTTCTATGTGGGTGGGGTTAAAATTCTGAGAAAATATGAGTATATATTTTTGTTTAGAAAGTCACTGTGATCCTCCAAATGCATTTTGGTACCAATCAGTGAAATTGTCAGGGAGTTATAACCGCTTGGTTTAAACAAGGCAAAGTTTAAAGTGAAGCCCCGCCCACAAATCTTAAGATAGAATAAATCCTTTTTAATGACAAGAAACATTCCTAACACTGATGATCAGACCCTGAGTGGATGTTTTATCACCCTGATGAGTATCTGTATGAGCGTTTCCACGACCATCAATAATTTATTTAAACAATATTCTCAGTTCACACATGCACATTTTTTGCACATTCAGTCATTAAAAGATCCAATTCTACTAGGAAGAAGTAGGGGGCGCTAACCTTTAGTCCACTGGTTGCCATGGTGAATCATGTTATCTGTGTTCCACTGATGAGGGCTTCTTATATCCTCATGTACAAGTGTAACTCAGGTTAACTTTGACTCAGAGTTGATTGAACTAATGCTTAACAGCTGTTCTGAAACTGAAAACTCAGAGTTTGACAATTGAGAGTTGGTCAACTTTGAGTTCAGGTTTTGATTTAGAGTTTGTTAAACCTGCTTTGTGAAATACACCCCTGGTGTCCTGGTGTGGGAACAATCATCTCATCTTGAATGTGAAGAAGACAAAGGAGATGATGGAGATGTGGATTTTAGGAAGAGCAGCAACATGCCAAAACCCATTTCCATCATGGAGAAGTGGAGGTGGTGGAGGAGTATAAATACCTGAATACAGACTGAACCCTGGACACAACAGTGATGCTGTTTTTAGGAAGGGACAGAACAGACTGGACTTCCTCAGGAAGCTTAGAACCTTCAACGTTTGCAGCAAGATGTTGAAGATCTTTTTATACGTCTGTTGTGGAGAGTGTGATCAAACCTGCAGTCACCTGTTGGGGGGTGAAACATCAGAGCAGGTGACATGCTAGAACCCTCTACAGGAGATCCTTCCTGTCCACAGATAGAACCCTCTACAGGAGATCCTTCTAGTCCACAGATAGAACCCTCTACAGGAAATCCTTCCTGTCCACAGCTAGAACCCTCTACAGGAGATCCTTCCTGTCCACAGATAGAACCCTCTACAGGAGATCCTTCCTGTCCACAGATAGAACCCTCTACAGGAGATCCTTCCTGTCCACAGCTAGAACCCTCTACAGGAGACCCTTCCTGTCCACAGCTAGAACCCTCTACAGGAGATCCTTCCTGTCCACAGCTAGAACAATCTACAGGAGATCCATCTAGTCCACAGCTAGAACCCTCTACAGGAGATCCTTCTTGTCTACAGCTAGAACCCTCTACAGGAGATCCTTCCTGTCCACAGATAGAACCCTCTACAGGAGATCCTTCCTGTCCACA
>SSNP01000098.1:1940651-1966864 GCA_006937955.1 Pachypanchax playfairii
CCTGTCCACAGCTAGAACCCTCTACAGGAGATCCTTCCTGTCCACAGCTAGAACAATCTACAGGAGATACATCTAGTCCACAGCTAGAACCCTCTACAGGAGATCCTTCCTGTCCACAGCTAGAACCCTCTACAGGAGACCTTCTAGTCCACAGATAGAACCCTCTACAGGAGATCCTTCCTGTCCACAGATAGAACCCTCTACAGGAGATCCATCTAGTCCACAGCTAGAACCCTCTACAGGAGATCCTTCTTGTCCACATCTAGAACCCTCTACAGGAGATCCTTCCTGTCCACAGCTAGAACCCTCTACAGGAGATACATCTAGTCCACAGCTAGAACCCTCTACAGGAGATCCTTCCTGTCCACAGATAGAACCCTCTACAGGAGATCCATCTAGTCCACAGCTAGAACCCTCTACAGGAGATCCTTCCTGTCCACAGATAGAACCCTCTACAGGAGATGGTTCTAGTCCACAGATAGAACCCTCTACAGGAGATCATTCCTGTCCACAGCTAGAACCCTCTACAGGAGATCCATCTAGTCCACAGCTAGAACCCTCTACAGGAGATCCTTCTTGTCCACAGCTAGAACCCTCTACAGGAGATCCTTCCTGTCCACAGATAGAACCCTCTACAGGAGATCGTTCTAGTCCACAGATAGAACCCTCTACAGGAGATCCTTCCTGTCCACAGCTAGAACCCTCTACAGGAGATACATCTAGTCCACAGCTAGAACCCTCTACAGGAGATCCTTCCTGTCCACAGCTAGAACCCTCTACAGGAGATCGTTCTAGTCCACAGATAGAACCCTCTACAGGAGATCCTTCCTGTCCACAGCTAGAACCCTCTACAGGAGATACATCTAGTCCACAGCTAGAACCCTCTACAGGAGATCCTTCCTGTCCACATCTAGAACCCTCTACAGGAGATCCTTCCTGTCCACAGCTAGAACCCTCTACAGGAGATCGTTCTAGTCCACAGATAGAACCCTCTACAGGAGATCCTTCCTGTCCACAGCTAGAACCCTCTACAGGAGATACATCTAGTCCACAGCTAGAACCCTCTACAGGAGATCCTTCCTGTCCACAGCTAGAACCCTCTACAGGAGATCCTTCCTGTCCACAGATAGAACCCTCTACAGGAGATCCATCTAGTCCACAGATAGAACCCTCTACAGGAGATCCTTCCTGTCCACAGCTAGAACCCTCTACAGGAGATCCATCTAGTCCACAGCTAGAACCCTCTACAGGAGATCCTTCCTGTCCACAGATAGAACCCTCTACAGGAGATGGTTCTAGTCCACAGATAGAACCCTCTACAGGAGATCCTTCCTGTCCACAGCTAGAACCCTCTACAGGAGATCCATCTAGTCCACAGCTAGAACCCTCTACAGGAGATCCTTCCTGTCCACAGCTCGAACCCTCTACAGGAGATCCTTCCTGTCCACAGCTCGAACCCTCTACAGGAGATACATCTAGTCCACAGCTAGAACCCTCTACAGGAGATCCTTCCTGTCCACAGCTAGAACCCTCTACAGGAGATCCTTCCTGTCCACAGATAGAACCCTCTACAGGAGATCGTTCTAGTCCACAGATAGAACCCTCTACAGGAGATCCTTCCTGTCCACAGCTAGAACCCTCTACAGGAGATCCTTCCTGTCCACAGCTAGAACCCTCTACAGGAGATCCATCTAGTCCACAGCTAGAACCCTCTACAGGAGATCCTTCCTGTCCACAGATAGAACCCTCTACAGGAGATCCTTCCTGTCCACAGATAGAACCCTCTACAGGAGATCCTTCCTGTCCACAGATAGAACCCTCTACAGGAGATCCTTCTAGTCCACAGATAGAACCCTCTACAGGAGATCCTTCCTGTCCACAGCTAGAACCCTCTACAGGAGATCCTTCCTGTCCACAGATAGAACCCTCTACAGGAGATCGTTCTAGTCCACAGATAGAACCCTCTACAGGAGATCCTTCCTGTCCACAGCTAGAACCCTCTACAGGAGATCCATCTAGTCCACAGCTAGAACCCTCTACAGGAGATCCTTCCCGTCCAAAGATAGACCCTCTACAGGAGATCCTTCCTGTCCACAGATAGAACCCTCTACAGGAGATCGTTCTAGTCCACAGATAGAACCCTCTACAGGAGATCCTTCCTGTCCACAGCTAGAACCCTCTACAGGAGATACATCTAGTCCACAGCTAGAACCCTCTACAGGAGATCCTTCCTGTCCACAGATAGAACCCTCTACAGGAGATCGTTCCAGTCCACAGATAGAACCCTCTACAGGTGATCCTTCCTGTCCACAGCTAGAACCCTCTACAGGAGATCCATCTAGTCGACAGCTAGAACCCTCTACAGGAGATCCTTCTTGTCCACATCTAGAACCCTCTACAGGAGATCCTTCCTGTCCACAGACAGAACCCTCTACAGGAGATCGTTCTAGTCCACAGATAGAACCCTCTACAGGAGATCCTTCCTGTCCACAGCTAGAACCCTCTACAGGAGATCCTTCCTGTCCACAGCTAGAACCCTCTACAGGAGATCCTTCCTGTCCACAGATAGAACCCTCTACAGGAGATCGTTCTAGTCCACAGATAGAACCCTCTACAGGAGATCCTTCCTGTCCACAGCTAGAACCCTCTACAGGAGATCCTTCTAGTCCACAGCTAGAACCCTCTACAGGAGATCCTTCTAGTCCACAGCTAGAACCCTCTACAGGAGATCCATCTAGTCCACAGCTAGAACCCTCTACAGGAGATCCTTCCTGTCCACAGATAGAACCCTCTACAGGAGATCGTTCTAGTCCACAGATAGAACCCTCTACAGTCTATCCTTCCTGTCCACAGCTAGAACCCTCTACAGGAGATCCTTCCTGTCTACAGATAGAACCCTCTACAGGAGATCCTTCCTGTCCCAGCTAGAACCCTCTACAGGAGATCTTTCTTGTCCCCAGCTAGAACCTTCTACAGGAGATCCATCTAGTCCACAGCTAGAACCCTCTACAGGAGATCCTTCCTGTCCACAGCTAGAACCCTCTACAGGAGATCCTTCCTGTCCACAGCTAGAACCCTCTACAGGAGATACTTCTAGTCCACAGCTAGAACCCTCTACAGGAGATCCTTCCTGTCCACAGATAGAACCCTCTACAGGAGATCGTTCTAGTCCACAGATAGAACCCTCTACAGGAGATCCTTCCTGTCCACAGCTAGAACCCTCTACAGGAGATCCATCTAGTCCACAGCTAGAACCCTCTACAGGAGATCCTTCTTGTCCACAGATAGAACCCTCTACAGGAGATCCTTCCTGTCCACAGCTAGAACCCTCTATAGGAGATCCATCTAGTCCACAGCTAGAACCCTCTACAGGAGATCCTTCCAGTCCAACGCTAGAACCCTCTACAGGAGATCCTTCCTGTCCACAGCTAGAACCCTCTACCGGAGATCCTTCCTGTCCACAGCTAGAACCCTCTACAGGAGATCCTTCCTGTCCACAGCTAGAACCCTCTACAGGAGATAAATCTAGTCCACAGCTAGAACCCTCTACAGGAGATCCTTCCTGTCCACAGATAGAACCCTCTACAGGAGATCCTTCCTGTCCACAGATAGAACCCTCTACAGGAGATCATTCTAGTCCACAGATAGAACCCTCTACAGGAGATCCTTCCTGTCCACAGCTAGAACCCTCTACAGGAGATCCATCTAGTCCACAGCTAGAACCCTCTACAGGAGATCCTTCCTGTCCACAGCTAGAACCCTCTACAGGAGATCCTTCCTGTCCACAGCTAGAACCCTCTACAGGAGATACTTCCTGTCTACAGCTAGAACCCTCTACAGGAGATCCTTCCTGTCCACAGCTAGAACCCTCTACAGGAGATCCTTCCTGTCCACAGCTAGAACCCTCGACAGGAGATCTTTCATGTCCACAGCTAGAACCCTCTACAGGAGATCCTTCTTTTCCACAGATAGAACCCTCTACAGGAGATGTCCACAGATAGAACCCTCTACAGGAGATCCTTCTAGTCCACAGCTAGAACCCTCTACAGGAAATCCTTCCCGTCCACAGCTAGAACCCTCTACAGGAGATCCTTCTAGTCCACAGCTAGAACCCTCTACAGGAGATCCATCTAGTCCACAGCTAGAACCCTCTACAGGAGATCCTTCTAGTCCACAGCTAGAACCCTCTACAGGAGATCCTTCTAGTCCACAGCTAGAACCCTCTACAGGAGATCCATCTAGTCCACAGCTAGAACCCTCTACAGGAGATCCTTCTTGTCCACAGCTAGAACCTTCTACAGGAGATCCATCTAGTCCACAGCTAGAACCCTCTACAGGAGATCCTTCTAGTCCACAGCTAGAACCCTCTACAGGAGATCCATCTAGTCCACAGCTAGAACCCTCTACAGGAGATCCATCTAGTCCACAGCTAGAACCCTCTACAGGAGATCCTTCTTGTCCACAGCTAGAACCCTCTACAGGAGATCCTTCTTGTTCACCTCTAGAACCCTCTACAATAGCTCCCTGAAGAAGAACTGAGCTACAACAACATTTCATTTCCCTTCTTGGACTAATAAAGTATTTTTGAACTTGAACTGATATGTGAACAAAAATTACAACTTTAAACATGTTCCAGAAAAAATGTGTTCAACAGGCATGAACCTGCAAAATCTGATATTTTCTCCTAACTAAACCTATTATCCTCTGTACATGAATGCAGACATGTTTCCTCATTTGTTCAACCTCATATGCAGACAGATTTTTTTTTACCCTTTATGGAAGCAGGTGTCTTTCAAGAAGCACCAAAAACCCACACTGTCCTCAAAGGTGAAGCTTCTATCTGCAAGGACAACATCTCTGTAACAGCTTGTTAAAGATTTGAAGACGTTGTGGTCATGTGAGGTTGACAGAGCTGGAAATTTTGCATTAGTACCAAAAAATTGAGCAATCCAGTGTAGAACATTGTTTTCTTCTTGTTCTGGAAGGTTTTTGGAGTAAATTTAGTGTCTGAAAGCTTTTCCCTCAGGCTGCTGGTCTAGGATGTAGAGGTTTCATCCTCCAGTCTGGTGAGGTCAACTGTGGTCAGATCTGTCTGGCTTTCTGCATCTGCACACATTTAATTATTGATTTATGAATTTGTTGCAAATTTATAATAAAAATACATAAATAGTAGCATCTTTACCTTTGGAACATGGCACTTCAGGGATGAGAGTTGTTTCATCAAAGAGAACATCCTCCAAGCTGCTCCTCAGTGCCAGTGCAGAGAAGCTTCTCCTCTGGTGCCTCAGGTTAACATCAGGGGTGTATTTCACAAAGCAGGTTTAACAAACTCTAAATCAAAACCTGAACTCAAAGTTGACCAACTCTCAATTGTCAAACTCTGAGTTTTCGGTTTCAGAACAGCTGTTAAGAATTAGTTCAATCAACTCTGAGTCAAAGTGAAACTGAGTTACACTTGTGCATGATTCACCATGGCAACGAGTGGACAAAAGGTTAACGCCCCCTACTGTAGAATTGGATCTTTTAATGACTGCATGTGCAAAAATAAAAACATTTTTAAAAAAGCAGCAGCAAAAGAGAGAGAGATTGTGTGACAGAAAATTTACGGATCTAGTCAATGTGTGAGTATTAATTAGAGGAAAAAAATAAATGTTTGATGTTGAATGTTCCACTCATTCAACATTTATAGTCCATATGTTTTTAAGCGCACAGGTGCAACCCAACAGGTGCAAAAAGATTTCAGTTTCAGTTAATAGTGTTGATCCAATCCAACTTGCAGCTTCTTTCTCTTCAACAGAACATGATGGAAATGATAAGGGGTCTGTTAGGTTTTTTCCTTATTCTATCAAAACCTTCCATTATTATAAATACTGTATAAGAAATACGATCACTCAAGAAGTTTGGTTCAAAACTCAGCCGAGGAGAGAATCAGCGCTCGCAGCATCTTTGCGAGACAGCCCTGACAACTCTGCTGGTCCTTCTTCAGCTCAGTGTCTTTATTCACTTAGAAACAGCAAAAACAGATAACATGAATCATCACTTCCAAATCAGTGGTGGCCAGTAGTGGCTGGCACCTCTCAATAACCTTGGATTAAGAAAAACAAAGTGTTCTGAGGGAGAATGTGTAAGTCTGAGAACAGTAGCAGGTCAGATAACAGGACCTGTGTGACTGCTTGCAGACAGGTCATGCAGGAGATTTCTTCAAAGTTGGTGTCAGGCATGAACTTGTATAATTCTATGTTTTCCATTCTCTATCAGGGTCCATTAATGAGGAAGAGGGTCCATCAACCTCCACAGCACAGCTTACCTCAGTAGGAATATTATTCAGCATTAACCAACAACTTACTATTTCAAGTTTATTTATTTATAAAGCACCAGTTCATGACAAAGTCATTTCAAGGCACTTCACAGAAAAATCAACTAGTTAATAATAAAAAGTGTTCTATCTAAGGAACCAGCCGATTGGGCTGAATTATTAGTTCAGCACAATCCTCCATCCTGAGCAGCACGATTGGCGACAGTGGAAAGGAACGACTCCCTTTTAACAGGAAGAAACCTCTAACAGAACCCGGCTCAGGATGGGCGGCCTTCTGCCTTAGCCGACTGAGGTCTGAGCTGACAGGAAAGACACACAGACAAACACTGATGGATTTGGGCCAGTCGTCATGTCTATAGAAAGATAAACAGAGAAACAGTTAATGGCAGCAGTAACAATCAAAACCAATAACAATTTGATGGCTCTAGTGGGAATATTTCATCATTTGTGTTAATCAATGGGAAGACATCTTTAAAAAGTCTGGTTGGAACAGGATCCAACATACATGTAGATGGTTTAGAAGAAGCTATAATTTGTGTTAAACTGTCTAAACATGATTCAAATTCTAAAGCTGCTTCACTGGACAACGAACCAGAGACAACAGTGGGAGGGACATTATAGATTTTTTCTCTAATTGAATCTATTTTATTAGTAAAGAATTCCATGAAGTCATCACTACTGAGGGTTACAGGGATACATGGTTCAACAGAAGTTGGGTTTTTGACACTGAGTGGACATGGAAATACACAGAATTGTCTCAGTGTGGACAGCATGTCTATCATGGGTCATATGAGAGATGTGTGAACTGAGAATATTGTTTAATTATAATTAATAATTAATTGTTAAATTATAGATGATCGTTGAAAGGCTCATACAGATACTGATCAGGGTGATAAAACATCCACTTTGGGTCTGATCATCAGTGTTAGGAATGTTACTTTAAAAAAGTAATTAGTTATAGTTACTCACTTGTTCCAAAAAGTAATTAAGTTAGAAACTGAACTACTCTACAAAAAAGTAACGAGTTAACTAAGAAACTAATGGACTGCATTACTGAAAAAAAAAAATCTGGCACAATGCAAATAAAACTGATTCTAATTAAACATAAAGCCTGGCAGCACCAGGGATCAACCCACATCCTCTGAATAAAAGTATATTTTTAACCACTAGGCTATAGTGACCAACATAATCCTTTGTGTACTCAGCCTTCATAGACCCATTTTAATCTGTGTTTAGTCACATTACGTCGTTCTAATTCATAGTAACACACTGTATTTTACATTCACTAACGATAATGGTGGTGTTATGTTGGAAATTTTAATTTACTAGATTATTCTGTTACTGAAAATTCAACCATGTTGCGCAACATCGTCACTTTAAACGGCTTCATTCCAAACGCTGCTGATCATCCTCTCTCTCTCCCAATGGAGATTTCTACATAATATCTGCGTTTCCAAGTAAACTGTCAGGTTTTGATGGAGGTTGTAATGTTGGACCCAGATGCAGTGAGTGTGGAGGAAAAACAGCTGAACGGGTTTTAAGAACGACAGAAGGTTTTAATAAAGAAAGTAAAATGCTGATGTGGCAGCAAAATAAACTTACATGAGGGGAAGAGGCGGTGAGTTTAAACAGAGGTAATCCAAAAACAGTGCGAGACAAAAAGGAAGACTGAGACTAAGAACTGAGACTTGGAACAAGAACTACGGCTAGGACTAGGACTAAGAGAAAGACTATGGCTTGAGACATACAAGTTTTGCGACAAAAACCCGACGAGGAACAAACATACACATCCCACTTAAAGCCTGTGTAAAGTAACAACAAATGTGTGTTCTGAGTTTATCACTGCACAGGAATATTAGTTATTAGTCATCCAGCCAAATTTGAATGATTAAAAACACTGCGAAGCATATGAAATTTGGTTACAAAATAATGAAAAAAGGATCAGTTTTCTCTGCTCTGAGACGCTGGGGGCGTGTCCGCTGCGGGCGCTGAATCCTGTCTGTCTCATCCTCTAGCAGCACCTCCTTCTCTTCCCCACATCACTGCATTTCCTCCGTTTCTGAGTTCCGGATGGTTCGTTAAGTTTGAGGTTCTACCCACATGTAAAACTGCGCATCGCTGCATTTTGAGGAGTTGAAATATTTCCACTAAAAAGGAGATAAGGGATCTCCGGGGTGCTGGTGGAGCAGTGTATGGTAAGAGTTTCAGGAAACACACCTAGTTGCCCATTTAACGTTTTTAATTCCAAGTTGTGTGGTCTGTAACAATACAAATTACAGGTTCAGATTCCAATAGTGAATACAACTTCACAAACAATAAATAACAGGAAAATAAAAACGGAACGGGCTGCAACAAACCCACAATTCACCGATGCTTCATCACAAGCATGTAGCTGTAAACCGATTAACTACAACTGACTATACATTAAACAAACCACATTAACTATGACTGAACAAACTAATGATCACCTTTTGTCTTTCACTCACAGTCCTGGAAACATCAGGAAATATCAATGACAGCATAAGACGGCGTGTGAGACCTGCCTTGCACCCGAGTAGAGAGAAAATGAAACTTAGTTTACAGGGTGAGACACGCAGCACGCAGGTGTGCTGCATTCAAGGGAGCTGGGAAAGAACAGGTTCGGTTATCTACCAAACAAGACGGTCATCCCTCGGATGAAGGAACGGGAAAACCACTGAAGCTACTGCACTGTACGGTTTTATATGACGAGAGCAGCAGGGGGCGGGATTATCCTGAAGGGCAGCCACGTGACGACACGCGGCTGCCCTTTTAGACCCGCCCATAAAATCCTGAAACAGAAAACTCTTGAAACGCAATTTGAAGGCTAGCTCCACAATTCAGTTTTTAATTGTTGGGAGGCTTTTCAAATGTTTAGAACAGTACATTTATTATGTTTATAATGTGGTTAGAAGAAAATAGCAGAATTCCCTTTACACAGTCTTTAAATACAAACTCAACTAATGATTAACTGAAAACACCCCACATAGCAAGCATAATTGGCCCGATTCTGGCTGAGCACTGGCAGTGTTGGTTTAAGTCCGGGTCGGCTGATCCACATGTTTTTTACATTGGCCCAAAAGTGATATGCAGTGACTGAGCTGATCCTCTTATTATTATCTGGCCCGATTACGCTTTAACACAATAATGCCAACACCAGGTAAAATGCGGTGGACATAAGTAATACAGTGCGTGGCCCAACAGTTAAGGTACGGACATCTGCCGGTAACATAATAAAGCCAGTTGGCCTGCAGTTGGCTCAGTGTTGGCACTGTTAGCTGACATGCTGATGAAGCGGGCTTTATGGATTGCATGACATAAGGCTGCAAGGCTGCATTGAAGTCGCTAGCTGGCGCAATGTCTGTTTAACGTTGCTATGGCAACTGGATGAATGGCAAGCGGTAAAAAGAAACGCTCTAATGTCTTACTTTTATTTTTATACAAATACCTTGGTTTGGTTACAAGATTTGGTTACAATAGAATAAAGTGCAGTTTACTGTGTGTTGTCTTCAGTCTGAGGGGATTGTAGATCAGTTGCAGCAGTTAGAAGAGGCTGAACATTGGACAAATCCCTAATTTAATCGTGTTCCCGGCATAAGTCATAGACTGTCGGCTCACTGCATGTGTAACGTGTCAAACCTGACGGTCATCGCGGGAAACTGCACGACCACCTGCGGTCAGGCTCAGAAGAAGACCAACAACGGGACAGGGCGGTGCAGTCCGTTGGACTCTCTGTGATACTGTGAGTAGGATTGATCAAATACTCAGATATTTTCCTAGAAATTAATCAGTGTTAGTCGTTAATGAAGCCTAACGATGTCAGTCTTTAAGAAATAACAGATTCAACTAGAATATTCCAAAACTTAGCACAGTGGCTATATAGCTTGGTTAGCAGCTACCCGTTAGCTAGCAGTTAGCCTTCAGCATTGTTATCTCATGACAAAAGATGTGTCTTTATTAAAGAGTGACAATAAATACATGAGCATACACAAACACTGAACAAAATGATGAAATGGGTCTGTTTTTAAGAACTGACATGAGTGTACGGTTGTTGTCAGCCTTAAGATTCCTAAAGTAGAATGGGATTTTAATTATGTAGTTCATTGGTGAATAAATAGGCTACGTTTTTGCATCCTCTAAGCTACTATATATTCAGATCTAAAGCTCCTGAACATCTTTTTTTAGTAACCACGAAATGCTTCAGTTCATCGTCAATTGTGTGAAACTCATAGTGAAACTGCAGAGTGGAGGGGGGGCTAACTCTCTTGTGGTGGGTCACTTCGGTCTCTGATATGCACAGCATCTTTATGAGAAGCTTCCACCTTTATGTATGTGAATCCAAACTGCCAATGATCTGCTCTGGTTTAGTTTTAGCTTACTACTCATGTCTAGTATTGCCGACTTCTTAAATTACAGCGAGTCTTTCTTCTGTCTGGCGGGCACATGGCTAATTTGCATATCCACGCAGAGCATGCTGTCTTCCTGTAGATGGCTCGATCCCTTGATTTGCTCAAGCCAGACAACACATGACGAAAGACAACACATTATGTATGATAATGAAGTAATTATTTTGAGTTACCATACAGCCTCACATCTACCTGAAGCAACTGAAGCGAAGTAGTAAATATGTGGCAACAGTTGAGCAACGAAAAAATAAAAGAAAGCATCTTACTGTCTACATCACCGGCCAAACTGGCTTGTAAGATTTTATGTAGCCAAATTTAACTTTTACCCGCATTTTTACCCAATTTTAGTCTGGTTGGCGGGTGTTAATTTTGGAGCCGATAGCTTTACAAGGTATTGGACACAGCACTCCTGAGTGTCCAATATCTTGTGAAGTTAGAGGATGATTCAAACAAGACGGGGAAAAATCCCATTTTCATAGGTGATGATGAGAGACCCGAAGATGACCTACAAAGCAGCAGCTGGACGCTCACATCAGTCTTGCATAAAAACTTGCTTCTTTATCTTTGTATTTTGTGTGTGCTTATTTATTTATTATGTTATTTTTTATAAGACAATCACCAAACAGAAAAACACTAGGTCTCTGTTCATTTTAATTTTTCACGAAATAGAAGGTGGACTGAATTTTTTCGCACTATTTTTTCACCAATACTTTATGTAACCCCCCCAAGTTTTATGCAGACAAAATAGTTTACGTAAAGTATAGTTTAATGCCAAAAGATCAGTATTTAGTTAAATTTATACACAATTAGTTACTCTTGTGTTCTTACCATTTGTGTTTGTTTATTTCCAATTTCTCTGTGTCCTCAGGCTGAAAACTCGCTGAAGGTACGAGACTGGTGACCACAAAATGGACAGACACACTCTTAGAAAGAGGGCTGTAAAAAGGGTAAACTCTTTAATTGCCTCTTTCTGTGATGATGGGGAAAACTTCCCTGCTAGTGCTTCCGAGATTGCTGCAGATAATTACAGTTTAGAAAACCAGCATCAGGAAGATCAGGGACATGGGACCAGGGATCAGTTTATAGAGGACAGTGATGGCGAATCCCTGAATGATGACATGGAATATGTCATGCCTTTGGATGAGTCTTTGTGTGATTGGGCTGTTCATTTCAGGGTGCCTTTAGTAGCTTTGACTGCCCTTCTTTCCATCTTGAGAGTTCACCATCCCTCACTTCCAAAAGATGCCAGGACTCTCTTAAAAACCACAACCTCCTACACCATCCAAGACCTTGCTGGTGGAACTTACCACTATTTTGGCATTTGGAAGGCCTTTGAGAAAAGCATGAAAAATGCATGGTCTTCTATTTCAAACATGCATGTGTTCAGATTGCAGCTGAACATAGATGGCTTACCATTGTTTAAGAGTTCCTCATTACAGTTTTGGCCAGTCCTTGGGTTATTACAGGGTGTTACTAAAAAGCCTGTTGTCATTGCTCTCTTCTGTGGCAATTCAAAGCCAAATTGTCTCACTGACTATCTTAGAGATTTGGTCCACGAATTACAAGAGCTGAGCAAAGGATTTGTTGTCCAAGGGAAACAGTGCTTCATAAAACTGACATCTGTAATCTGTGATGCGCCTGCCAGGGCTTTTATTAAAGGAACAAAAACTCACACTGGTTATTCTGGTTGTGATAAATGCATCCAAAAGGGGCTTTATCTCAAACATAGAATGACTTTTCCGGAAATCAGCAGCCCACTCCGCTCTGATTTTTCATTTCAACAAATGTCTGATGAACATCATCATGTCATAACCTCTCCGTTAACAGATGCAGGTATTGGTATGGTGTCAAGCTTTCCTCATGACTACATGCACCTTGTCTGCCTTGGGGTTGTACGTAGACTTCTGGATTTATGGTTTACAGCAGGACCTTTGTCTTGCTGCTTGTCATTTCATCAAATGGAACAAATATCAAAGAAACTTCTAAACTCAAGGCCTTTCATTCCATTAGATTTTGCTCGCAAACCCAGGGCACTCTCAGAGAGACTGAGGTGGAAAGCAACAGAGTTGCGTCAATTTTTGTTGTACACAGGCCCAGTGTTTCTCCTTAATGAATTGTCAGCTCCTGTCTATAACAACTTTATGTTGTTATCAGTCGCAGTTTTTATTCTTGCTAGTCCCTCATTGTCTGTCACTCTTAATGACTTTGCAGTGAAGTTACTTGTATCATTTGTAACACATTTCAGTGAGTTATATGGTCCTGAATTTGTTACTTACAATGTTCATGGTCTAATCCACCTCCCAGATGACGTTAAACTTCATGGACATCTGGACTTAATATCTGGATTTCCATTTGAAGATTATTTGGGCAAGTTGAAAAAGATGGTTAGAACTTCCCATCATCCTTTAGCTCAGGTTGTTCGTCGAATCTCAGAAATGGGCCGTTTTTCAGACAAAGAGGGTTTACAGGGAAAGATAGAGTTGCTCAGGGAGCATAACCATGGACCCGTTCCATCCTCCTTGATGGAAGTAGTTCAGTTTGAGGAGCTTGTTATGAGTGATACCAGAATCAAAATCTTAAGTGAGGGGGACAGATGTGTAAAGATCGGGGACCGTATTGCCATGATTGAAAACATAATAAAGTCTGTTGGCAAGATTTACTTTGTCTTTAGAGAATATGAACTGATGGAGCCTTTTTTTNGGACCAGCCACCCAACCGCCGGACCGCAAGTATGTTCCAAAATCTGTACGCTCACGCCTTCTCCACTGGGCCCACACAGCCCGGTTTTCAGGTCATCCAGGAGTTGGAAGGATGGTGGGCCTCATCCGGCGGTCCTTCTGGTGGCCGTCCATGTACAAGGACATCAAGGAGTACGTTCAGGCTTGCCAGACATGTGCGCGCAATAAGCCCTCCAACCAGCATCCCCACGGACTGCTCCAGCCTCTCGAGACCCCCGGCAGACCCTGGTCCCACATCGCCCTGGACTTCGTGACAGGGCTGCCGGTCAGTAAAGGGTTTTCTGTGATTTTAACTGTGATTGATCGTTTCTCTAAAGCATGCCATCTCATTCCCCTCAAGAGACTGCCCTCAGCTCTAGAGACTGCCCGGCTTCTAGTGAAGCATGTTTTTCGGCTCCATGGGCTCCCTGTCGAAGTTCTATCAGACAGGGGCCCCCAGTTTATTTCCCAGGTTTGGAGGGAGTTCTTTGCGGCGCTCGGGGCGCGCGTGGTCCTCAGCTCCGGATTTCATCCGCAGACCAATGGTCAGACGGAGCGGATGAATCAGGAGCTGGAGGCTGCGCTGCGCTGCGTGTGCTCCAACGACCCCTCCACCTGGAGTGAACATCTCCCATGGGTCGAATATGCGCATAACATGCATATCTCCTCTGCTACCAATAAATCTCCCTTTGAAGTCTCCTTAGGTTACCAGCCCCCCCTGCTGCCCTCCGAGAACAACCCACCTGCTCACCAGTCTGTCAACACTCATGTCAGGCGGTGTAGGCGCGCCTGGGCGCAGACGGTGGCCGCCTTGGAACGCACCAAGGAGCAAAACTGCAGGGTGGCCAACCGGCGGCGTCTCCCGGCGCCCACCTACACCGTCGGGCAACAGGTATGGCTTTCCACCCGTGACATTCACCTAAAGAACACCCATAAAAAACTGGCTCCCCGTTACATTGGTCCCTTTGAAATCGTGTCTGTCCCTGGTCCCTCCACTGTCAAGCTCCGCCTGCCCGCTTCTATGCGGATCCACCCAGTGTTTCATGTCTCTCTCATTAAGCCTGTTGTTTCAAGCCCCTTGTGTCCTCCGTCCGCTCCCCCCCCTCCCGCCCGTGTGGTTGATGGACAGCTGGTTTACACCGTGGACCGTCTGTTGGACGTGCGGAAACGTGGCAGAGGCCGGCAGTTCCTGGTAGCCTGGGAGGGCTACGGACCAGAGGATCGCTCTTGGGTGCCGGCCTCCTTCATACAGGACCCCCAGCTCATCAGGGATTTTGAGGCATCTCGTGCCATACCGCCAGGTGGCGGTCGTTGAGGGGGAGGTAATGTCAGGTTCAGTGTACTATGTGCTGTGTATTTTCTGTGTCGGGTGAGTCATCTGCTTGCAGAGAGAAGCTACGCTGGAGCGCGAGGTAGATTGATTACACCTGGTGGAGATCAGAGCTGATGAGGAGCAGGGTGGTACTTAAGGACAAGGCAGACGTTCATTCAGCGCCTGGTTGTTAACCTACATGGTAACTTCTAAGCGCCGTCCTAGTGATTTATTCCTAGTGATTATTCCCTGTGATTATTTCCGAGATTCTTGTTGTGCTTCGTGTGAGAGTTTTGCCTGTGTGATCACCTGTTGTCTTCAGGATTATCGTCACCCTGCTCCTTGTGTGTCTGAGGATCCTTCCGTGTCCAGCACCTGATCTCCTGGAACCGCACCTACCTCCCTCCAGCGTGCTCACCCGACCTGGACTCACCACCTCCCGCACAGCACCGCACTGGACCTGTCCTCCTCCCGAGAGTTTTCTGCCTTCATGATCTGTGAGTCACGCATCTTCATCCTCTCCCTGCAATATCTCCTGCTCTCATCAACCGGCTCGAGCATTAACTCTCCTCTCCCCTTACAGTCCTGAGATCCACCTGACGCACCAGATCACCGAGCACTATCTCCACTGTATATATATGTACTGTCCACTTGCACCTGTAAATAAACCTGTTCACTTTTGCACCGAAAAACGCCTGTGTCTGAGTCTGAGTCCAGCATGTGGGTCAACAAGCTGTCAGAGCCCGTGACAGGTAGTCCTTAATCCAGGTGATTGTGGAGGCCTCCACCTGTGTCTTCTGGAGTTTTTGACACAATAGCGCAGGCTGAATTGTGTTAAAGGCACTGGAGAAATCAAAAAACATAATCCTCACAGTGCTGCCTACTTTGTCAAGATGACAGTGGTTTTGCTGAAGCAGGTGTATGATGGCGTCTTCCACCCCAGCTCCACGGCGATAAGCAAACTGCAGTGGGTCTTGAAATGTGCTTGTTTCCTATTTAGGTGGACCAACATGAGTCTTACCAAGACTTTCATGATGTGGGATGGTTAGGGCAACGGGCCTGTAGTCTTTAGGGGCCAGTGGGTGGGATGTTTTTGGTACTGGAACAAGGCAGGATGCTTTCCATAAAAATGGTACCTTCTCCTGGGTGAGGCTGAGGTTGAAGATACGCTGCAGAATTCCACATAGCTGATCTGCACAAGCCTTTAGGACTCTGGGGCTTACACCATCTGGACCAGCCACCTTGTTCCTGTTCAGTCTCTCCAGCTGCTTCTTCACCTGACTGCTAGATACAGACAGGCGGGAGGTGGTGGCAATGGGGACACCAGCTTCCTCTGATGTTGGATATGATGGAAAAGCACCAGAAACAGCATTCATGACTGAGGTAGAAGGTGAGACAGTTGACATGTGACAGGGAAGCTGTGGATAAAGGGATGGTGGGAGGTCTATTTGGCTTGCAGCAGGAGAGGAAGATGTTGGGCTTGTTTCTAAACTGAACCTGTTGAAGAACATGTTCAGTTCATTAGCTCTATCCAGACTTCCATCCAAGTGATCCTCCTTCAGCTTAAAACCTGTGATCTTCTTCATCCCTGACCACACATCTCGTATATTGTTTTGCTGGAGCTTGTTCTCCAGTTTTTTCCTGTACACCTCCTTGTTGCTTCTAATCTTGATTTTAAGTAATGTGAAATCATTACTCCAGGGGGCAGTGGCATATCATCCAAGTGTTCAGCCACTACTCTGTGACAAATGGTTGGACTGTGCAGATATCCCTGGGGAAGCCTGGTAAAGGCATATTGACGCCCTTCCCAGGTGAATGCAAACTGTTCCATGCAATCCTCTGGGATTGGTATGGTGAAAAAGGCATTAGCCAGATCAATTACACATACCATGTGCCAGGGTGATGTTGAACTCGACCAATAATAGTTAGTGAGTCCGGCACAGCAGCTGTCAAAGGGGGTGTGCATTTGTTCAACCGACGATAATCAACTGTCATGCGCCAGGAACCATCATATTTATGCACAGGCAAGATTGGATTGTTCCAAGCAGTTGTGCAGGGTTTTAACACACCCACATAGTCTTTAATGGCAGCAGTTATCTTGTCATGTCCACCAGGAATACGATACTGCTTCAAGCTCACCACTTAGGTAGCCAGTGGTATGGGAAAAGGTGGCATTTTCACTTTCCCAACCATCACAGTTCTACACTGTACATGTCTGTCATCTGTTTCAAACTGAAATTTTCCATGCTGGAGATGAAGGGTCATTCCTGCCAGCACGTCTATGCCCAAAATCCATTCTTTTACTGGAGTCATGATAACAGGGCAATCTTTAATGGGCATCTGCCCGATTTTGAGTGGCAAAGTGACAGCTTTTTCCACTATTTGCCTCCCAAACCAGTCAATGAGACCACAGGTCCTTTAAATCTGTGTGGATTTCCATGAATGAGAGTGGCCTCTGCCCCTGTGTCAACTGAAGCTATTACTTTTTGAACTGATTGTTTCCAATAAATTCTACTCTAACATGGGGCCTTATGTCATCTGAAGACCAATTTTGAGATCGAATTTGAGGGGCTCAGCCTTCATCCTAAAACTGCAATAAGTCTGACATGTCAGGGCTGTAGACTGTGCGTCGTTTGTCTTTGTTCTTTCCTTTCTTCTTTTTAGCTTTCACCACTCGCACCCTTTTCTCCTCCTCTGTGTCAGTCATCATCATCATTATCAGTCTGCACACACCTCCGTGTATGATGAGAGGTGGTGGGTGCCTCTGTAGGCGGAGCTGAGGGTGTGGTTCCCGGTCAACTGTCTCAAAGCACTTAACATCTCCTCCTCCCACACAATGCACTTTAAGCCCTTTCTGTGTGCAACGGCAGGGTAATTCATCAGTAGGCAATCCATTAATGTCAGCAGTTGGAACGCCAGATTTTATTAAAGCATTCCATAAATCTCTTCTAGAATGACCAGCACCAGAACCTGACCTCGGGGGACCAGAAGGACCCCTATCAGCCGACCTTCTAGGCTCAGAGCGGGAGCTCTGAGAAGGTGGCTGAGCCGCTCCCCAGTCTCCCAAGGACCCCAAATCAGCCATCATTCCCCGAGTCTCTCCCATCGAGCGATTTGGATCTCCCAGCATTAATGTCAAAATCAAAGATTTGTATGGAGGAGGAGCAGTTCAGATAATCATATCTCGAACTGCTTTAGGCACAGGGAGCGCTGAAACTTGATCTACCTCTCCCAGCATAAGTGCCTCTCGCACACACAAACGAGTCAAACGCTGCATGCCTTCTCTTAAAGTTTGCCAGGGGCGGTCTAAAGGTGGCCAATCCCCGAGCGTGGGATATTGCTCCCGAACAGCTGCTGCATAAAGGGTGAGTACAGATGTAATCTCATCCCATGTAGCTGACACTGCCTGACGGTATGCAGTATTAACAGCAGAATCACGAGACAATCCCGCAAACCTAGACCCGTCTCCTGAATCCACCACTGCCTGCATCCCACCTTCATCCAACAACCTAGTAAGCCACAGATCTCGGCTCATCAGCACGCTGTCTAAATCAAGAGGTCCAAAACACCACTTCCTCAGATGTATAGTCTTCTAGTGTGTGAAAGATTTCTGGCTCAGGCTGAGGTCTAGCCTCCTCCACCCAAATAGCATCACCATTTTCATCAAACATCTGATTCCCAGCATTATCAACAGCTTGACGCCGGATCGGGGGGACAAAACACTGCATTCATCTCCGTCTAACCACCGGGTTCGCCTTTAACGGTGCAAGATCCGGATACAGATTGGGCTGCTCATCAAACTCCCCACCGTTATCCTGATGACCCCAAATGTTACCATTCCACCTTTCGGGGTCCCAATCATCATTTCCATCAGTCATTCTAGCCACAAAAGAACGCACTTGAGCAGGTTCAGTGCGTCGAGGCAGGTTGCGCCGCTGTTTCCGATTTACTTTTGAAACATGAGTAACAGCTCACTCAGTTAAAGCAGTCAACCTTTCCACCCTACTTTGCAGTGAGCGAATCTGTGCACCCTGCTACAGCTTGTCTGCTTTCAGCGCAGTCAATTCCTGGCAGTTTTCTATCTCTTGTGTGAGTTTCTTATTACGCTCACACACACCCAGGCTTCAGCACAAACCCACATGCGCCGCTACACTCCCCCCAACAGAGTTTTAACAGGCACGGGAATCTTTTGCAGAAGTTGGGTCACAACACAAGCTGACCCGTCCCCGACCAACCCTTTCCATGGTTCGGGTCGTCCACCATCTCTAAGACACAGCGCTACTGCTGCCCATGGTGGTTCTTCCCAACCGTGAACCGTCAGCACGGTATCCTCGGGAGGGGCAACATCAACACTCTTTGGTTTCTTTTTAAACATTGTTTATTGTGTATATCCTTAGACTCCTGTTAAAATAATTTTTATCCAGTTCGTGACGCCGAGATGTTTTGTAAAAAATTCCCAGGTTCGTGGAGGTAGGTACTCAACAAACACACACAAGACTCACTAGAATAATGTGTCTTTTATTCCCCACAGAGCATAGTGACAGACAAACATCTCAATCTTTGGTTACGCTAAGCACATAGAAGATAGAATAAGTGCATCACCTCTTACTGTGACACACGGACTGGAGAGCCTACAATCCAGGTAGAGTAGCGTAAACCGGCTGGGCGTCCGTACGAAACCCGCAGCTGACTCTACTGGGGTGGGGGGGTGGGATGGACGTCTCTTATACTTTAGTCAGACAAAGGCTGCGTGGTAACGAGGAGGGCCAATCCCATTTCCCAGGCAACCCTGCTATTCTCATAGTTCCTGTTTCGAAAACATGTTTTTCGAAACAAAAAATCCCTCCCTTCTACTGAGGCAGACAGTTTGTACAAAAACAAGTTACATCCCAGAAACAAGTTATATAAGGCACGCGTTAAACAACTTGACAAACATTAATTAATACAGTCAAATCGGGACATTTTAATATTTTCCTTACAGTTATCTTATGTGATCTTACAATAGTCGTGTGCTTTTCATTACTATATTTTTGACTTGAATTAAAGATTGTACTGCTTGTATTGTTTAAAAGCCAGACAGAGACACGCTGAAGTCTGGGATATGCTCCTTTAGCCATGTCTCAGCAAAACACATGATGCTGCATTCCCGATACTCTGGCTGGGTCTTCAACAGAATTTCAAGTTCATCCATTTTGTTAGCAAGAGATCTCACATTTGTCAATATGACTGATGGAAGTGAAGGTTTAAACTTCCTCCTTCTTCGCTTTGCTCCTTCCCAGTATCCGCGTCTTCTTTTTAGCTCATCAGGGATCCGGGGTTTCAATTTGAGGATTATTTGAGCCTTAGAAATGTAAATTACCTGCTCTTTCCAAACACGTCTCTTGTTGCCATGGTTACGCATCATAACAAGTGGCAGAAAAGTGACAAATCAAGCAAAAAAAAACCTCAATCAGCACAGCACCCAAATCAGAAAAAAGTACTTCAAAAATAATATTTCGAGATGAAAAAACTAGAAAGAAATACTCAGAAGAACAAAAAAATGCTAGCAATGTCACAGAGCTACTCCAACAAGCTGCCACCATGTGTAGCGCCATTCCGGAATTATTATATTAGATGTTCAGTGGAAAATTACTGACACGAGTTAAGTTTCATTTTCCCCAAAGCGCTTCACAGTACAGTATGTCATTCACACACACTCACGCGTGTGGTGTCCAAGACCCCGCTGAGGGTGTAGAGCTGGTCCATTGGTCCATGGCCAGGACAAAAACCACATTGTTCATCCTCAATCTGAGCCTTGACAATCTGATGGACCCTCCACCTCCACAGAACCCCTGAATAGACCTTCCCAGGGAGGCTTAGGAGTAGAGTTGGTTACCGAGAACCGGTTCTAATGTCCGGTTCCGGAGCAAATTGCCGAGTGCCACAGAAAAGTAATGGCAAATGTGGTAAAAAAAAATGTCAAAAAAAAAAAATCTTAAAGCAGCAAACAAGATTATTTATGTTCTGCATTGAGTTCAAGATGTTAGAAAATTATTACAGCAATAAAATATTTTTTGTTCCTGGCACCAAAAGGGCTAAAAAGTTTACAAATTACACTTTTTAAATGCAATCATGACTGTCATTCAGCTTTGCGGCAAAATGAGTTAAACAACTGCCCACATATAAACTGTTCAACCAGGAAACAGATGGAATAACACCAGAAGTATCACTATACTACTTTTTTGGCTCATGATACCAATATTTTAAATGTGGTTTTGTCGTTTTTATAATTCCAACTGCACTGAATAATGACAGAAACTTAAACCAAACTATGTTCTCAAGAACTGTATATCAGATAAGGTTCCTTTTTCACAGCTTATGTGTATGCTTATGTGTATGCTTTAAACAGGAGTGTGAACAATGCATCAATTATATCTCCACTTTATAATTTGAGAGACAGTTACACATCTTAAATGTGATATACAATTATACAAACCTAAAACAATGAAAAACCTTTTAGAGTTGATAATTTGAAATGGCAAAGTACTCTGGAAAAAGAATGGTAAACATCATGATTTTTGTTCCAATGTTAACTGTTTTCTCATCGTTTCAGCTCAACGATCACCAGTTCAGCATTCAAGCATTCATTATCATGTATAAAAGTAAAGTGTACAATCACAATGAAAATCTTACTTGCCATCCTAGCATTCCATTAAAAAGCTTAGACATTTGCAAAAAAACAATCCCATTCCTTTACATCTGTATCACGAATTCCCCAAAGATTTGAAAAAGAAGGGCTCTTGTGATTTCTGCTAGCAGACAAATGGAAAGGGTAAAAAAAAGATCTATAAGAATGTAAACTAAGACAAAAAATATGCCGAAATTAAACTATAACTGTAAGCTGAAGAGAGTTTTTTTTTCCCTCTATCTACCATCTTTTTAGGCCAATAATTTCCATGATCCCCCCCACACCCCAACCCATTCTCTTGTACTAACTATACAGATACTGCTTTATGGATATTTTTGCACAATTTTTATTGTATTGCATCAAATTTTAATGTATTTTAACAGTTAGTGTTTTTTTATATACACAGCTCTGTCAATGGTTTTATTTTATTCAGAAAAACTTTCTTAAATGAGCATAAGTCAAATAACAGCAGACCAACTCTACAACAAACTGCATTATACATTTTCTAAACCTGCTTCTGTTGCGCCCCTGAATAGGAGTGGCTGATAAGAAAAAGAAAATAATCACAAGAGTGATTCTGCAGTGTTTCCTCATGTGAGAACTTTACTGCAATTTACCAAAAGAAATCGCCAACATGAAAACATTAGGTTCTTCATAAAAGACTACATACACATAGCATTTATGGTTTCTCTGTTAGTCTAATATGATTAACAGGTAATACAACTCGTTTACTAATGAAACATTAATAAAACACAAGAAATTTCATTTAAACTGTGCATGGTAAACACTAAATACACTTCATATTCACACATACCTGTCAATAACGTGACTGGCGTACATCCGTTCTAACACGGCAAATTCACAAGGGACATGCTAACACATCTGCTGACCGGGGCAGCACTCCTTCATTTTCACACAGTAAATAATGAAATTTTAGTACTGAAACACTCTAGCAGCATTAAAACAGGTCTAATAGTGTTACAGTTTCATTCAGTAAAAAAAAATAAACGTTACATACCTGATAAGAAAAAGAAAATAAACAAGAGTGATTCTGCGGTGTTTCCTCATGTGAGAACTTTACTGCAATGAGGAAACCTCGTCGAATCCTCCTGAAGGATGCGCAGACAAAATAATCGATCACAGAGTCATCCCACATAGCAAGCATAATTGGCCCGATTCTGGCTGAGCACTGGCAGTGTTGGTTTAAGTCCGGGTCGGCTGATCCACATGTTTTTTACATTGGCCCAAAAGTGATATGCAGTGACTGAGCTGATCCTCTTATTATTATCTGGCCCGATTACGCTTTAACACAATCATGCCAACACCAGGTAAAATGCGGTGGACATAAGTAATACAGTGCGTGGCCCAACAGTTAAGGTACGGACATCTGCCGGTAACATAATAAAGCCAGTTGGCCTGCAGTTGGCTCAGTGTTGGCACTGTTAGCTGACATGCTGATGAAGCGGGCTTTATGGATTGCATGACATAAGGCTGCAAGGCTGCATTGAAGTCGCTAGCTGGCGCAATGTCTGTTTAACGTTGCTATGGCAACTGGATGAATGGCAAGCAGTAAAAAGAAACGCTCTAATGTCTTACTTTTATTGTTATACAAATACCTTGGTTTGGTTACAAGATTTGGTTACAATAGAATAAAGTGCAGTTTACTGTGTGTTGTCTTCAATCTGAGGGGATTGTAGATCAGTTGCAGCAGTTAGAAGAGGCTGAACATTGGACAAATCCCTAATTTAATCGTGTTCCCGGCATAAGTCATAGACTGTCGGCTCACTGCATGTGTAACGTGTCAAACCTGACGGTCATCGCGGGAAACTGCACGACCACCTGTGGTCAGGCTCAGAAGAAGACCAACAACGGGACAGGGCGGTGCAGTCCGTTGGACTCTCTGTGATACTGTGAGTAGGATTGATCAAATACTCAGATATTTTCCTAGAAATTAATCAGTGTTAGTCGTTAATGACGCCTAACAATGTCAGTCTTTAAGAAATAACAGATTCAACTAGAATATTCCAAAACTTAGCACAGTGGCTATATAGCTTGGTTAGCAGCTACCCGTTAGCTAGCAGTTAGCCTTCAGCATTGTTATCTCATGACAAAAGATGTGTCTTTATTAAAGAGTGACAATAAATACATGAGCATACACAAACACTGAACAAAATGATGAAATGGGTCTGTTTTTAAGAACTGACATGAGTGTGCGGTTGTTGTCAGCCTTAAGATTCCTAAAGTAGAATGGGATTTTAATTATGTAGTTCATTGGTGAATAAATAGGCTACGTTTTTGCATCCTCTAAGCTACTATATATTCAGATCTAAAGCTCCTGAACATCTTTTTTTTTAGTAACCACGAAATGCTTCAGTTCATCGTCAATTGTGTGAAACTCATAGTGAAACTGCAGAGTGGAGGGGGGGCTAACTCTCTTGTGGTGGGCCACTTCGGTCTCTGATATGCACAGCATCTTTATGAGAAGCTTCCACCTTTATGTATGTGAATCCAAACTGCCAATGATCTGCTCTGGTTTAGTTTTAGCTTACTACTCATGTCTAGTATTGCCGACTTTTTAAATTACAGCGAGTCTTTCTTCTGTCTGGCGGGCACATGGCTAATTTGCATATCCACGCAGAGCATGCTGTCTTCCTGTAGATGGCTCGATCCCTTGATTTGCTCAAGCCAGACAACACATGACGAAAGACAACACATTATGTATGATAATGAAGTAATTATTCTGAGTTACCATACAGCCTCACATCTACCTGAAGCAACTGAAGCGAAGTAGTAAATATGTGGCAACAGTTGAGCAACGAAAAAATAAAAGAAAGCATCTTACTTTCTACATCACCGGCCAAACTGGCTTGTAAGATTTTATGTAGCCAAATTTAACTTTTACCCGCATTTTTACCCAATTTTAGTCTGGTTGGCGGGTGTTAATTTTGGAGCCGATAGCTTTACAAGGTATTGGACACAGCACTCCTGAGTGTCCAATATCTTGTGAAGTTAGAGGATGATTCAAACAAGACGGGGAAAAATCTCATTTTCATAGGTGATGATGAGAGACCCGAAGATGACCTACAAAGCAGCAGCTGGACGCTCACATCAGTCTTGCATAAAAACTTGCTTCTTTATCTTTGTATTTTGTGTGTGCTTATTTATTTATTATGTTATTTTTTATAAGACAATCACCAAACAGAAAAACACTAGGTCTCTGTTCATTTTAATTTTTCACGAAATAGAAGGTGGACTGAATTTTTTCGCACTATTTTTTCACCAATACTTTATGTAACCCCCCCAAGTTTTATGCAGACAAAATAGTTACGTAAAGTATAGTTTAATGCCAAAAGATCAGTATTTAGTTAAATTTATACACAATTAGTTACTCTTGTGTTCTTACCATTTGTGTTTGTTTATTTCCAATTTCTCTGTGTCCTCAGGCTGAAAACTCGCTGAAGGTACGAGACTGGTGACCACAAAATGGACAGACACACTCTTAGAAAGAGGGCTGTAAAAAGGGTAAACTCTTTAATTGCCTCTTTCTGTGATGATGGGGAAAACTTCCCTGCTAGTGCTTCCAAGATTGCTGCAGATAATTACAGTTTAGAAAACCAGCATCAGGAAGATCAGGGACATGGGACCAGGGATCAGTTTATAGAGGACAGTGATGGCGAATCCCTGAATGATGACATGGAATATGTCATGCCTTTGGATGAGTCTTTGTGTGATTGGGCTGTTCATTTCAGGGTGCCTTTAGTAGCTTTGACTGCCCTTCTTTCCATCTTGAGAGTTCACCATCCCTCACTTCCAAAAGATGCCAGGACTCTCTTAAAAACCACAACCTCCTACACCATCCAAGACCTTGCTGGTGGAACTTACCACTATTTTGGCATTTGGAAGGCCTTTGAGAAAAGCATGAAAAATGCATGGTCTTCTATTTCAAACATGCATGTGTTCAGATTGCAGCTGAACATAGATGGCTTACCATTGTTTAAGAGTTCCTCATTACAGTTTTGGCCAGTCCTTGGGTTATTACAGGGTGTTACTAAAAAGCCTGTTGTCATTGCTCTCTTCTGTGGCAATTCAAAGCCAAATTGTCTCACTGACTATCTTAGAGATTTGGTCCACGAATTACAAGAGCTAAGCAAAGGATTTGTTGTCCAAGGGAAACAGTGCTTCATAAAACTGACATCTGTAATCTGTGATGCGCCTGCCAGGGCTTTTATTAAAGGAACAAAAACTCACACTGGTTATTCTGGTTGTGATAAATGCATCCAAAAGGGGCTTTATCTCAAACATAGAATGACTTTTCCGGAAATCAGCAGCCCACTCCGCTCTGATTTTTCATTTCAACAAATGTCTGATGAACATCATCATGTCATAACCTCTCCGTTAACAGATGCAGGTATTGGTATGGTGTCAAGCTTTCCTCATGACTACATGCACCTTGTCTGCCTTGGGGTTGTACGTAGACTTCTGGATTTATGGTTTACAGCAGGACCTTTGTCTTGCCGCTTGTCATTTCATCAAATGGAACAAATATCAAAGAAACTTCTAAACTCAAGGCCTTTCATTCCATTAGATTTTGCTCGCAAACCCAGGGCACTCTCAGAGAGACTGAGGTGGAAAGCAACAGAGTTGCGTCAATTTTTGTTGTACACAGGCCCAGTGTTTCTCCTTAATGAATTGTCAGCTCCTGTCTATAACAACTTTATGTTGTTATCAGTCGCAGTTTTTATTCTTGCTAGTCCCTCATTGTCTGTCACTCTTAATG